>CM069903.1:142262096-142294450 GCA_036172215.1 Camellia granthamiana | reverse complement strand
AAGATACATAAAAAGGTCAATACAATCCTCAATGAAGAATTCTTGGCCAGCAAAGATTATGTTCCAAAAAGAAGGGACTGGCTTTCAGCTTATTGGATGGGATTCAAGTCCCCAGAACAGCTTTCACGTGTCCGAAACACTGGGTATGTTGTCTGACTTTTTCTGTAAGGTTTTTAATTTTCATTTCTTTGCTCAATATTTTATGCTGTCCTTCAGGGTCAAGCCAGAGATTTTGAAGAATGTTGGCAAAGCAATCACAACCCTTCCGGATGGTTTTAAACCCCACAGAGCAGTGAAGAAGATATTTGGTGATCGAGCACAGATGATTGAAACTGGGGAGGGCATTGATTGGGCAGTTGGTGAAGCACTTGCTTTTGCTACATTGCTCGTAGAAGGAAATCATGTCAGGTTGAGTGGTCAGGATGTTGAGAGAGGTACTTTCAGTCACAGGCATTCTGTACTACATGATCAAGAAACCGGGGAGAAGTACTGTCCTTTAGACCATGTTATCATAAACCAAAATGAGGAGTTGTTTACTGTCAGCAACAGGTAAATTGTGGTGTCATTTCTACCCTATCGTCTATTCAACTTTTATTCTGCCACAATTTCTTATCTCTTTATTGTAGTTCTTATTTTTCTGTGTCATTTGAGATCTACTATGAATGTCTGTTTGGATGAAAATATCATAATTTGTAGCAATCAAATGTATCATTTCATCGTGCATTGTTGCACTCATCTCTATTATTATGATTTTTGTGAATAAAACCATCAAGAAATAGAAGGGTGCTGCATGTACCTAAGAAATGAAACATCTTATATCATTATGTGTAAGCTTTAGCTCATCCCTTGGAAGTTTTGTGCTCTCTCTATCATTACTTTTGTTACTCAACTGTGAGTTTGTTTTATGATGTTCTGGCAATCCTGAAGTCAGGGCCAGTTTTACATAGCACTCTGACTCATTTTATATTAAATTGTAGGGCAAATTACATATACCTCCCTCAAGGTTTAGCTAAATTACAGATATCCCCCTGAGGTTTCGGAAATTACAGATATCCTCTGAGGTTTATATTTTTATAACAAATTGCCCCCTAAGGTTTATATTTTCATAACAATTTGCCCCCTAATTTGTTATGCAAATAGTATCTTCAGGGGGGTATCTGTAATTTCTCAAACCTCAGGGAGGTATATGTAATTTTGCTAAATCTCGAGGGGGGTATATGTAATTTGCCCTAAATTGTAACAGACAACTTCTCTTTTATTGTCTAATTCACAACACATTGTTACGGGCTTTCTACTCCCTTGACTCTTTTGGTAACATATATTGTATCATCCATCAAAGCAAATCAGTCACAGACATAATGCACTCCATACTGCCTAGTCCCTTCCCCCTTCTCGTCTTATTTGTCATCCCTGCACATTTAAAAGTTGATAATCATTTTATGTACTTATAAAAGTGAAGTGGTTACACTTTTTTTTTGGTTTTCTTAAATTCTATTAAATATTGAATTGTTCCTCTGGTAGCCGTGTCAATGTCATGTTATGATATTCATACAGTAATTTCAATGCTGTCCTAGATGTTTTCATCTTTTGATACCACTTCCCCAAATATATTTTAGTCATCTCATGGGAAATTTTTGTTGTGTTCAAGCTTTGATAAAATTATATTTAGGAAATTAAACTCCCATGGTATGCAGGACAAAACATCAATTTGTATGGCATCAATGAAACACATGTGAAGGTTACATATCAAGAATGGTAGTATTTGAGAAATTGGAAAGGATCCTATGGTCTATGGTGTATAGTTTTTCCTATTTTGGTTCACTTATCATGTTGCTGCTGCTGCTAGAGTGATGTTTTTCTTTTTTTCCTATTGTAAGAGCTGCCTCTGATTGCAGGGGCCATTTGAATTGATGTACCAGACTGTTAACTGGTGCTGTGTCTAGGTTTTTTATTACAAAGATCAAGGGGGAATTACTATTTAGTGTAATAGACCAAAAGTAATTACTGGGGGTTTCTTGCGCAGGAAGAGTTGCATCCCCCCATGTTTGAGTAGTTAGTTTTGATCTATTACACTGAAGAGTAATTTCCCTGAAAGATAATGGTATTCTTCCAGATAGCAAATTTCAATAATACAAGTCATTCTGCCGAGGCACTCTTCAGCTGTACCTGAACTGAAGATGTGCCTATGCTGTTGCCTATTCTGCTGATTTTGCAAAAGTATGATATAGGCTACATTCTTTATCTGTGAGATGTTTGGACCGCATTTCTGCATGCTATGTATTAAGATCCCTTAGGCCCTTCAGGTTTTTTTGTTGCACTGCTATTTATTTGATCCGGAGTTTGACCCTCTCTTTTTGTGACTGGTATGTTGCGATAGAGAACATAATTTATGCTAGATCTGGACAGCCATTATGCAACCTTTATTTGAATTATAACATAGTACTGTTTATAATGTTGGTGCTTCTTTGACAAGGTTTGCCCCTATTTAAGAGCCATTTTTTTCCTGTTCCAGCTCTCTTTCTGAGTTCGGTGTTCTGGGATTTGAATTGGGTTATTCGATGGAAAATCCAAATGCATTGGTAATGTGGGAAGCCCAATTTGGTGATTTTGCTAATGGAGCTCAGGTGATTTTCGATCAGTTTTTGAGCAGTGGGGAGGCAAAGTGGTTGCGTCAAACTGGGCTTGTTGTCCTGCTACCTCATGGTTATGATGGCCAAGGGCCTGAACATTCAAGTGCACGGTTGGAGCGTTTCCTTCAGGTATTGCAGTGTTAATGTTTATATATCATATTTATTAGTCTCTCTCTCAGGCACTTGCACACACTTGTGTAATACCTCATCCCAATTCCTGGAGATTACTGAATGACCTGGCATATAGTGCAAGCTTGGGGATCGTTGTCTCTGATTCTTGCCTTGCTAAGTAAACCATTCATTGCTTGATTGGTATTTTTCTTTGAATACTTTTGCAATAATAGATCTTCTACAAATTTTGATGACAGATGAGTGATGATAATCCCTTTGTCATACCGGAGATGGATCCAACACTTCGAACGCAGATCCAAGAATGTAATTGGCAAGTTGTGAATGTGACAACTCCCGCAAATTATTTCCATGTTCTGCGGCGTCAGGTGAGTGCAGCTAGTTTAATTTTTCTTCAAACTCGTTGACAACATTTTTTTCCTCAAGTATTATTTTTTGTACACAGCATTCTTTTTTTCGTTCTTATATTAAATATTTTGTCTTTATCTTCCAGATACACAGGGAATTCCGGAAGCCTCTCATTGTGATGTCCCCAAAGAACTTGCTTCGGCACAAGGACTGCAAATCCAATCTATCTGAATTTGATGATGTCCAAGGCCACCCAGGTTTTGACAAACAAGGAACCAGATTTAAGCGTCTTATAAAGGACCAGAACTACCACTCAGATCTCGAGGAGGGTATCAGACGTCTCGTTCTTTGTTCTGGAAAGGTGTGTAACATACTTATTTTTTCCTCCACACTGAATCATTGTTGTGTGGTATCTGTTAGAACTGAACCCAGTAGGTATTCTATAAACTCCACCTGACCTTTCATGCACGTGGATCTGTGATTAGAAATATATGGGCACTGCGCAAACACTTCAACAGAGAAATGATGAGGAAGTGTGAATATCTATTTTATTGCATTGTAGAGACCAAGTTTGTTCGTTTTATATTTATTTCTGTGTGTTCTGTTGCTGATGCAAATTGCTATGTGAATAATTCCTGCACATTATCTTTCAGGTTTATTATGAGCTCGATGAGGAGAGGAGGAAAGTTGAAGGAAAGGACATTGCAATATGTAGGGTGGAACAGCTTTGCCCCTTCCCATATGACCTCATCCAGCGTGAGCTGAAGCGATATCCAAGTATGTATTTCAAACTTGCTACCGAAGACGTTACTATTAATATTCTTGTAACAAAAAATTGTTTCTTGTATATTAATACATTTATGCTTCCTCTTAGATCAATGTTGTGATTCACAATGTCCAGTAACCATTCATCCATGTTGGACATTGGAATTTGGATGCGCCCCCATACTGCATTTTATCTTGTGAAATGTGAAAATTTTCCCCTATGGATGATTGTTTTCAACTTGAAAAGGGTTCTATTTGAACAAATATTTTAGTTTCTAGGGACATAGAATTGACCTGAAGTGTGCTAGGGTCCTTTCAAAACCACGTGGTTACTCATGTTTGTCATGATTCTTTCAGATGCGGAGATCGTTTGGTGCCAGGAAGAGCCAATGAACATGGGTGCATACAGTTACATAGCACCCCGCCTTAGCACAGCGATGAAAGCACTGGGCAGGGGTGGAATTGATGATATAAAATATGTTGGTCGGGCTCCTTCTGCCGCCTCAGCCACTGGCTTCTATCAGATGCACGTGAAGGAGCAGACAGAACTGGTTCAGAAAGCTATGCAGCCTGAACCTGTCAGTTATCCTTGATTTGGAAAATTCTTCAGTGAAATTCTTCTGCGTTTTTAAAGAAAGAAACTTGATACTAATTTTATTTTCGTTCATAATTTCCTCTCGCACAAAATGAATTTGTGCTTCCTGATAAATATATATGATCTCAAGGACTACTTAAAAAGGATGTGTCTAGGAATAAACTTTTGCTAGTGGAATTCATCTATGGGGAATTTTATTGGCATATATCTCAGGAACAACATAATCTGGTTGTATTTTTGAGTGGATTTGTTTGTGCTTTTGTTAGAGCGCTATTTTATTTATTTTTTATTTGGGTAAATTACACTGACACCCATGAGGTTTATGTTTATTACAGTTCCCTCCCTCATTTTTTGGAAATTACTTCTCTCCCTGAGGTTTAAAGTTGCATTATAGATTTTTTCTCTCAGCAATTAATTTTTTTAAATATCAATTTTGCTCTCAGTGGGTAAATTACATTGACACCCTTCACATTTTAAAAATTATAATCCCCTACCTAAGGTTTAAAGTAGCATTACCAATTGTCTCCGGTTAGTATTATTAGGAAAAAAAATTCATTGAAAAAAAAAATTAATTGGAAAAAAGATTCATTGAAAAAAAAATTTAATTGAAAAAAAATTTTGTTAGTAAAAATTTTAAATTTTTGTTTAAAAATTAAAGTAAACTCATTTTTTAAATTTACGTTGTTTTCTCAAATTTACAACTTGAGACAACCATTTAAAAAAAATAATTTTTTATAAAAGTAAAAAATAATTATCATTTTTATATAATTTTTATTTTTCGAGTAAGAAATAATTTTTTACAAATTAAATTGAAACAGTCATACGTATGTATATAACTTGTTCAAAAATTAAAATGATAATTATTTTTTATTTTTTATTTCTTAATCAAATTAATTTTTAAAATTTTTTTCTAAAAATCAAACCAAACATAGCCTAAGAATCTTTTAATAAGTCATTTCTTACGTTGGTAACTTATTTAATTATTTGTTAATTTTTTGACATTTTTACCATCTGAGACTTGTTTGGTAACCATTTCGTTTTCAGTTTTCAATTTATATTTACAAAAATTTTAAAAACTGTCATAAAAACTTATTTGATAATTTTTTTAATTTATAAATTGTTGTCTCAACTTGTAAATTTGAGGAAAAAATTTAAATTTAAAAAATGAGCTTACGTTGGTTTTTAAACAGAAATTTAAAAATTTTACTAACGAAATTTTTTTCAATAATTTTTTTTTTCAATAAATTTTTTTTCAATGAATTTTTTTTCCAACTAATACTAGCCGATGGAGCAATTGGTAATGCCACTTTAAATCTTAAAGAAGGAATTGTAATTTCTAAAATGTGAAGGGTGTCAATGTAATTTACCCAGTGAGGGTAAAATTGGTATTTAAGAAAATTAAATTGCTGAGGGGGAATCTGTAATGAAACTTTAAACCTGAGAGAGGGGGATGTAATTTCCAAAATGTGAAGGAAAAATTGTAATAAACATAAACCTCAGAGGGTGTCAGTGTAATTTACCCTTTTATTTTTATTATATGCAAGAGTATTGGGCAATTGGCTTATTTATTACTGTATTTGCATTTGAATTAATACACTAATTGCTTTGCTTTGCTTTGAACAAATCTTCTATACAACAAAGAGAATACACCAGTTTGGTGTTTCTGTTTTCTGGAGGGTCAGTTTCAAGTAAATCATTTTGGTGTGTCGCTTTTTGCATTGGGTTTTCCTAGGGATTTAGTAGTCTGATCTCATTTGGGAATATATTATTTTAGTTACTTTTTGAATTTTTACGAACAGATGTGTAGAAAAGTAGAAAGTGATATGATAATTTACAGTATTTTTTTAATTTTTTTAGCTAAAATTGAAAGTTGTCAAATGAAGCCAATTAAAAAAAACCATTTTAGATTGAAAGCTTAATTTTGTATTCTGAATCATAAATATTGATAATAGGCTGCAATAAGAAGGATGAACAGCTTTGAGAATCCAAGGGGTTGTGGCATTGTGGTAAGGCCTTGGGGTTTAAACCCCAAGGTCACAAGTTCAACTCCCCACCCCCCCTTGGGCCAATCTCCTGGGCGGAAGCACTGTTGGTTAGGAGGTTGGACCTCAAGTTGTCTAGTCAGCACTTGGTGTGGGTTCAATGCTCCCCGCTGTGCGAGTCCTGACTTAAGCGGAGCTTGTCTTGGGAGGTCGGGGCAAGTTCCCAGGTTATAGTCTCCTCGCTCGGGAGGTTGGACCTCAAGTAGTCTTGACTTAAGCGGAGCTTGTCTTGGGAGGTCGACCTCAAGTTGTCTAGTCAGCACTTGGTGTGGGTTCAATGCTCCCCCGCTGTGCGAGTCCTGACTTAAGCGGAGCTTGTCTTGGGAGGTCGGGGCAAGTTCCCAGGTTATAGTCTCCTCGCTCGGGAGGTTGGACCTCAAGTAGTCCTGACTTAAGCGGAGCTTGTCTTGGGAGGTCGGGGCAAGTTCTCAGGTTATAGTCTCCTCGCTCGGGAGGTTGGACCTCAAGTTGTCTAGTCAGCACTTGGTGTGGATTCAATGCTCCCCCGCTGTGCGAGTCCTGACTTAAGCGGAGCTTGTCTTGGGAGGTCGGGGCAAGTTCCCAGGTTATAGTCTCCTCGCTCGGAACGGCTAACAGGACACCTTGGTGATCTCTGCTAAGAGCGCTGCCTTGGACCTGCGGGAGGGTAGGGAGGATTTTCCTGTAACAAAAAAAAAAAAAAAAAAAAAAAAAAAAAAAAAAAAAAAAAAAAAAACCAGCTTTGAGAGTTTTATGAGTGGATTTGGAGTAACAAAAAGGCTTCTAGTTGGACAATGATCTCTAATAATGTAGGAATCTCTACGTATACTCCAACACAAAATATTTTGTTATCAAATTTCTTGTCATTTTGTTCTGATTGACTCAAATCATAAAAATTATGTTTTGATGTTCTTATGCATTAAATTTTTTATATGATCCTACCGTTAGAAATGTATTGTGTTTAAGAAAATTAAAAAATAAAATAAAATAAATTACAACAAAAAATCTCTTACCCTTTTGAAATCAAATCCCTTCATTTTAAATCTCATGTATGCAAAAACATTAGTGAATCTCATGCATCCAAAAACGTTGGTTCACTTATTTTGAAAAAGTCTGGAAAATTCTATTTATATATAAATTTTTTTACAAGAATAATGTGACAATATCATTTTTGTAAATAAATTCATTTGCATAATTGTTTTGTTTTGAAATTACAATAAATCTACATTAAATCATATAATTTTGTTTAAAATTTTCATTTGTGTATCATTATTCGAGGTTCGGGGAAGCCCTCATCTCATCAAGTTGAGACCCTCTTCTTGGTCTCTTTCCTTACTTCCCTACTTGCAACGGTAAAGATGTACTCTAAGATAATCAAACGGTTCAGATCTGGCTATTTCGATTTGTTTTAATTTTTTCTTTTGAAATAGCCAGATCTGGACCGTTGGATCATCTTGGGGTGCATCTCTACCGTTACAAGTAGGGAGATAAGGAAAGAGACCAAGGAAAGGATCTGAACTCACGAAACTAGAAATAAAAGTCACATGCATTAATTAATTTGTATCACATTTGTTTTAAAAAATAAAATAAAATTCGGATGATAAATATGATTTTGAAAATAAATTTTTTAACCTTTTTTACCCAATGTGAACTAATCATATGGTTGTTTTGGCAATTTTGATGTTGTTTTGTACTCAAAACGACGTCGTTTTGGCAATTTCGAGCCATTTGAGTCACAAAAATTGTGGCCCTCTACCATTATCCAGATAACCTTTTGGAAACCATTATAAAGTAATGTTTGTTGGTGTTACCACAAATATGATAAATTACAAATACACTGTTTAAGGTTTACTTAAAATATGGATTACTTGTGTGGTTTGAGAAATTACAAATATTCTATAGTCAAAAAATTTTATTTAACAAAATTAAGTTAAAAAAATAAAATTCCTAATTGCTTTCCTATACAATGATAAAATTACCTAAATTATTAATTAAAATAAATATTTTTGACATAATTAAAAATTATTAATTGACTGGATAATTTATTAATAGAAGGAACCATTTATTGTGAAATTAAAAATTTCAAGGAGTGAGATGTAATTTTCGAAATTATAATGCGCATGTCGTATTTGAAGCAAAACTTAGACAGTGTCCTTGTATTTTACCCTAACAAATAGTAGTGATACCAAACAGTAAAAATAGAATAGAAGCAAAATAGCTTGTTAAGAACAAAGGAGTCTAATAAATAGTGTGTAAAAATCCAAGGAATGTACTGCCAATTCAGCAGCAAACTAAAGGAAAGCTGGGAACTAGGCATACATGAGTGACAACTTGCCACCAGAAGATGAGTTTTTGGCATGGGACTATTTGTCATATTATTATTCCCCACTTTACTCAACAAAATCATAAGAAAATTGAACTTTGGTTCCATTTATTATGTAACTGGCTAATCCATAAGCTAGCTCTTCCACACCTCTTGGGTTGGAGGTCTTGGAGGTCATCACAATTTTTCCAAGAGTAAACCCGGAAACAGAGACTATCCTACATTGAAGCAATTTGCTAATCATTTTAGAGTGTCCAATAAACAATGAGTACGATAAAAAGAGTTAGAAGCAACGAAAGCAAGGATAGAACTAGACGTCCATGAGTGGTTTTATCACCAGAAGATGGCTTTTTTGCCATTGCCACAATTTGACTTGGGGAGATTAGACTTCCGACATGAGAGAGGAATAGCCCAACAAGTTGTCTTGTGGACCCATCTGACTTTTCACTGAAAGGTAATGACTAGTCTTTGAACTCCCCACTGTTGGTATCATAAGTAACACATCTTGTTTTCCATATTTCGGTTTAGAAAAGCGAGGTTTATCACAAAAAGCATAAGCAAGCAAATCAAAATTCATCCATTGACCAATCAACGCAACTTTCTTTGCTAATGGATTTGATGGCGCAAAGTTGTATTCTTTGATCCAAACTTCATTCACTTTATCCCTTAATGTCCAGATACTATAGTTACATATGAAATTAAAGTATTTCCGCCTTACACATGCGACAGTGTCACCCAACTTTATAAGGCACAAACCAACCCCACCATGATGACGACGCATCTCTTGATGCATCTCATTGTAGAGACCACGCCAAACCCAGAATTCTTCAGTCCCAATATCAAATGAACCAATAGTCTCGAGGCAAACATCTGATTCATCATGGTTGATCAACCAAAACAGAGTCCCATCACAATCTATATGCCCAGGACAACTCATACGGAAAAAGGAAGATGTGGTATGTCTCTCCAAGTTTCAGAACCAAGTGTGTACATCGCACCGTGGGACAATGGTGATCCAACAAAGACAACAATTTTGTATTCCTTGGTGGACAAAGAATAACCAAATTCCCAACACTTTCTGTGAAAATTTTCACCAAAACAAGGACCTATAGGCACTTTTATTTTCTCTTGGATGATTGGATTACAAATTAAAAAAACACCTCTCGTTTGCCGAAACATATGCCATCAATCCACCTGCTGAATGACATGAACGGCCTTCTTGGAGACTTTGCCTCAAAAATTCAGAAGAAATTTTCATTGCTTCAATATTATTTGACACTTTTTCCACATAATAAATGTTTGGTTCCAAATCATAAAATCTATAAAGATGGCCAGGATTTTTAACTGCATGCTTAAATTGCAGTTCTACAAAGTCACTTATCATTGTATACCAGAGTTTACATGCACCCTTCACTCGTATGAGAGACTCAACAGGTAACCTGAGGAAGATATGAGCTTGGATTTCGCATGGAAGGTCATCAATGTGAAATTCTTGATGATGCTTCTTCACCATTAGTGTGCAAGTCCTTGTCCCCAAATCTTCAAAAATCAATGCAACAAGTCACATTGTAAGTGATTCAATTGTACAAGTAATAGCTACTAAAGCAATAAATGGAGAAAAAGCAAACTATACATGTAAAGCAATGAGCTATGAAATGAATGCCTTTTCCTTGAGAGGGTTTTAAACAAAACACCAAAAAAAATAAAAATAAAAAAATAAAAGGAAAAAGAAAAAGATGATATGATCCTGTGCATAGTATAATTTTATTAGCACAAGTGGAGTCTATTCGTACTTTTAATTAATTAATCAAAATTGATGAAGAATATCTATATGAAAGCATGAGATTCATTTCTAATACGACCAAGTCTCACAATAAAGGAATGCGAAGGGAGACTACTTCTAGCTACCTTCATATAATGAAGATCCAAAATCTTTTAGGCTGTGTTTGATTAATGAATTTGGGAATGGATTTAAAAAGGAAAAGGAAAAAGGTATATGAAATGCAATTATATTTTACATGCATTACATTTATTTTTTCCCTTTTCCTTTCCACCTCCTCAAATTTATGAATCAAATATAGCGTTAGTGTACTATCCAGTAAATTTTTAGGCTTGAAAATAGAAAAATTCACCACATTGAACAATCCAAAACTAAAAAGGTTAACCTAAAATGGCAGTCATGCAATTTTAATCACGCTTTTATCCTTTAGATCCATCACAAATGCTCGGATGGACAAACAGGAAATTATGTGAACCATATATGCACAACACAATAATTTATATATGCACATTACCGTCTAAAAAGTAACAATATTGGGAGAACCAAATTCATTTAATTGATAAAATTATTAATTACTAAGGTGCCGTTTCGTAATACTTAGGTTTTTAGTTTTCTGTTTATATTTATAAAAATTTAAAAAATTCAAATAAAAACTCGTTTGGTAAAATTTTTGATTTATAAATCAGTGGTCTCAGTTTATAAATTTGCCCAAAAAATGAAAACACAAAAAATGTGTTTCCGTTTTGAGTTTTTTTTTTTTTTTACCATCCAACACTAGCCACCACCCGCCACCATTTTCCACCACCGTCTTCCGCCACCATTTTCCACCACCGTCTTCTGCCACCACCACCCATCCCCTACTACCAGCCACCAGCCACCTGCCACCCACTCGCCACCACCACTCACCCCTCGCCACCACCACCCACCACCTACCACTACCATCTACCGCCCGCCACCACCACCCGCCACCTACTTGCCACCACCACTCACCACCCACCTGTCACCACCATCCACCACCTGCCACCACCAGCCACCCACCACCACCACCACCTGCCACCCACCCGCCACCACCACCCGCTACCCACCACTACCATCCACCGCCCGCCACCACCACCCGTCACCTACGTGCCACCACCACTTACCACCCACCTGTCACCACCATCCACCACCTGCCACCACCAGTCACCTGCCACCCACCCGCCACTACCACCCACCACCCACCACCTACTCGCTACCACCTACCACTCGCCACCGTCACCCACCCACCCACCACCACCAGCCACTTACCCGCCACCACCCACCACCACCCGCCATCCGCAACCCACCTGCCACCACCACCCACTCGCTACCACCCACCACCCGCTACTGTCACCCACCTACCCACCATCACCACCCACCACTCACCCGCCACCACCCACCACCACCCGCCATTCGCCACCCACCACCCGCCGCCACCACCACCACCCACTCGCTATCACCCACCACCCGCCATCGTCACCCACCCACCCACCCACCTGCCACCCGCCATCCGCCACCCACCACCCGCCACCACCACCACCACCCACTCGCTACCACCCACCACCCGCCATCGTCACCCACCCACCCACCCACCTGCCACCCGCCATCCGCCACCCACCTGCCACCACCACCCGCCACCACTACCACCACTCGCCACCGTTACCCACCCACCACCACCACCCGCCACCTACCTGCCACCACCACCCACCACCACCCGCCATCCGCCACCCACCTGCTACCACCACCCACCACCACCACTCACTCGCTACCACCCACCACCCACCACCCGCCACCGTCACCCACCTACCCACCCACCATCACCCACCACCACCAGCTACCCACCACCCACCGTCACCACTTTCCACCATCGTCTTCCGCCGCCACTTGCCATTTCTCACTCTTTTTTATATTTTTAAATTTTTTTAAACATTTTGTCAATTACCAAACACGTTTGTAATTTATGTTTTTCTAAAAATAAACAAAAACCAGCTTATAAAATTTTTCTAAATATAAACTGAAAACGTAAACGTTACCAAACACACCCTAAAAGTCTTTTTGATTCTCAACGAAAAAAGAAAAAACTGGTCATAGGTATGCAATTTTCTTAATAATAATAGTTGGATGTGAGAATTTTTTTTTATGGCAACAAACTTTTTCCATAACTACAATTATATTATATCAGATGTTGCCAGTACAAAAGCACCTGATCCCCTTGATATCTGTTTGTACTCAATTGGAATTTTCTTTTCCCCCGTAACTAAAAGGGTTGGGCTTGTGGATTAGACGGTGCTGTTAGGTTTGTGGGGGTTCATCACGGATCATATTTCGGTAATTTGAACCGTTAAATGTGTATAACTCGTCGAGTTCTTTATCCTTATCAAAAATCACATTGATTGTATATCGATAGCTACTTGATCTAATCAAATTTGTCAACAATTTATTTTGAAAAATTATATTTACCGTTGATAGAAATTTGATCCGATCAAGTAGCTATCAATATTCGATCAATGTGATTTTGCATAAGGATAAAGTACTCGACAAGCTCTACATATTCAACGGTTCGAATCATCGAAATAGAATCCTTAGTGAGCCTCCACAGGCTCAACAATATCCTCGAATTTAATCTCGAACTAAAGAGAAGTCTGCCCCTAACTTAACTGAAAAATACTTTCTTATTGTTGGATTGTTTACATCAATAACCACTATACATCATTTATCAAAATTGGTTCGTGGGAAATTGTTTACATCAATAGCCAATAGTACACATCATATATCAAAATCGGAGGGTCATAAAATATTGAATGCCCATGGAAAATCAATCCTTCAAAGCCCTCAAATTCAATTCAATTGGGAACAGGTTTGACGTGGTTAGGCCTAGAAAGGCCATAACCCACTATGAACAACTCAAGCCTACCACTTAGGGCCCAAGACATAACCCAACTGATAAGGCCCAGCACAGCCGGAAATCAACATGGCATGAAGGACCAATGATATTCAGACATGTGGCACGTAAAGGGCAAGCCACATCAGCAGACAAAGATCTGCAAAGTTATTGCCACTGCACATCGCCATTAATGCAGCCTCTCACAGCATTTATTACAACAATACCTCTCCGTCGGGACGGCATGCCCTCACCCTGAACAAGGTAAGCTACAGCATAGACCTGGGGCCAAGGTGACAGATAGGACGGGACAACGAAATGATTACCAAAGGATATAAGCAGACGTTGGAGACAAGAAGAAGGGTAAGCTTTCTATCTCCAATCTTTCTCTACACTCTACTTCTCTTTCTAACTTGCTCGTCGGAGGGTTCGCTGGGGGACTCCCCATTCCCTGTTGAACTTGTGTGCAGGTTCTCTGGTGGGCTTGAACACTCAGTTACTGGTTGGAGAAGCGTGGATTAGTCCGACCCATCCCACCTGGGACCCGTGATACCATAATTGTATCATCAGTTGGCGCCGTCTGTGGGAAAGGCTTACTCCGCGCGCCAGTTGTGCTCACTGTCGCTGGAGACCCTGTTCCAATAACCTTTTCCTGCTACCCATCAAAGTGTATGGTCACGACTAGATCCATGGCTTCTCACCAAAATGCTGCCGACCACCAGGTCGACCCCCCTAATCCAAACAACTCACCACAGTATTTCATCGAGCTTGCCAACAGCATTAACCACATGGCCGAGCAAAACCAAGCCCTGATAAATGCTCTACTCCAAAGAAACCTCCCTATGCCTCCTCCCCCACCTCTAGATATTCTGCCCAACCAAGGACGCGCCCCGAGCCATACCATCCAGCAGCCCTATCCGCCCAACTTCGAAGGCGTGCAACCTCCTCCTCCAAATATAAATCCACCACCTCCACCCCCGCACCCATCGATCTTGGCACCAACCCCTAAAGGGGAGGCCAGTAGTGTCCAGGCCCCGCTGCCTTCCGGTGGTGACCACATTCCTCCCTGGGATGCAGAGCTCCGAGCTATGAAGATCCAACTCCAAGGGGTCATGCAGAACATCCAGCATAAACCCTTCACCACAGCCAACTCACCATTTGTTGCCTCCATCCGGAACAAACCTCTACCTCCCAAGTTCAAAATGCCCACCATCGACTCTTTTGACGGTACGACGGACCCAGTCGACCATATGGAGACCTACAAAACCCTCATGATCCTCCATGCATTCCCTGACGAGATCATGTGTCGAGCTTTCCCCGTGACACTAAAGGGGTTAGCTCGACTGTGGTTTAGCCAGTTACCGGCAGACTCCGTCTCCACTTTTCAGCACCTTAGTGACTCTTTCCTCAGCCATTTTATTGGAGCCCAGCGCCAGCGACGCCCGGCAACCCAACTCCTCAACATTCGACAAGCCGATGGGGAGTCGCTACGCAGTTTCGTTACCCCTCGACCTCACTGCTTTCATGGGCGGTCTGCGGTCATCTGACTTCTTGTTCTCCCTCTCTAAAGCCCTCGACCTTCATGGCCGCCCTACTCTCCAAAGCCCAAAAGTACATGAATGCTGAGGATTCCCTAGCCGACCGGCAAGATCCAATTCCCAAAAACCCGACCTCCAGAGAAAAGAGAAAAGACCCAGAACCCAGAAGCACCCAGTATAATAGCCAAACACCGCACTATACCGACCGACCCCCCCGAATTGACCGGTCGGCACCAGCCCGACCGCCCGGTCGGTTCGAGCGGTACACACTCCTTAATTCCCCCATGGAACAAGTCCTCAACCAGATCCAGTGGGACTACCCTCTTAAATGGCCCCAACCTTCACGAACTCCTTCTAATCGGAAACACCAGTCCAAATATTGCCGTTTTCACCAGGACCATGGCCATAACACCGATGAGTGCGTTAACCTCAAAGATCAGGTCGAGACCCTAATACGTCAGGGACATTTTAGCCGGTTCACGGACACCCGCCCTCAGCAGAGGCAAAGAACTGAGCCCCTCAGAAACAACCCCCGGCGCACCCCCCCGGCAGCCAGCCCAACCTAACCAAGGCCATGATCGTCCTCCACAGCAACCTCGGCCGCCAGGTAATCCCCCCCCACCTGTTGGAGAAATCAGAGTCATTTCAGGTGGCCTTGCTTGTGGGGGACCATCCCGTTCGGCTCAGAGGGCAGAACTCAGAAAGATAAGGCAAGGCTCAGACAAAGCAGTTGCCACGGTCGACCGACCCTCCAAATAGCCCAAGCAGTGGACCGAGCCTATCACTTTCACGAACGCCGATTGTACAGGCATCCGTTACCCTCATGATGACCCTCTCGTCATTTCTGCCCTCCTCTCCAACTACAAGGTCAGACGAGTTCTCATCGACAACAGTAGTTCTTCAGACATCATCTTCCTCAACTGCTTTCGCCAGCTCAAAATTGGGGAGGAAAGTCTGTCTCCTCTCCAAACCCCTTTGGTCGGTTTCACTGGCGACCGGGTGACCTCCATCGGCTCCATCGATCTTCCCATCACAATCGATGAGTACCCACGGCAAACTACAAAGTTGTTCACTTTCCTTGTTGTTGATTGCCCATCCGCCTACAACATCATCCTTGGCCGCACCGCCCTAAATGCCTTTCAAGCTATTACATCAACCTATCACCTTGCCATTAAGTTTCCCACCGAACTGGGGGTCGGGACAGTGAGGAGAGAGCAGACTGTGGCCAGGGAATGCTATGTCGCCTCGCTCAAAGAAGTCAAGCTGAAGGAGGCCATGGTCATTGAAGGACTTGACGTCCAAGATGAGGACGAGCTGGTCAGAGGGAAACCTGTGGAAAAGCTCGTTGAGGTTCCCATCAACCCCACCAACCCGACGAAAACCCCAAAATCGGTAGCCAACTGTCCCCCCGAGCAAAGGCCGACCTTACCGCTCTCCTGATCGAGCACAACGATGTATTCGCCTGGACCCACTCAGACATGCCGGGTATTGACCCCTCATTCATAACCCATCGCCTCAGCATTGAACCCCATTTTCGACCTTACCGCCAGAAACAACGCATTTTCCATCCGGAGCGCAATACTCTCATTGCCGCAGAGGTCGACAAGCTCCTTGAGGCACAATTCATCAAGAACGTGGACTACCCTAGATGGTTGTCAAACATGGTCCTGGTCCGCAAAAACAATGGTAAATGGCGACTCTGTGTCGACTACTCAGACCTCAACCGAGCTTGCCCCAAAGACAGTTATCCTCTTCCCCGCATAGACCTACTGGTCGACGCCACGGCCGGTCACCAAATGCTTAGCTTCATGGATGCCTTCTCTGGGTACAACCAAATTCTGATGCACCCATCTGATCGGGAACACACCTCCTACATTACCGACCGAGGTACCTACCATTACTGTGTGATGCCGTTTGGACTGAAAAATACTGGGGCCACCTACCAACGGTTGGTCAACGCCGTTTTCCATCATCAGATCGGTCGAAATATGGAAGTATATGTTGACGACATGCTAGTCAAGAGCAAACTCTCTGCTGGTCATCTGACCGACCTACGAGAGACCTTTACTACCCTACGTAAGTACCAAATGAAGCTCAACCCAGAGAAGTGCGCCTTCGGCGTAGGATCTGGGAAGTTTTTGGGTTTCATGGTCAGTCAGCGGGGCATTGAAGCTAACCCTGAAAAGATCAAGGCCTTGATTGAGATGCAGTCACCCAAAACGGTCAAGGAGGTTCAGAGACTCACTGGCCGAGTTGCCGCCCTCAACCGCTTCATTTTCCGCGCAACGGACAAGTGCCTCCCCTTCTTTAAAGTTCTTCGGCAAACTTTTGAATGGACAACCGAATCCGAAGAGGCTTTTTAGCAGTTGAAGCAGTGCATGGCCAACCCCCCCTCCTGTCACAAGCAATCACGGGCGTGCCCCCTCTTCCTATATTTAGCCGTGTCAAACACCGCAATCAGTGCAGCTCTTATCAGGGAAGACGACTCTGTCTAACGACCGGTCTAACTACATCAGTCAGGCTCTCAGGGGAGCGGAGCAGAATTACCCACTGTTAGAAAAATTCTCTTTGGCCTTGGTCATTGCCTCCAGACGACTCCGTCCTTACTTCCAAGCCCATTCCATAGTGGTCCTCACCGACCAACCTTTGAAGAAGGTTATGCAGCAACTAGAACTTTCCGGCAGACTCATGCAGTGGTCAATGGAACTCAGCCAGTTTGACATCTCCTACCGACCTCGAACAGTAATAAAGGGGCAGGCTGTCGCTGATTTCATCCTGGAATTCACTAATCCTACCCCAACCACGGCCCCTCCACCCCCACCAACCCTTACCGACCTAGAAGACCCTCATTCTTGGACTCTCAACGTCGACGGATCATCCCGCAGGGAAGGCAGCAGGGCCGGTCTTATCCTCACCCGCCCCTGAGGGTGGCTATTTCAAATGTGCTCTTCGTTTCTTGTTTGAGGCTAGTAACAATGAGGCCGAATACGAGGCATTGATAGCAGGTCTTCGCTTAGCCAGGGACATCGGTGTCAGCCACATCCGGGTGTTCAGCGACTCCTAGTTCATTGTCGGACAAATTACGGGGGAATTCGATGCCAAGGAGGATACAATGGCCCTGTTTGGTAGAACTGTGGGAAAGTGCTTATAGCTTATGCCTAAACAGCTTATAGCTTATAACTATGAACATAAGCTGATTTCTGACTTATAAATTAAGCATCTCCTGCCCCACTCAAAGAATAAGCTGATTTCTGACTTCCAAAAAGCTATAAGCTATAAGCTAAACCAAACACATCAAAATAGCTTAAATTAAGCTGAAAGCTGAAATAAGCAGCTTTTAAACTACACCAAACAGGCCCAATGCGGGCTTACAAGGATATTACACTCCCCATTGTTCGCCTCTTCAATAACTTCCACATCAAGCACATCCCTCGGATGGAAAACTCTAAGGCAGATGAGATGGCTCAGCTAACTTCTGCAGACCAGTCCGACCTCAGCCATGGTGTCCGCCTCGAATACCTAGCCCATCCTGCCATCTCCCCCGACCAGCAAGAAGTGCAGTTCCTCTAACATGAACCCATTCCTTGGGCGTCCGACATCTTCCTATTTTTTATCAACTGGGCTACACTTTCCATGACAACAATTTTATATCTCAGTTATCTATATGGCATCTCCATAACATTTTGATTGCAGCACTCATAAAAAGCCTCAGCCAGACTGAGCACCAAACGCCTCTTCCAGACCGAGCGACAAAAAGCCTCAGCCAGACTGAGCATGAAGAACTCGGCCAGATCGAGTCGTTAAAAGCCTTAGCCACACTGAGCACAAAAAACCTCAGCCACACTAAGCACCAAAAGCCTCAGCCAGACTGAGCACAAAAAGCCTCAGCCAGACTGAGCACCAAACGCCTCCTCCAGACCGAGCGACAAAAAGCCTCAGCCAGACTGAGCATGAAGAACTCGACCAGACCGAGTCGTTAAAAGCCTCAGCCAGACTGAGCACAAAAAGCCTCAGCCAGACTGAGCACCAAAAGCCTCAGCCAGCCTGAGCACCAAATCCCTCAGCCAGCCTGAGCACCAAATCCCTCAGCCAGAGTGAGCACCAAAAGCCTCGGCCAGCTTGAGCATGGACAAGCCTCAGCCAGACTGAGCGTAAACGCCTTGGTCAGCGCAAGACTGAGTTACTTCAAGCCACTGAATTATTTGCAAAGTCGGTGAATCATAGCTTACCCCCAACTGGGCACGCATACAGAGGCTCGGTCAAGGCCATTCAAGCCAACCTCATGCTTGTGGCATTCGTAGACACACTTAGTCAACATTCCAAGTCCATGTTTTTACACCACTCTTTGCTTAGTCAAATTCCAAACTAATCTTTTATTTACCAACACTCTTGCAACATGATTTACAACTCCATTTTTGGGCAAAATTTGAAACTTCACATCTCTAACATCCTTACATGTTTCCTTTACAAGTCAGACTATTTCCTTATTTATCAACAGTTGCAAGTCAGCCTTTTTCTTCACAAATCAAGCCTAACTTTAATAAACCACTCTCATTCACTTCAACAGTGTAGCAGACACACACTTGTAATTTTATTACATCTTAACCTTCACTCTGCATTGAGTTTTTAATACAAGTTCGACTCCAATTTACATTGAGATTTTCACAACGATTTGTACACAAGCTTCACACACAAGCCACCATTCTTATTCATTTCAGATGCACAAGCAAGAACAATCGAATGAAAACACAACTGAAATTTTATTTATTCACAAACTTGTACATAAGTTCATTACAGCATTTCACAAAAAAAAACAAAAACAAAAACAAACACACAAAAACAACTCTAAGTACAAATTTTGTTCACTTCAATTATTCCTCCTCATTGGAAACGAGGTCTTCTTCTTTAGTACGTTCATCCAGGGGGGGTCTAGGCCACATCGTCTTCATCAATTTTTACATTACTGAGGTCTAAGTCTGGGAACAACTCTTCAGCTTTATGCTTGAACATCTTCCAGCCACTGTCCCAGAACTCAGCCATTTCGTGCTTATAGAAGTTTGACCACTGGAAGCTCTCAATAACTTCTGCCTCAGTCCTGCCCCCATCGGTCGTTCCCGACGAGCCCGCCCCCTCAGACACTTCCCTCGCCAAGCTGCTGGCGAACGTGGCATCGATCGCCATCTGAAATTCAGTAGACCCCTTAAACTGCTCAACTGCTGCGACGCATAGGTCTGGGTATGCCGCCCTTTCAGAGGCTGCCTTGGTCTTCTCTTCTTCCAACTCTTTCTCCAACCTCGCCCTCTCCTCCAGTAACTTGGCGCACTCATCTTCCAGCTCCTTCTGCAGCCTAGCAA
This sequence comes from Camellia granthamiana, assembly GCA_036172215.1. NCBI lineage: Eukaryota > Viridiplantae > Streptophyta > Magnoliopsida > Ericales > Theaceae > Camellia > Camellia granthamiana. The sequence continues at coordinate 142,274,068 of CM069903.1, read as the reverse complement.
TCTCCAGGTCTGCGTCTTCTTTTTCCTTGATCTGCTGGACACGCAGATCTTCATTGCTGGTCATAGCCTCTTCAAATCGTTCGACGGCGACCGCGCAGGCCTTTTGAGTATCCCCCCAGCTTCTTCTGCTCGCCAGCAAGCTGGAACTCGAGCGACACTACCCTGCGGCGTTCGTCCTCAAGCTCCAACTTGGCCGCGAGCAGCTCAGCATGGGCACGATCGGCAACATTCTTCTGCACCACCGCCAACATTTCTAACTTTTTCGCTTTCTCAGCCTCCTCCTAACTCCTGGCACACTCGCCTCGTGCAGCCTTCTTCCAGCTTGCACTCTCCCTCCTGAAACATGCAAGTTGGGCCTTCACCTCCTCCAACTTGGCTTTCGCCGCCGCCGCCTTTCTCAGCAAAGCCCCTCTTAAGGTGGTTACCTCTATTTGGGCAGAGCATAACCGCCTTAGCAGCTCAGCCTCATTGAACCTGGCCACCGAGTGGACGGCTGCATCATCCACTATCCCCACAAGGTGATCTGCAGCTGCCCTGGCTGGGCCTTTTTCTCCCTGTAGTCGCCCAGACACCGCGCGGGCGTGGTAGATAGCAGTCGTCAGCCTGACCCCCCTTCCTTGGGGCGCAGGACCCCCCCTGGGGCTATTCCTCTCCCCTTGGCTCAGGGCCAGTTGCCCCTCCCTTTACTTGAACTTCTTGGGCGATCTCCACCACTACTAGGACGACCTCCACGACCTCTGAGGCAACCTCCACCATTTCTGAGGCAACCACCCTTCCTGGGACCTCCCCCACTCCCTCCTCCTCTGCCTCCTTGGCCATGGAGGTCTCCTCTGCCGTCACTTCCCTCCTCCTCTTCAAGGCAGGCTCCCCCTCACTCCACTTCACCTTTCTTTTCTTTTTCACCACACTGCCCATCTCCTGGTTGGCCCTCTGTTTCAAAGGATCAATTGGGGGCGGTCGTGGCTCAGATTCACCCAAGTCTTTTTCCCCAGCGATTTGGGGCGCGGTCGGATCCTCTCCCGCGCGATTGGCTTATGCGGTTGGTCTTCCTGCGCTTCCTTGAACTTACTGGCTTGGGCAAGGATGGTCCTATCGTCCGCCTCTTGTGCCTTCCTTCTCGCCTCTAATTCCGCCCGGTCGAGGTCTCCACCGTTCGGTTGAGGACCCAACCCTACCGCAAACAAGGCTGATGGCTGAACAAGCTCATCTCACTTGGCCCCCTCATTCTCCCGCCATTCCTTTACTTTCTTCACCCTCTCCTCCGCTGCTGCCCCCAGTCTTGGCTCCATCGATTTGGTGGGCACTTTCCAAACTGTACGCACCCCAACCCCTCCATTGGCGGACACATAGAACCACCGCGGCCTCCACTCCTTGATCGATGACGGCAGCCCCGCCACCAACCCCTTCCCTGCTGCTGCCTGCAGGGTAACCCAAGTCTCCTGCTGCCCTGACGCCTTGTAGCACGCAAAAAACTCGTCCACTGTCATTTCAGTCCCCCCATTCGCCTTTGGCCACGCACTCGTACACGCCAGCAAGATCTTCCATGTGTTGGGCATTAGTTGGCCTGGGGCTACCTCCAACCGGTTCAGTACATCCACCACTATCCGGGGGAGGGGCAACCTTAACCCTCCCTTTAGCGCCTCCTCGTACAGGGCGAACTCCCTCGGTCAATCATCAGACGCCCTCTCCTTTGATTCCGGCAGTTTCAACTCTATCTCTGCGGGGATCTGGTACTTCTCCCGCATCCCCTCCAGCTCCTTCGCGGTAATGATCGACTTATCAGCCTTTGTATGCCAATGATCTGGCTCCACCTGGCTTATCGGCGTTGGGGCCGCCATCATGGTGGAAGAATGAGATCGTACCACCGGCTCCCCTACCCTCTCCATTTGCCTCTCCGCCCTGTACTGCTCCGCCAACTCCACCGCATCGTCATCCCCAAGTGGATCAACCCTGGCGATTCCAGCTTCTTCTTGGGCCATTTCTGTGGTGTGTCTACGAATAGCTTCGGATGCGGGCGCAAGGAAATTCAAAAAATGTCGTAGAGGTGTATCGTTAGCAACAAAGGAGTTAACACTTGGAATTTTTTGATTTTCTACAAAGAGGTAGGTAAATCGAATAATACCAAAGGCCCAAGGCTTGCCCGTATTCCAAGGGTCACAATTAATTTTCGCCAGTTTGAAAACTTTTCAAAAAACTCCCCCAAAACTGTCTTTTTAACACCCACAATGACCTATCGTTTCACTTCTGGCTTAACACCTAACCTCCCTCACCACGAGATGCTGCCATGTGTACGACCACAATTCACTGCCCCCTCCCCTTACCTTGTCTTTTCCACTTCAAATCACCACGTGACACGCTGCCTCTCGAGCCCCGGCCCCCCCACCTTACCCTTCGAGGTTGGCCCCTCCACTCAGCTACCCTTCGCGGTCAGCCCTCCTCATGGTCGGTCCCTCCGCTCGGCCACCCTTCGCGGTCGGCCCCTCCTCACGGTCGGCCCCTCCACTCGGCCACCCTTCGCGGTCGGCCCTCCTCATGGTCGGTCCCTCCACTCGGCTACCCTTTGTAGTCGGCCCTCCTCACGGTCGCTCCTTCCACTCGACCACTTCTGGTCGGTCTTTCCTTTCACTCGACCTTCAACCCCCATCTTCCTCATTATTCCCTTCGTTAGACTAAAACTGCACTCGGGAATGGGGGACTACTGACGTGGTTAGGCCTAGAAAGGCCATAACCCACTATGAACAACCTAAGCCTACCACTTAGGGCCCAAGACATAACCCAACTGATAAGGCCCAGCACAGTCGGAAATCAACATGGCATGAAGGACCAATGATATTCAGACACGTGGCACGTAAAGGGCAAGCCACATCAGCAGACAAAGATCTGCAAAGTTATTGCCACTGCACATCGCCATTAATGCAGCCTCTCACAGCATTTATTACGACAACACCTCTCCGTCGGGACGGCATGCCCTCACCTTGAACAAGGTAAGCTACAACATAGACCTGGGGCCAAGGTGACAGATAAGACGGGACAACGAAATGATTACCAAAGGATATAAGCAGACGTTAGAGACAAGAAGAAGGGTAAGCTTTATATCTCCAATCTCTCTCTACACTCTACTTCTCTTTCTAACTTGCTCATCGGAGGGTTCGCTGGGGGACTCCCCGTTCCCTGTTGAACTTGTGTGTAGGTTCTTTGGTGGGCTTGAACACTCAGTTACCGGTTAGAGAAGCGTGGATTAGTCCGACCCATCCCACCTGGGACCCGTGATACCATAACTGTATGATCAAGGTTAAAAGCTGGTTCTTTAATTTTTTTTTTTTAAAAAACATATAAAAAAATAGAGAAGTGATATAACTAAAAAAAATCAAAAAATCAAAAAACTGACTTTTAACAGTGTTGCCAAAATAGGCCAAAGCTCGGTAATTAGGAGACTGAAAGTTTTAAAATATGTAATTCATCAAGATTAAAACTTGCTCTTGACATGGGGATTATGCAGTCTAGAAGTGAAAGCGGATGCATAGATCATGAACCATTTGATTATCAGAAATTCATCGATATAATACCTCCCTCATGAATCAGTCAGGAGTGACAACAATTAACCATGTCTACCGGAAAGCCAACCCCGTGTGTGTGGATGGATAAATTAGCTAATCAAGCCAATGCTTGATACAATTGAGGATGGATTGCAACATTGATGATGCCAGAAGGGTTTCATTCCATTAATCTATCATATATAACTCCGCTAATTCATTATATGCACGCATACACAGAAATCATAACCTAAAGAGCATCTAAGTAGAAAAGGAAAACGAAATTCAAAATCACAGAAAAGTCAGAATAATAAATTACTACCTAAAGGCAAGTATCTATCTATCTATCTGCCTGCAAAGTACCTTCTCCTTTTGCTTCTTGAAACATTAACAAGCATACCCTGCACCAGAATAATTTGCTCTTAGCCTATTATCTATCTATATATATACACACACGTATATTAATTTAATTCTGAATTATATGATTTTTTATTTTTCTAAATAATTTAATTCATATCATATGGGTCACCTAGTAACACATAAGTAACAACCTTCTTGCTCTAAGTAACAGAAGGAATATGGTATATTGAAAATCCTTACACTTACAAACCAGACCGTTATAAACCCAACTCATGAGTAATCAAACAAAAATCAATCACAAACAACACAAACTTAAAATCAACAAATTTGAAAAACCTATAAAACCATAACCATACCCAAAAAAAAAAGAAAAAAAATAGAGAATAACATACATACAGAGATCAGAACAAATAAAGATGAGTATTATTAACAAATTGCTTATTGCAACTTTGGTCAAAGGCAAAATTAAGGGATACTTACGTGTAGGTCCTAATAAGTAGACTTATTGTCTAATAAGTCCTATAAAAAAAATTTGTTATAAAAAAAACGTCACTAATTGTAAGTTTTAGCGACAATTTATAAAAATTATGACAAAAAAAAGTTACTAATTGTCAATTTTTAGCGACGTATGTAAAAAATTGTCACAAAAAATTTATTTTTAACGACAATTTTACCAAAACTTATTTTCAATAGGACTTGATAGGAATTAAGTCCAACTATTACGACCTATTGGTAGTTTACCCCAAAATTAATTAGATTTGTCTACCAAACTAAAAAACAATCAAATAAAGGTACCAAGGACAAGGAAAAGAAGAGAAACAAAGAAGTTTTTTTTTTTTTTTTAATTATTATTATTATTATTTGTTGGCTTTTTTGGCTTTCGAAGGTTATTATTGTAATTGCGAGTGTGCCAGCAAGGATCAATCAGTCCTTACAGAGAATTAATTGCCAACCAATTATCAGACGATTGTGTTTTAGTTCTTTCAACCTCAATGAAGAGGACTTTTACTGGTGGCTTGATTTAGGAGAATTTAAGCGATATAACAATTAAATGAAGAACAGTTAAAGTATCTCATAAAGATGAAAAACTTACAATGATCCAAACTCAGCCTCGTAGAGGTTTACAGCAACAATCTACTTGAAACTACTCCTATGAACGAAGTGCAGTACAGGAATTTAAAGTACAGGAAATGTAAGACTAGAAATGTAAAACTGGAAAGGAAAATAAGTATAAAAGACTGGTTTTTTGGATCTGAGTCTGGGGGCTTTTCTGGGGCCTTCTCTGCTATTTATACTGCTCAAGGATGACAATCAAATTGCTTTTCCAACCTTCAAACTGCTCCTCCATGATCGCCGATCGTGTTGCCCCAATATTAGCTCCATTACGCCATTACTCGCAGTTAGGCTTCCCTCCTAAATTTGAATTTGAAATGCGAGTAACCGTTGAAGCCACATCACTTTGCATCTCTTTGTTGATCCACAGCCACTCAGATCTCGTAATAACCACTACTAACTGCCACATGTATGATCAGGATCGAAGACTTGAATAGTCTTCCTATATCACCCTTATTTTGCCACGCGTCGAATTGTAATTGGCTTGTACAAAATATGTAGCCAACATTACCCCTCGCACTAATATACCCAATACTTGGTGATATTAATGGATCAAGGTCTTTTTCCCATGTCTTAGAACGTTCATGGGTTTTGCATTATCCCAGAAATGCAACTGTCATTCATTATCTGCATTAAACTCTCCTTCAATCTTTTGAACACCCCCACCACCTTAGCATTCGAACAGACTGATACATTTTATGGCCGAATCAATTTCCTCCTCCAATGATCGAGCACACGAAGAGTCATATGACGATGCTGTTCCTCCTCAAAAGAACCTTCATGCATTAATTAGCCACCTTTACCCCCCTTTCTATATTCAGGTCATGGATGCCTTTGCAAATTATCAACCCTTGGACTTCGAACATATTGCTCTTAATCTTTCGATTCAGAAACTTACAAATATGGACATGGGAAGTTCTTCTTCTGCTTCATCCTTGGACTACGAACACACTGCTCTCAATCCTTTGATTCAGAAAGTCACAAATATGGACATGGGAAGCTCTTCTTCACAAACCTCTACATGGGATAAGGCTGCAGCTTCTTCCTCTTCTGGGGCTTCTGGCTGGACACATTGGTCAAAGCCTGAGGCCTGTGATTTGAGGGAACGAATCAACCATCACTTTGTCGAGTTTACTGACCCTTTAGAGTTCCCTTCCTATGCGCGAAGCTCGGTGGTATATCCCTACGTGCCCATTGACCATCGATGCAATTTGAAGGAGAATCTGCTTATGGCATGGTATACATCCTCCATGCCTATAAAGATAGTGCACACTGCCTGACATCTAGAAGAGGTACAAGGGTACAATCCATCATTCTTAGCCCAGAAGGCAAAGATTTGTTCTTCTGACTGGCTTGATTATATTAATGCCTTTGTTCCTTCTGTTCTTACTTCATCTCCTGAAATAGAAGCATCCACACCTTCTCTTCCACTCAATCTTTACTGGACAGAGAGACTGAGGCTTGCCCTCTCCGTGGATAAGGTCTTTCCACCTTACAAGCCTCCACCTTCCCCTACTCCGGCTGAGCGAAAGCAAGCTCAACTTCTGCTCGCGACTTTCTCCCACTTGCCCCTCAATGTTCTTGAGGACGAAGTCCCTCTTAAGAACCTTCGATGGGCTTGTGATACTCTGACTCAAGGTCATGTCCTCAATCCCCTCGCCCAAGCAGAGCTTCACATGTTTTTGGACCAACTTCCATTGCTTCTCCACTGGCATCGGACCTCTATGGCCACCACACAATCTTTAGACCAACTCTCGTCCCTTCGAGTTCATGCCCAATACGAAGCAGAAAACTTTATTGAAGAATTCGATGATTTCAAGAATAAAGATTCTGCGTACTAGGATGACTTGGATATAGACGAATTGGAACAAGGGTTGAGAGAAACAGCTTTCGAAGTAAAGGCTAAAGAGCTCTTTTACGAAGTGAGAGCACATCAACTTATGCAGCCAATGTTAGAAGAAATAGAGGACAGAATAAAGAAAGAACAGAAATTCATTGATCATAGTTGGACTAAATTTCATGATCTTGTTATTTACACCATTCCCTATTTTTATGAGCTTGAGTTTGTACCCAAATAGGGCCATTCGATGTAACTGCTTTTACTTTAATACCACTAAGACTTTTCTTTGTTTGGAATGGTTTGATCTTGTCTCCATTTGTCTTTAAAAGCAATTTCAGAGCTTCAAACTGAACAATCTTATCCTTCGAACCTGGACTCAATCGTTTTAAATGAACATCAAACAAAAACGACCATGAACTTTTCCAATTTATGGAATGCAGTTGATAGTTTTGATGTTTTTTCATTCAGGACCCATGCTTCGAATCTAACAACCTTACTCTTCAAAACTTGTTTCAATCATAACCAATATATGGTCAATGATTTAGTATGATCAATTAGTTTTAAATTGATCTTTTTGCCTTGAACAACAGTCCATAAAAAATATGGAAGCTCCTTTTGAGAGCTGCACTGTTTTAGTCTAGAAAGAGAATCTTTCTTAAACATATATAAATCAATTATTGGTTTTAATGTTTCGAACAGTAATTCCCATTCTTAAGGGATTTCAAGTTTTTGCTTCGAAAGACATTACTTTCATTGAGAAACCCTTCAACAGGTCTTTAATCCCTTCGAAGTAAACGAATACTTGAGCATTCTTACATCCATAAGTATGAAATGTACTTCGAAGCTGGCTTCTTAGTTTTCGAAGCCGTTTGTTATTTGACTTTTGGCGTCAAAATCTGGTTTCGAAGCCAAATACTATACTTCCAAGCTGGGGTCAACACCTGGGATGTGTTTTTCAACTGAAAAGTATCAATATTGAAGGAAGCTCATCAATTATTGGTTTCGATGTTCCGAACAGCAATTCCCATCCTTGAGGGAGCTCAAGTTTTGCTTCGAAGGACATTACTTTCATTGAGAAACCTAAAACAGGTCTTTAATCCCTTCGAAGTAAAATGAATACTTGAGCATTCTTACATCCATAAGTGTGAAATGTACTTCGAAGCTGGCTTCTTAGTTTCGAAGCCGTTTATTATTTGACTTTTGGCGCCAAAATCTAGTTTCGAAGCCAAATACTATACTTCGAAGCTGGCTTCAATACATGGGATGTGTTTTTCCCTCCAAAAGCATCAAGATTGAAGGAAACTCTTCGTATTCGTACTTTTAGTACTTAATGAATTACGCGATATATCTTTCGGATACAAAGGCTTTTAAAACCCTTTTATTTCGTGCTCTGAAATCACTTGCTCGCTCAACACACAAACCCTTTATCTCTACCGATCTTCTACTTCTTTCTACTCCCTTTCCCAGCTTCGTCATCTGAGAAAGCGTTCTATCAATGGCTTTCTCTTCATTGAAAGTGCCAGTTGTAGAGCGTGTGAGCCCGTCTGTAGCCCTAAAAAGACTCATTGATGTAGAATGTGAAAAGTATAAGGCTGGAGAGAAAAGTGCCATCAACGGACGCATCTTCATCCCTCGTTGTCATGTGCAACAAGACTATGTGCTTGGGCCCATATTCAAGGAGATTTCTATTGAGCTTCCAGCTCTATATCCTCGTCTGGAGGACCACTGTCTTCTTTACGAAGGCGGCCTTGACTGGAGGAACTGGAGGATGAACCGCCCCTACCAATGCTGGCCCACGATGAGACCGGAGTGGCAAGAATGGTATGATCGAGTTGTCCCTAGTAGGACCCTAGACCTTCAAGAACTCTGCCTTCTCGACGCCCTCCGATTATCCAGGTTATCCATCTCAGAGGACCCTTTCTTAATCCCTGCTACTCTGTGCTTTTGGAATTCTACTTTTAACTTCTTTCAATTTAGATGTGGGATGATGGCCCCTACTGTTCTTGACATTTGCCACCTATTAGGATTATCTCCCATTGGAACCTCCATCGGACCAGATTATCTTGACCTAGCAGTCCCTTTTTCCCTCCATTCTTTTAACTCATCCTATAGTGACTTTGTCAAGGCTGAGAATAGAAGGGAGGGTCCTGTGACTGATAGGAAATTCTTCTCTCTCTTATTATATTGGCTTTCCAAGTTCCTTTTCTGCACCTCCTCTCAAAGAATTATACCCGAATTTGCCCCTCTTACCAAAGCCCTTGTTTTACAGAAGAGGGTGGCTTTAGCTCCATACGTTCTAGGTCACATATATAGAGCCTGCTCTCTTTTCTGTGAGAAGCCCTTAGATGCCAATCAAGGGGGGCCATTTTGGATTCTTCAACTTTGGCTTTTTGCTTATTTCACTGAGTTACAGTCCAAATGCCTTAAATTTTTTGAGCCAAACCCTCCTACTCATAGCATGAGGCTAGCCAATGCTTCACTTTATCCCTCTACTTTTGCTTTTTACTTCTCTTTCTTCCACCAACTTCCAACTTCTCCTCCTTCCTACTGCTTTCGTCCCTTCGAACCCATGACTATTAGCCCAACTTAGTTGAAGAATTTCCTAAGTGATAGGCTCTGTGCTTCACCTGCTCACAAAGATATATGGGCCTCTATTTTTAATCCCCAGAGAGTTATTCATTGGGACCCTAAACCCTAGAGCTTACAAATGCATTGCTGAGCCTTACTGTCCTGCTCAATTTGCTAGATAATTTGGCTTCTCACAAGGGGTCTCAATACCCCCTCTACAGTAATACCCAATCTAAGTCTTACCACCAGGGATTTGAAAGTTCGACGATCCAGACTAGAAGAGGCAACTTCTAAGTTTATACAGGACTTGATCGATTTTGAGTATACTCCTTTTCTTCCTCAAGGTAACATGTTGAAGAGGTATCACAACTGGTGGGTGACCAATATGGAAGTACACCTGGCCATTTCTCCTCAAGACCTATTGATGGTGTTGGATGTGCCTAAGCCCAAAGGAGCTAGAGTTGTTACTTCTTCCAATGTCCTTACCACTTCAGTTCCTGTACCTGCTAACACACAGTCTGCTCCTGCTGCCTCAACTCCTCCTAGAGTTACCCGGGCAGCCTCGAAGAAAGGTATATACCCTTGTCTCTTCTTTCTTTTGTCTTCTTGATAATGCTTTTAGCCTTATCTTAGTTCTTCTTTTGTGAAGGTGGCGCAGGTGCCTCACAGGGAGATTCTCCTCAGAAGACCCAAGCTCTAAATCTTCTCAAAAGCAAACAGCAACAAAAGAAAATGAGACTTTTGCTTGAGCCTTAAAAGGAAGTTCTTAAGGTTCAAGCAGAAGAACGAAGAAGAAGAAAAAGAAGAAATTCAAGAGCCAGAGTCACCCCTGAAAAGAAGGAAAAAAGTGACCATCCCTTCTTTTGACTTGGTTCAAGATGAGATAACTGTTAGAGAAGTAGAAGATGAGCTCACTCCTAAGGAATCCGGATCCCAGATTGAAGAAGTTGAGGAGGAAATTGAGAAGGAGCAGACAATACCAATACAGAGAAAAAAGAAAAGAAAGATGACTGTCTCTCTTTCTGATTTCGTCGAGGATCCTGTATATGAGGCAGCTGCCAAGGCAGTAGAGTAGGAACACTCCAAGGCCATAATCGTTTTCGAGAGAGTTGAGAAGAGACGGCAGCAACAGTTTCTTAGAGATGAAGCTGTTGCTGCTGATGCATTGCAAAGGGAAACTACAAGAAGGCAACAAACTACCGAACATTACTCCCTTCGTAGCTCTCCTATCATTGCCAACACTTCTGAAAGAAGTAATTTCTTTTATGCTTCTGCTGTTTTTCCTTGTCAAATTTTGGTATTGAAATTTGACATTACTTTACATTTCTTCCTTTTGCAGCAACAACTACTGAGCCTATTCTTCCAACGAGGACTCCCTCAGTTTCGGTTGAAGTTGATCAGCTGCAGAATGTGAGGACTATTCAAATCATCCTTCCACTTCCCAAGCCTACATTTGATGTACCTCCTTGAGACCAAGCATTCCTAGATTTCTTTCTTTTGGTTTGACTCCATATCTTCCTTACCTGTCCTTTGATCTATCCTAATTTAATTTTCTTTCGAACCTTGCTCTTCCTCCTTCTTCCAAGGAAATTCCAACTACTACTCTATCTCTGATGGCAGTTGATTCTCCTATAAAGGGTGCTGGCAGCTCTCCGACCCATGGTTTATCACCTCTGCCTTGTTCCAGCCCCTCTTCCCTTAACCTATTGGTGGCTAGGACCATAGAGACCACTGAAGATGCTCCACCCAGCTTCTGTGCCTTCCACCACAGCTCTCTCTGCGCCCGTTATGTCTACGGATGAGGTAAATATCTTCGAAGCAAGACTAGCCAGTCTCTTCGACATACCCTCTACCTCTCCGATAGCCAATGATGAAGCTGAGCCATTAGTCTTGGCTAACTCCTTGCTAGAAATTCTTGAAAGCTCCTCTTCCTCCAGTAGCAAGCCTTCTGCACCTCTAATGGACTTAGACACCTGCCTGGAACTATTAATCTCCTTTTCGAGGATCCCTTTTGAGGTTTTACAAAGGCCTATAATAAGAAATGGGTTCCTTCAGTGCTGCAAAGTTGCTGAGCAGTCCGGCTATGAACGTCTCGAGTCATCCATCTCAGGTAGCAGCTACCATCGACTTCTACATCAATATTTGCCATGCTGCCCAGGCTGCAGATGAGAAGTTAGTGAGAGATCAGAGCTTTGTTCCCACAGTACATGCTGAAGTCTCAGGACTAAAGGAACAACATTCCTCTGCCTCCCATTTTCGAACTCAACTACTGGAGAAGAAAGCTCAACTTGAGGAGGAGCTATCTGCAGTGAACCAGGCCTTAATCCGAACTGACACCAAACTGCAAATTACCAACCAAGGATTGGCCGATCAAAAGGAAGAAATGAGTGCAGCTATTCAGTTGTTTTCATCATTTAACAATATGAAATCTGTTGTAAAAGAACAATTAAGACATTGTAATGATTTCTGGGCCAATTTATGGCAGAATGTATTTAACTCTTTATGAAAGAAGAAAAACAAATTCTGATTTATCATTTGAGTACTCTTGTCTTCTTTGC
>CM069903.1:142111951-142261896 GCA_036172215.1 Camellia granthamiana | reverse complement strand
TAATTTCCAAACATAATTTATATTTCTTTATGTAATTAAAATAGTTCATCTTAAAATAGTATATAAAGGAGTTAGATGGCTTCTTTTATCCTAAAAAACCTAATCTTTTTTTAAAATTTTTAAATTGAAACATCAATTGTTTAAGTCCATAAAACAAAATTGATAAACACATATTCAAAAGCTACACTTAATTTTTTAAACTAATAATTTAAAATGTTATAAACATAAAAATTAATTTATAAATTTCATGTATAGAACAAGACAAAATATTAAATTAGTTTAACATATTTATAATGACTTCGTGGAATTAATTTATAAAGTCCCATGCATAGCACAGGTTACCATTAGAATTATTAATCTGTAATTACTAAAAGTAATGTGTATCTACCAAAAGTAATTTAGTTGGCATTTCTCTTAGGAAATGGGGTCACTGCTGTGCCTTTGGCACAACAGTGATTGGTGTGCCTCATTTTGAGGTGAATTATGGGCTTATTTTTATGATTTGAACCGTTCATTTTGTAGGGTTTGTTGAGTACTTCATGCCTACCAAAAATCATATTAATCGAATATCAATAACTATATGATCGAATTGCATATTTTTATGCTATTCCTCAAAAGAAAAACTTGTTGTTTATTTTTTTGGTTATCAATCATATAGTAATTGATATCCGATTAATATGATTTTTGGTAGGTATGAAGTACTCAACAAACTCTACAACATGAATGATTCAGATCATAAAATAAACCCATAATGCACCTCAAAACGAGGCACAACAGTCACTATTGTGCCAATTGTAATTTAATTTCTCTTACTTTTAGCGACTGACGTTTAGATGGCAATTATAATTTAATTTTTGGAGGTAAGATTTCAAAAATTGGAGGGATTCATAAATGAATTAGTGACTAAAATTTTGAGGAGGTCGGGAATGGAAGCATAATCCATTCATTGAATAAACCCACGATTATGTTTTATCTAATCTCTCACGCCTCTTACCCCAAAAAATCTCTCACGCCTCACTCTTCTGTGTCTCTTCTCTGTCACGCCTCACCCCTCTGCCCTCCTCTCTGTTACTGGAGCACCACCGCGGTTAGACGAGCACACCGCAAGGGTTACAGAAGCACCACCGTCGCTTTGTCTCGGGTAGGTATGTCCTCTATTTCGCCCTATGTGTATGTGTGTGTGTGTGTGTCTGTCTGTCTGTCTGTCTGTCTCCCTATCTATGTCTTCTTCCATTCGCATATACCTTCACACCCAACCCCAAATCGACCCACCCACAAATCGACCCAGCCCCAAATCGATTTGATGCCATAGGAAAATTATCCCTTCTCATATTTTATGGTTACCTTCCCGTCCCTTCTAATTATTTTTTTTATTTTATATTAGGTTATTATGAGTCTCTAATTGATTTCTTTATGGCTCTCGAACTGTATTCTCCCGTTTTAGCGTCCGTTTGGTTACTGAGAAAAGCTGAGAAAATGTGGAAATAAAATAGATAGAAGAAAATTTCGAGGATTACATTTCTTTTCGTATTTTTTCCGAAAAATGAATAACTCATCTCAATTAATCCACATTATTGAATCTGGCTCTCTCGATTGATCTGTTTTGTTCTTCTATTAATCAAAATTTCTGGATAAAGTTAAACATTTGGATGAAATTTGACATATTGAACTCTGTTATTAATATGAAACCTGTCAATTTGTGGATTTTTGATGAAATGTAAAATTAGCAGTCGATTGGATTATGTTATTCATCTGATGTTTTACATGTATGTGTATATTTGTAAATATAATTATACAAGATATGTTTCTGTATATATTCATATTCTTTAAGTTGGATTTGTTACCGCTTTTGTTGGCCGATTGGGCTCTCTGATGATAAAATATGTTGATTAAGCACTTGTTAGTGATATTAATAATTCTGTAATTTTAGCTAAGGGAGATAAAGTGATATTGAATGATAGTTCAGAGGTAAAGTGTAATTTGTTATAAAGGGTATATTCATTATAATGGTCTAAGCGTTGCCATTTTTAGTTCAAAAAGATAAAGTGACACGAAACTATGATTGAGGGGTTAAAGCATAATTAGCCCTATTATATATGGACTAAAGAGCTGATAGACTTACATTGCTAGAACTGTGAAGAATGTTGCCAAAAGAATGGGCCAAAGATAACACTGCTTGTGACAATGTGATCCCTTCTTCTTCTTCAGCTTTCTATTGCTATTTTTACAACAAAAAGAGGTTGCCAGCAAAAATCCCCCATATACCAAACCACATAAAAGCCACAACACCCCAATGGCATATCCATATATTCCTGTAAATATAGTTGACTGCACAAAATAGTATAAGGAAAAGTTATTGTTTGGGGAAGCAAAAGTTGTGCTTGTGTTTTTCGGAAACGAACATAGTGAAAAAAACAAAAACACACATCGTTTTATTTTTGTGCAAAAAATAGTTTCAAAAGATTGAAACAATTTTTTGATGCTTCCTAAAAAGTAGGTAGTTTTCAGAAACAGTTTGCCAAAGAAATTTTTTATTTTTTCTGAAAAAAATGAAAACAAAAACACAACCAAACAGATGTTTTGGAGGAGACAGAGAGAATTGAACACTTACACTCCAATAATGCTTATTGGTTATGTCATATCCTCCTCTATATTTCTTGAAATGATTTAGAGGATCCACTCTTACAGTATCATCTGATTGTCTCATAGGTTCTGATATGTTTACTGCTTGAAGCAAATTCCTTCCTAGAAAAACCACAAAATCATTGAACCATAATTTGTTTTAGTGGCAATGGTACATTTTTGTAGCTCAACTCTGATTTTTCTTTAAAATCAAAGCTAACCTTCGAAATCAAAACCTCAGCCTGAGCCCAACAATTATAGAAGATCATTAAATTACTATAGTATTAGTATGAATGTTCTGTCATTAACATTAAAATTATGTCATTAACAAGCACATGTTAGGCATATAAATAATTATATTATTGGTTGCAAAATTTTATCTTCGAGGAGGGTGGCTAATAGTTAAATATTGATTCAGTGTTAAGGGATGTAAAGTTTGAGTAGAATAATAGAGTGGGATTGTTTTCAGATGCTGAGGAATAAGTTATTGCTATGAATATTGATATGTTCAGTAAATTGATATTATTGATTTTCTTATCTTTTATTTTGTATCACTTTTGACAAGATATTGACAACGAAGAATCATATTATTATGATTTTGGAGATGTGGGACATGTTAATTGGAGATGGTATAGAGGCCGAGCTATAACAAAATTAATATCATTCGGAGAGAACAATGCAAAAACAGCCCCATTTCTTCTTCTCAAGCATCATATGTACTACAGTCTTATGACTGTTCTTCCAAGTACTACCACCAAACATGAAGGAGACAACAATTAATATATCTGAGGAACTTAAAATAGAATCTCCTCCAATTTGAGTTTTGGGTTTCTTTCCAATTCATCACATTCTTCAAGTGAACATTAGAAAAGCAAAAGTCGCTAAAGGAAATCACCCTAGTCAACTTGATCAACACAATTACCAATTTCTGATCATATTACTTTGGTTTCAAATCAGTTATGTGATTTCAATTTGGGGGATGCTAAAATAGGTCTAAGTATTCAATTTCAGTCCACTATGTGTACCATGAAGTGGCATAAGATAGATTGAAAGCAAAGGGAAGGGAGGTTCCCTTGTCCTTTCTAACCTTCTGATGCACATAATCATGCGGTCATTTAGAGTTTATTTAAGATGTAGTTTGGGTTTACGAAAGTTTTCAACATAGTTTTTAAATAAGTCACTGATTATTTTGTATTGGTGGATCATAAATTCAATTCTAGTTCTAATTTTCTATAATGGATTTGTGATCATAAATTCAATTCTCGATGTTTTTCCCTTGTTAACTTTGTGGTGACATTAGGATCTGAACTGTTACCGCCTTGTGGTGCAAAGCAATTCTAATGTTTAAAATTGTGATCACCATATTTTGTGTCCTTCAAATTATTGGGGATTATCACCTAAAGTAGTCATGTTTTAGGTGTCATCAATAAATCAACCATGATTTAGGTGCAAACTTGTAATAAATCAACCAAGAAGCTATTTCAGGTAACATCTTCATTGGGTATCACTTGATTCAGTTGTGGCTGCCTTACTCTGATGGTTGGGTGTTAGTAGTAGTAGGTTTCTCTGCTGTTTCTGTTTTCTGCTGTTGCTAGCCCTGTTTTGTCAGTTCTGTTATTGTGTTGCTGTGTATCTGTTGGTCTCTCAAAAACAGCTTCTTGGTTGGATGCTGCCATGTGATTGAGCGAGTTACTTAGTGCCAACCTAGTTGGGATTGGGCTATTTTGCTATGATGGCCGCTGCATCTTCCCCCCCCCCCTCCCCCTCTCCCTCCCTTTGTTGATGTCTTTTTCCTTCCTTGCAAGGTTTCCGTTCATTAATAAAGTGTTTCTTCATTGTTGATCCAAAAAAAATATAGCAGCAGCAGTATCAGTAGAAACTTGGGTTTATTTGTTTATAAAATGAGAAGATTATCAACTATTTGTGTGATTGAAGTGATGGAGGGTGGGGTGGAGGGGTTCTTCTAGTAGATAAACAGGATCAAAATCTGATATAAACGTAAGAAAAAATCTGATTACTTGTTACACTGTGATAGTAGGTAAACAGAGTAAAAAATAACACAAGGTAGAGTAGAGAAACCCATTTCATAGAAAAAGACCTATTTTATTTGATAGTAGATACACTATGCTTATCAAAATCTGATATAAACCTAACTAAATGTCTTTCATCTCTCATATTGGTTCCCTTTTAACCATTTGTTAATTTTATGTTGTGATTGAATCTATGAAAAACATAAGCAAAAAAAAAAATAATTTAGTTGCTATTGCTGTGTTAGATAAGTTTTGCATGACCTGTGAGACAATGTTATTGTGTCTGTCATGGAATTTCGTATTGAACATATAAACCAAAACTTTCTAATTTATTTGTATCTGTACTTGAATTGTGGCTTTTAGTTTTAATTGAATTTTACTATTGAATTCTAAATTTTCTATTTTACTATTGAATTCTAAATTTTATATTTAACTATTGAATTATAAATTTTCTATTTTACTATTGAATTCTAGATTTTGGTTTTTACTTGTGCTCCATAAACAACAAATTCATAATCCAAATGAAACCATGAAATTATCTACATCTATATCCATATATAACTATGAATTTTATGAATTCCCTGTGTGTTGTACATATTCAACGTTGCCGGTACTAAGTTCATGTTAAAAAATGTAGACTAATCATGCACCCCACTGTAGGATTCTTTTGATTATACCCTCGCCCTTCCTTGGTAAAAAAAAAAAAATTAAAAAATTAGGTAACCTGATAACTCAGTGGATCTCTTTTGAGTATGAATTCATGAATCTAAATACAAATATGCGAGTAAGACAAGAGAAATTGGATATAGATTTATTTTATTTTATTGATAATTTAATTTTAATGACAAAAGAATGAGAATTGATTTATATAACTGATTCCAAGTTATTGAGATACAACACTTAATTTAATTCTATTAAAATTTCAACAAAATACTTGTAGCTAAATAAGTTGATAGGACATAATTTGGACTTGAAAGGCATGTCTTTCAATCCTTGAACCAAAATTCTCATTTTGTTCTTAGGTTAATCTTTGCTTGATTTGTAGGTCACAATAATGGACAAGAGTTGGATGCTGATAAATAATAGGTTGACGAGCAAAGAGTATCAACAAGGGGTGAAGTCATTCCTTGACTTTGCTACCGCAAATTTAGGTCCACATGATGAAATTAGGTGTCCTTGTGTCGATTGCATGAATGGCACAAAATTTAGCAGACAAGTTGTGTGGACGCATCTGATCCGAAGAGGAATTGCGTCTTCGTATAAAACTTGGGTGCACCACGGAGAACATGTTCCCATTTCTCAGCCTAGTGTATCAAATGACCATTTTGGAAGTAGTGGAGAAGGTATGCCAAATACCGATCATTTGATGATGGGTGAATTGCCTAATATGTTGGAAGAAATTTACATGAGTGGTCTTATGGATGATCATATCGACGAAGAACCTACTAGTTTGCAGAGGGAAGATTTGCAGAAGTTCATTAGGTTATTTGAAGATGCTCAACGCAAAATTTACCCAACATGTGAGAAGTTCTCTATGTTGTCATTCGTTATTAAGATGCTTCATGTAAAGGTGTACAACAAATGGAGCAACAAGTCATTCGATATGGTTATGCAGGTATTCAAGGACATTCTACCAGAATGTGATCAAACTGTTCCATGGACACTCTATCATGCTAAGAAGTTCTTACGTGACTTGGGTTTGGGATATGAAACCATTCATGCGTGCAAGAATGATTGTGCACTGTTTTCCAAGGACAATGCGAATTTGGAGAAATGCCCTACATGTGACGAGCCTAGATACAAGTTGAACAATGATGGGGGTAAAAAGATTCCTCACAAGCTATTGCGGTACTTTCCTTTGACACCGAGGCTGAAAAGATTGTATATGTCAAAAAAGACAGCTGCAGAAATGAGATGGCACAAAGAGAAGCGTATGGATGATGACATATTAAGGCATCCGGCTGATGGTGAGGCATGGAAGGATTTCGATAAGCAACATCCAACATTTTCTGCTGATTCTCGAAATGTAAGGCTAGGCCTAGCGACAGATGGTTTCAATCCATTTGGAAATATGAGCACATCGTGTAGCATGTGGCCCGTAATCTTAATGCCTTATAATCTCCCACCGTGGAAGTGTATGAAAGAGCCATTTTGCATGATGTCATTGCTTATTCCCGGACGATCGGCACCTAGAAGAGACATTGATGTTTACCTGCAACCATTAATAGAAGAATTGAAAATTTTGTGGGAGCATGGTGTGCAAACATATGATGCATCGAATGGCCAAATTTTTAGAATGCATGCGGCAATTATGTGGACCATTAATGACTTCCCTGCATATGGTAACATGTCAGGGTGGAGTACAAAGGGTTACTTGGCTTGCCCTAATTGTAACATGAATGCATCGTCACAAGGTTTGCGAAGCAAGATAAGGTACATGAGTGCTTGTCGCTACTTGCCTGATAACCACAGTTGGCGAAGAAGTAAGCTCTTCAACGGTCAAATTGAGGATAAGTCCAAACCTATAGACTTATCGGGGGAAGAAATACTAGAGCAAATTGGTTGTGGGACTTACAAGCCGTATGGAAAGCACCCACACAATCGAAAACGACAAAGGAATGAAAATCCAAATTTGAATTGGACAAAGAGAAGCATTATGTTTGATTTGCCCTATTGGAAAACGCTGAAGCTTCGACACAACCTTGATGTCATGCATATTGAGAAAAATATATGTGACAATGTCATCAGGACACTTTTGAGCATAGATGGAAAGAATAAGGACACGGACAAAGCACGCTTAGATTTGGAGGATATGAGAATACGTAAAGAGTTACACTTGAAGAGGCGTGCCAATGGGTCCTTCAAGAAGCCCCCCGCATTGTACACATTGTCCCAGAGAGAGAAGGCTTTTGCCATTTTTTGAAATCAATTAAGTATCCTGAAGGCTATGCAGCAAATATCTCTAATTGCGTGACCGCTCAAGGAGGTAAATTATCTGGCCTCAAAAGTCATGACTATCATGTCCTTATACAACGACTTCTTCCGATTGGGATGCGTGGCTACCTTACTAAGGAACTTGGCACCGCACTTTTTGAGTTGGGAAATTTCTTCAAACAGTTGTGTTCAAAGACATTAAGGATCACAGATTTGGATAAATTTGAGGAACAAATTGTACTCATACTTTGTAAGCTTGAGAAGATTTTTCCTCCGGTTTTTTTTGATGTTATGGTCCACTTGGCAGTTCATTTGCCTTGAGAGGCTATGCTTGGAGGGCCAGTGCAATATCGATGGATGTACCCAATTGAGAGGTATGTTGGTACTTTTGTAGTGTGAAAATTGTAATTAACGCTTCACTGCTAATATAAATTTAAATATAACATTCTCATCGTCTTGGTTTTTAGGTTGCTTGGACGTCTAAAAGGGTTTGTGGCCAATAAAGCTTATCCTGAAGGTTCTATTTCCGAGGCTTACATTTCGAAAGAGTGTACAACATTTTGTTCAATGTATTTGGATGGAGTTGAAACAATTTTTAACCGAGTAGAAAGGAATTACGACATGGGCAACTATGGCCCAGGGTTGGCAGTATTCACTCAAAATGTCCGTCCCTTTGGTCTAATGACAAGGGTATCCGATGTGTCCGTAGCTGAACGCGAGATGGCTCATTGGTTTGTCCTGCACAATAGCTTTGAAGTGGAAAAATACTTAGAGTATGGATCCATTCCACGTATTTATATGTTATAGCTGTCAAATCGATTAGTATTGATTTATTTAATTTATTTTGAGAGCCATTTTTGTAACTAGGGAGCACAAGAACTTGTTACAACAAACTGGAGGTGAATTTGACATCGCAAAGAGGCAATGCTAAGAATTTCCTAAATGGTTCAAAGATTGTGTAAGATCTAAATCTCTTTTACAATCAGTCATACATTACCTTAATATTGCGTATACTTGTAGCATAACACATGTTCTACATGTAGATGAATCAATTGCAGAACCAAGTGTCCCCTGAAGCAACTGATGAGATGTGGTCATTAGCCAATGGTCCTAGTGGCTTGGTGAACACATATACAGGATGTATTTGTAATGGCGTCCGATTTCATACTGTCGACCGTGACAACCATCGTAAAAGTCAAAATAGTGGGTTGGTCGTGGAAGGGGAGCATGAAGGCTAATTGATAAACTTCTATGGGTACTTGTGCAAAGTGTGGGAAATGAACTATTTGTTTAGACATCGGATCGTATTGTTCCAATGTGAATGGTTTAACACCGGTAGTAGGAGAACTATGCGTGTCGAACCACACGTGACAACGGTTGATGTAAGAAGTTGATGGTACAAAGACGACTCATTTGTATTACCAAGTCAAGTTAAACAAGTATTTTATGTTGATAATACCAAACTAGGTGCCAATTGGAGAGTCGTAGAAAAGTTTGAACATCGAGGAATTTGGGATGTGCCATAGATGGATGACGTAGAAACTGATGATGTGTTCCAACAAGAAGAAACTACCGAGGTTGTACCAGCTGAGGATATTGACGATGATGTGGTTTTGCGTCGAGATGATATTGAATCTGAAATTATTCCAGTGGAAGTTTTGCAATCTATTAGAGGTGTAGTAGCCGAGGGTGTTATAGATGATGCCTTCATCTGTGATGATGAAGATGGATTAATGGGGGAGGGTAACAACACAGACGAAGAATGTGACCTGCAAAGTGATTTTGATACAGATGTTGACGTAGCATGTTGATATATTTGCTTTTATGATTTGGATATGATAATGAACTAAAATACTTGTCTAATTACTTCATCAAAATCATGTCATAGCTTATTATATATCTTTTTATAAATTATATAATGTATATCATGATTTATAATGTTAGCTTGTTATATATCTACGCAATTCATAATTTAAAAATCAAGACATAGTAGCTTGTTATATCTCTTCTTTATAATTAAATGTGTTATTGTATATGACATTTTGTACTGTTAGTTGTGTTCTTGCAGTTTGCATCATGGTTCCTGGCTTGAAGACTGGTCGGCTCAATAAAAGGACACTGATGACCACTGAAGCAAACTCGCCGGCTAACGTCCCCTTAGGATCAACAGTTGCACCACCTCTTGTTGTCCCCTTAGGATCAACAGGTGCACCACCTCTTGTTGTCCCCTCAAATCAATCGGTGCATCTTCTCCTGATGCAAATAGCCCACCATTCGAGGATTCTGATGAGACACAGCCACCGTCGGAAACTCAAAATCATGTCACAGGTAAGATCATTGTACTTCAACTATGTGAATTATCAATTGTCATTATTTGTAATTTGGTTATTGTAATTTTGTTATCAGGGACTTCTAGGTCCACACGTGTATAAGGACCTACACTTGGAAAAGGAATACAAAAAATAGTGAGATCCAACAAAGGGGGAAAATTATATGTTCACATTGATCGTGTCCTAAATGCAATGACCGGAGATTATGCCACTTCAGCAGCTAATGAGTTAGGGCTTCAGATTAGGAGTATGTGCCCTCTCGAGGATGTTACGTCGTGGCTGAAAATGGATGAGACTACCAAAGCTACCGTCATCCAAGCTGTTCTTGTAATTGATAATATTGGGCAATATGTATTCCTCTATTATTTATACTTGTAAGAAGCACTTATTGTAATGATTGGCATTTTCACTTGTTATGGTTGTAGGACAAGTTTGATATTGGGGACGATTTTCACAATGACTCACAAGCTCAGCAAATTGTGAATACGAAGGCATATAAGTTGTACAAAGATTGGAGGTACAACTTGAAGCAAGAATTCGAGCTATTAAAGGAAGAGGGTGTTGATGACCTATATGCTCATCCGCCCCGAGGGGTGAGTTTGGATGATTGGAAGCATTTGATCGATGTGGCATGGCAAGATGCATCTCACCAGGTAAAATACTAATGCATCATACATAGTCCCGTTCCAAATGTGATATAGCCAATATTTAACAAAAAATTGTTTATGTACTTATTTTTTGTAGAAACGGTCAAAAGCTGGTAAGAGTAACAGAAGTCAGTTGCCATACAATCATACTGGTGGATCTCGCTCATTTCTTATAATGATGGCTGCTATCGTGAGATTGATGTTATTTAAAATTAACTTCATTATTTTTGTTTTGTTATGAATAATATGTTGTGATTTTTTTATTTGTTGTTATTTGAAATCAACAGGTAGCGAAAAATGTGGATTTGGATTTTCCTAAGTTTTATGAGGACAACCACACGTCCAAGAAGACGAATGACTGGATCCATCCCAAATGCGGTGAGCTGCATGTAAGTATGAAATAATGAATTAATTGTATTTAATATGACTTAGTACCCAAAAATATATATCTTATTATGCCTTTTTGTCTTCTTTATTGCAATGACAGCAAAAGATGGTCAATCTACAAACGGCTGCCATTGAGTCAGGGACACCATTGACGCAGGAGGAGCTTTTCAAGGCAAGTGCTTGGCGAGAAGAAAAAGTACTTACTTGGATTTGGGATCGGCCCACAACCGTCCACCATAGCTGCATCACGAGCACGTGATAAGGATATGGAGGCAATGAGAGCTGAGATGGAGACACTTCGTGTGGAGCAACAAAGAGGTCGTGAAGAGTTGATGAGAGAGCGAGAAGAGCGCGAGAAATATTACAATGATATGTTGAAAGAGCGAGAGGAGCGCAAGAAATATTACAATGATATGTTGAAAGAGCGAGAGGAGCGCGAGGGATGTTACAATGAGATGTTGCAACAGCGGGCGCAAGGACAGAAAGATCGGGAGGAGACAGATAAAAAGGTTGATCATCTGAATAATGTAGTCGCCAAACTCACACAACTCTTGGGGATCTAAGGTGGTTGAATGACGTTTACTATTTGGTAAGTACAATTTTATTAATGTTTAAAATAATTTGTTAAAATTTGTTAGATTTAACAATGAACTAGTCAATTGACCTGTAGGGACAGACGGTATGTGAATAGGGCATGTAGGTCACTTGAACCCACACCATAATAATAATACTTGGGGCGGATAACACATGTAAGCATGCCAGGTCACGACCTTTTATATGAAAAAATATTTGATGTCCAAATTAATAATCTTTGTTGACAGTGTTGTGTTTGGTTTACCTCAATGAAATATTGTAATAGATTTTCCCCTTGTGAATGCACCCATTGTTCCTATTTTAAGTACTTGCGGGGCTAATGTCATGCATTCTTGTCTCTCTTGCAAATGCACCCTATATTCCTATTTTTAGTATTTGTATAGACTATAGAGGATGAATACTCTGTTGCTAGAAGAGGTTACTGAATATTTGCGTCATTTCTGACCCTTTTTCCTCAATGGTACTTTCTCTTGGTGAAAGGGTAATACAAATAAGGTGCATGGATATTCATGTTAGTGATAAGAAAAGACAAACTTATCTTTACACTTACAAAGTTTGGCTTGGTTTCTGAGCCAAGGATAGTTCAAGCTTAAAGAAAAGTTCAAATTTGGACGTGAAATTGCATGCATCAATAAGGACTGAGATTTGTATAGGCTAAACTTGAGCATGATTTTGGATTGAGTACTGGATGTGTTGCGAGTACAAAATAGGGCTTTTTTTTTATTATTTATAAACAAAATAGGCCTCTCTCTCTCTCTCTCTCTCTCTATATCGTGTCCAATGGCCAGTTCAACCTAATTGATTGGCAAAAATGTTAGAAAATTTCACGTATAACATAAAGTAGACAATAAATTTACGCTCTTCAATCTTTTTAATTTCCCTTCTAATATATGTGTGTAGAATTTTTTTTCCTTTATCCAGTGCTGGTCCAACCTTTGTGGGGTGCTACTCGGGTATACTGGGTATACAATATATTACCCTTTGGCATTATTTGCACAACGTAGTTACCCTAAAACTTGCATATTCACTGTTGATAGCCTGAGCTTTTACTGTTCACATCTGGATCCTATCTCCTGACCTAGAGAAAAGGAAAATAATTAAGAAGTGAAAGTACTTAAATCTAAACTTCTGTAGTATTTATTGATTCGTACCCAAGCAAAAATTACTATGACCTCATATAAGAAATAGGTAAAAAATGACAGTATCGTATGTGTCAAGATAGATATTAAAGGTTAAAGCGTTTCACTGATACTCCTTTTGGAGTCCATATTTTTTATATAATGTGTTCAGATTTGCTTGAATTTACAGTTTCCGTATGTTCAGCAATGAAGATGTTACGATTGGTGCATGGATGCTTGCAATGAATGTCAACCATGAGGACAACCGACAACTTTGTGAACCAGAATGTACTCCATCATCTATTGCTGTTTGGGATATTCCAAAGTGTTCAGGTTGGTAATTAACTAATTATTCTCATGGTTTGGAAGCATGTTCTCTTAGAAACAGCCTCCATATGTTGAAATCTAATAAAATCCCACCTTGGAGAAAGAGGAAAAATAAAGGAAATAATTTATCAAGAATTTTAACAAGGCCCTTCAAAACCCACTGATTGACTCAAAGAAGTTAGAAAGGATAAAAAGTTGATGTGGCATGGGAGATAGACATTCTGTATTAATGAAACTGTTTTGTTATGTTGCGGCATTGCCCTTAATATGTAATTAGGATTTTTTTTTTAATTTGTTTGCATTTAATTTGGTTTTGTGGTTGTTTTCCTTTGAATGGATGTCATATTGAAACAAAAGCTATTTGTGCAAAGAATTGATTTTTAAAGAATGTTATTCTTATGCATAGAAGTTATATACATCTATACTTTGTTGAGTTACCAATTTTCCCAAAAGCCATTATGAATGAACAAAATTTAGAACTGGTCCTTTGAACCTTATGAATGAACAAAATTTAAAGACATTCTTATCACATCAAGTTTATAACCTTAATGTGATAATAATATTATACTTGTCTCCTTATGTGTCCTGTTTGATTTCAAGTAGACCACCACCAAATTTTGGTCCACTTAGGGATGATTTAAAATTCGATCTCATGTAGTATTGTTTTATTTTGATTTGTCATTTATCTGGCTTAGTAAGCTTGTCAATATTATTAAGGTCTGACTAAATCTACATGCATTCTCGATTATGTTATCATTTTTAATTGGCTAGGTTGAGGATATTTCTGAATTTGGTTCATTATCAGGTATGTAGATGTAAATTGTAAAGTGGTCTGTCAAATAAGGAACTGCTATTTGAGCTGTGCAATCGTATCATAGTTTGATTTATTTACAAGTCCAGGCAGTGGGTTTATGTCATTATAATTAAGGATTATGGTGCAGTGGTAGTTGGGAAGTGGTTGTAGTGTGGTAGTTTTGAACTTGGGGGCTGTAATGTTGTGGCAATGATGGCTGTTGAGATGGTGACGGTATTAGTACCGGGATCTGGGAGTGTAGTGATGCATATTAGTTGTTAATTGAATCCAACTGCTTTTGAATTTGGTTTCATGAGATTGAACCCCAGGTCACCCCTGGTCCCAAGTGCAGGTGTTCAGTGTACCATTTGAGTTATGAACTTATGATATCATTTTGGTTTGATTTAGACCATAATCTAGCAGTTGAATTTGGTTTATAAGGTATACATAACATTATTCTTCATTTTTAAGCATTGTAAATACATGAGCCATTTCTTTAGTGTAAAGTGTAAGTATGGCTTGATGACCAAAGATGAAACAATCATCATCCTTAGTGTACGTATAATTCTTCTAGTGGGGGAGTTCCCTACGAATTATTTAGTTGTCAAGTTCTTACAACTAAATTTATGAAATTAGGTCAGGTTAGTCCCTGGCTTTAAATCCTCCTGGAGTGTATCATTTTCTTGATGTAATCAGAGTTGTATGTATATATTTTTTTATAATTTTAAATTTGGCAAAATGTAGTCAATACTAATGATTAATTTTTTGTTTTATAGATGGTTTTTGGCGTGGAATTGCAGTGAACGATTTTTTGTTACAAGTACGAAAGACATTGTTTTTAGTCTAAAAATTAGCATTAGTTCGTACATATTAGTTTTATGGCGTGGTACAGGAGATTGAATTTGACGTCGTACAGATTAATTTTTGATATGGTACAAATTACCTTTTCACATGGTACAGATTACTTTTTTGGCATGGTACAGAATACCTTTTGGCGTAGTACAAATTAGTTTTTGGTGGTACAGATTAATAATTGGATATTAATTTTGTTTAATACTACGTTATGTATGGAATTATATTTTTCAGATTGGATTATATTTGGTTTGTGTAGAATTTCTATTGGAAATATTAATTTGATGTTAAATATGATTTTTTTTTTATGATTGAAAGTAAAATGTGTGCATGTTGTGGAATGGTTGCTAATTTTATCAGTATATGGATAATTTTATATATATACAGGTTACAGATTGTACTAATAATGGAATAAATGCAGGTGGTTGAGAAAGTAATTAAAAAAAATTATAAAATTTTTTACGACTAAATATTTTGGTAGCCAAAAATGCAAGCAAAGATTTTTCATGACTAAATATTTAGTAGTAAAAAGAAACAAAAGACTTTTAGCGACCAAATAGTTAGTAGCTAAAATAAATAAAGATGAGGGAAGAAATTTTTGCCGACTAAAGATTTTAGTCACGAAAGAACATGGCAGTTTTCGGTGACTAAAATATTTGGTCGTAAAATACCATGAAAAAAAATATCTAATATTTTGGCGACTAAAATGTTTCATCGTGAAAACTAATAACGACTAAACTATTTGGTCACTAAACATATTATTATTAGTGACTAAAAGTTTTAGTCAGTAAATGTATTATTATTAGCAACTAAAATGTTTTAGCGACTAAATATTTTAGTCGTTGAAAGAGAATTTTGTTTTGATTTAATTACTTTTGACGACTAAATATTTGGTCGGCAAAACATCATGGTTGGCCAATAAAATGTTTTAGCGACTACGTATTTTAGTCGCTGAAAGACAATTTCATTTTGATTTAATTACTTTTGGCGACTAAATATTTGGTCGGCAAAACGTTATGTTTGGCGACTAAAATGTTTTAACGACTAAAACATTTTAGTCGCTGAAAGAGAATTTCATTTTGGTTTAATTACTTTTGGCGACTAAATATTTGGTCGGCAAAATGTTATGTTTGGCCACTAAAATGTTTTAGCGACTACATATTTTAGTCGTTGAAAGAGAATTTCATTTTTATTTAATTACTTTTGGCGACTAAATATTTGGTCGCCGTATAGTTAGTTTTGGCGACTAAAATGTTTTAGCGACTAAATATTTTAGTCGCTAAAAGAGAATTTCATTTTGATTTAATTACTTTTGGCCACTAAATATTTGGTCGCCAAAACGTTATATTTGGCGACTAAGTCTGTTTTAGTAGCCAAATATAAGATAATTAGCGACCAACGTTATATTAGTCGCCGTTGACTATTGCCGACTAGGCTTTGGCGACCAACGGGGCGACGAATAAATTTAGTCGCCATTGACTTTTGCTGACTAAACAACAACCTTTGGCGACTAAAAATTTGGTCGCCAAAAAAGTAATTTCTTGTAGTGTAGGTATGTATTGCCTTGTTGACTGTTAGGAGTAAGCTAGCTTGTTTTCAATTCTATTTGCATTCTGAGCTCTTCTCTGTTTTGATTTTGCTACACATGTGATGGAAATATTGATTTTGTTATTTATACTTTCAATAAAATCTCTAATTAAAGAAATGGTATAAGAAATAAGCCAATTTGAATGTATATATTATACAAATCAAAATTAAGCATTATCTATGTTTCATTGTTGTTTTGCAACTTGTTGGACGCCATTGATCTCATCCTCCAAGGTGCTCAGAATCTTGTGGTACCAATAAAGTCCAATTCAAGAAGAAAACTGCAAAAATCTCCCACAGCTCACAACAGCTGTGAATTCTGCTGACCCAAGAAGACGTGATCAGATTTAGTCAAAATTGAAATGAAAACTTGTGATTTTAGAGTTGATATTTCAATACAATTACCAAGACTTTCTGACATTTAATGATCTGCCTTCTGCTTATCTATGTACTGTTTGATGTATTGGTTGTTAAGATACAGTTCTATTAACTATTGGTATGCATATATAATTACCAAGTTATAAGTGTGTATATATCATAGATGAGTAATATGGCTTTGAAATTGGATGATTTGTGTAGATTGTTGCCTAATTTCTTATGGTATTTGAAGTATCTGGAGTGTGAATTTGAATTTTGTTTTTTTGGATTTCATTATAATGTATTTGGCTTAGTCTAGTGGAAGATTTGTTTTTTCAGATTCATTATAATGCATATTTTCTGAAATGGTATGCTTTGGACAAAATATTGATATTTATATTAAAAGAAAAAAGAAAAAAGAAAAAAGAAAAAGAAAGTGGCATTTTTGAAAAACGCCACTAAATGACGTCATGCTCATCTCACACGTTAGTTTGTGACGGTAATAGAAGCGGACGTCAACATTTTGTAGCGTTTTAAAAAATGCCGTCTTATAGTTGTAGCGACGTTTATCAAAAGCTGCAAACCTATTGCGGCGGCCGTATCAACGGCGAAAATTTTAAACGTCACTATAACTTTTTACGGCGTTTTTCAGGCTTTTAGCGGCGTTTTAAAAACGCCACTAAAACTCAAATTTCCTGTAGTGAAATACATACCCAATTTTTTTTTTCTTAATTTTTGGCGTACCTACCTAGTATATACCCAAGTCGTACCGTAACTTAGTTGAAATAATATTTTCTTCTATTATAGTGATAAAACTCATTTCACTAGATTTTTATTTTTTTTTATGCTTAGTATGATTTTAAAATTAAACTATAGTTTGTAAGTTATTTAATATATCGACATTCAATTTTGATTTATACCTTTACTTTTAGCATTAAATGTTAATTGTAAGTTGGACTTTAACAAATTAAACCATTTAATTAATTTTTGCATTACTCTAAATTAAAAATAAATATTTTTTTACAAGCATACCGAGCTGACCTATATCCTTTTTTTTTTTTTGAATTTTACTGTGTTAACGTACCCATATTGTACTAGTGTCAGTACTCGTATCCGTACCCGTACTTCATAGGTGATGGTACTATAAATCTAATGCGGTGACAATGTAAAAGCCATCCATACTAGTTAATCAGGAAAAGCTGCTTGTTCGATGAAAGAAGAAACCTGTTTGGAATTCAGAACTTGGGTTATGGTCATAATAATCTCAAGCAACTGAAGACTATCAAGGACCAAAAACGAAAAGATGGAAGATGCTTTGACTGAGCATCAGAACAAAAGTTTGAGTGTGAACAACTTAAAAGTTACCATGTATACCCACCCAAAAAAAAGTTACCATGTAGCAATATCTGGATATCCTTTGGCAGTAATGAGAATGTTTGGAATTTGATTACACACACAGTCCTCAGCTAGCCGCTGGAATATGGCATGCTGAACAAATCCAAGGGTTTCCAACACATTTTGCATCAATACTAGCAAAACTTTCATAAGCTTTTCACGAGGAATTCAAAGAAGTAGATTACCTTCTCCACCACAATAATGTAACATGCATTGGTCTTCATGACCAATTTCTCTAACAAATTCAGGTCACCATAAATAGCATAACCAAAAGATCCACAAGCAGAACAGTCCTAGACCTGTTGGTTTGGTTCTTGTTTTGTAATATGGAAGTAGAGTAGTTAGTGCAGTTGATGTCTAATCTCAGGAACATGAAAGCATCTATTAACGGGATTCTGGTTCAGAGAAGTGAAACTTCAAAACTCTTAGCTATAATCAAAATCATACAAATGAAACAATTATAGCACCTAGAGTCACATGTGTTAGGTTTTTATTATTGGCAACTCCATTTGACAAAACTCCTTTGAGTTGTAATTTTATTCGCTTTTTTATTTCAGTGAGGCTTTGAGTTTATTAGATGCGAATTCAATCTGAATCGAGCTTTGCAGAGAAGTTTGTGGTATTAATGCTTTCAAGATTGCCACTTCGCTGGTTATTACGGGGGTTGAGCTGCCCGGTCAGCTTGCGGCCGAAGCAAAATGTAAAAATGCATTCAAAGTTGCCTGTCCGATCATGTTATACTTTTCTAGTTTTTCCAGTTTTGGCCTTCCCGCTCGAGCGGGGAAAGGGGCGCTCAAGCGGGATTTGGGAGATCACAGCATTTCTGCTATGCCTGAAAAAGTACTGGATGGTGTGATTCCCCGCTCGATCGGGGAAACGGACGCTCGAGCGGGGAACCTATATGAAATCACAAAAAATGAAGTCTCCGCTCGAGCGGGAAGACCCACGCTCGAGCAGACCGCGCGATCCCAGATTTCCAGATTTGTTAAGGAGTTGGCTTTCTTCTGAAACTAGGATTGCTTTGGTTTTCTATAAATAGTTGGTTTTCTCCCAACACTAAAGTAACTTCTCCAGATCTTCTTTTTGGATCTTAAGGGTTATATCTGGAGATATTTTGCTAGTTTCTTTGATGTTTTTATTGAGTATTCAACTCATGGTTTAAAGAGAGTACATCAAAGGTTTGGTTTGTTATACACAAAAGAGAGAGTTGTTCTTCGGTGGAGTCTGAAGAATTCGAGCCTAAAGCTTCGGTGGATCCTGGAGTGGCTCTTTGGAAAGACAATTCCGAGCTGAAGATGGGGTTGGAAGAGGCACATAGAGGTTGGTTCAATTAGGCATTGTGGATTCGCTAGGTAATTGAGAGTATACCTGTGTAATTCCTTTATATCTTCTTAGTGGATTGTTCTTGTGGCTGTTGCTCGTGGTTTTTTTATCACAATTAGAGGTGTCCAATTGTGGCTTTTCCACGTAAAATCGTTGTGTCTCTTTATCTTGATTGTTTGATTGGGATTGTTATATTCTGCTTTAAATTGATACATAATCACAAATCAACATCTAAGGAAGTTTCTAGTTTTTTTTTCAACATGCAGAATTTGATTTTTGCAATCTCGATCAGAGAGGGAAGGAAGATATCAGTAACAAAACATGTAACCAATTTTGAACAGGAAAGGTTCGAAAAAAGAAAAAAGCAACTAATAGTGAGTTAACAATAAGAAAAAAGAGTTTGTAATTTCATTGTACACAGGTTTGATTTAGAGTTTATATGAAACAATTCACACAAATATACAAGGCAAAATGTAAAACCCAGCTGTAGTAAACCATAATAACAACGAAATTCAACCCATAAACCTAAATGAAGCAATAACAAAAACCACCAAACCTCATAAAAGTATCAAATTGAAACCAAGCAAAGCCTAGGGTTCCAATGAACAGTATACACAAAACCCAGAGATCAATCTAACTTTTGAATTCAAAACCCTAATATTTTAAGTTTAGAGGATGAAACTATTCAAACTGTTGAAGGAATAGCAGTTTCTTGAATCCCAACTCAACCACTCCCTTCGTCTTCTCTCTCTCTCTCTCTCTCTCTTTAAAACATGTCTTCGTCTTCTCTCTCTCTCACGCCCGAAACCAAGAGAGTTTTTTTTTATTATTATTTTGAATTACCTCACCAAAACGAGATCGTTTTATTGAGATATTAATCTCACCCCTTGATTTTTCAAGTGATCTCAGCCCTTCATTTTACACCCTTGTAAATTTTTTTCTCGACTAACTTTTTTAGTCACTAGATACAAATAAAGACATTTTTTTCCCCACTAAAAAAATTTTAGTCGCCAATTAATTTAAAAATTCCTCCAAAATTCAAATTTCTTCCTCCAAAACTTTTAATAGTATTTCGACTAAAATTTAGTCACTAAAAGTAAAATAAATACCGACTAAATTATTTTTAGTAGCTAAGATTATATATGACCAACTTATTTTTTGGTCACTCAAAACCTTATTTTCAACGATTAAAGCACGATTAGTTGCCAAAAGTGAAATAAAAACTAACAATTATTTTTAGTAGCTAAAGATTGATCAATTAGGGACCAAATTATTTTTTAGTCGCCCTTTAACGACTAAAACATAATTAGTCGGCCAAAGGAAAATAAATACCGACTATATTATTTTTAGTAGCTAAAGTGTATACCTTTGTCAACTAAAATTTTTTTTAAGTAGCTAATGCGTACCTTTGGCGACTAAATTTTTTTAGTCATCATTTTTAGTCGTTGAAAGTGTATTTTCCTGTAGTAAAGATGAGTCGCAAGAAAATGGAAGATGCAAATGGAGAGAATGATTGTGAGAGAGAGAGAGAGAGAGAGAGAGAGTTGAGCGTGAAAATGAGAGAGGAAAAAGAAAAATTAGAGACGCCCAGGATTTGATGAAATTTAAGGATTTTAGGTGTCAAGAGTTTCAGGAAAAGAATGAACGTCTATTTTTTTTTTTTTTTTGTGTGTGTGTGTGTGTCTATTAGCCACAACACAACGAAGGCCATGGAAAAAAATAATAATAATCTTTTTGCGATGGGGAGAAAAAGCCATCTAAAAAATAGGCCTTCCATGATTGCTAATGGTTTGCCATTGCAAAAACCATCCAACATATTCTTCCCTCTTTTTGAGACAAGAATTGTCGTCATAAAAAGTGACCATTGGTGATGGGATATTAACCGTCGCAAAATGTTACTTTTTGCTACAGAAAATATGTTGTCGCAAAAGGTTCTGTCTTACACCCATTTTTCTAGTAATGCTATTTGAGTTTGAGAGGGGTAATATACATATATCATGGTAAGTATGATAATATACCATGCGAACCATTCAAGCCGGCCTGTGGCACACCACCTAAGTCGCCTCCTAGCGCACTCTTTCATATGTTGCCATCATCATTCAATACCACATCATAAGTTACGTGTGTGTCACGTCTATTAATTCAACATCTGTTCATGATCAAGCACCTTCCAAGACCCATCACATCAGTTACCTCCCAAGGCCCCTCTCATGGTGAACACGTAATTCAAAATCGCCCTTAGCAGGCTCTTATCGTTTACCCTAACAGCAAACTCTTCTCAATTGCCTCAAGCAGGCTCTTGTGTTTGTTGTACACAACAAATTCTCATTTATTTTTTGTTTTGTTCTTCCAAATTAGTTTACATACTTAAGTTTGACAGGCTATTAAAACATATTTAGAATATATTATTTTCCATATTTGTTAGTGTTAGGTTTTTATTCTTGGTCATCCCGTTTGACAAAACTCCTTTCAGTTGTGATTGTATTCGATTTTTTATTTCAGTGAGATTTTGAGTTTTAGATGCGAATCCAACTCAAATTGTTTCTTGCAAAAATGTTTCAGAAGTTAATTATTTCATGATTGCCACTTCGCTGACTATGTCGGGGATCAAAGTTGTTTGTCCGCTCGAGCGGTAATTCCTGTGCTCGAGCGAAGATCACGACCTTTTAGAAGTTTCACTCGCCTGCAAAAGTATTGGGAGTTGTTTTTTTCGGCTTGAGCGGCCATTCCTGCACTCGAGTGGAGATCGAAGATCTGTTTTCTATAAATATGTGTTTCAGAGATAAAAAATGATCTCTGTACACAATACAATAATATATTATTTATATACAGAGATCGTCTTTTATCTCTCTTTTTCTTCTCCATCTTCATATAATTGTCTTAACGACAATGATGCTTTTTAATAAACTTGAAATAATTATATATATTTTAAATAAAATTCACATCATAAACGTTTAAAATTATGCGAAACTAGTTAACTAATGCTCTCAATCTACTCATTAATAGGACTACTGTTTTATTTCTGACAAAAAATTATAGAGGAACAGTGGCATCTATATTCGCATGTTTGAAAACCAAATTACAATAATATAGAAGTCTGAATAAAACACAAATTTTTATAGGCCTAAAATAGTAAGACCCACAATCTTGGATGGGGATTACACTTTTTGCATATAGACCCCATAGGTTGGGACCAATTACAATCTGTAATTCATTTTCAATATAGTCTGGAGCCTCCGTAGTTGGGCATCCAATTGGAGAGTGTTGGTGGTTTTCATAAGCCCCTCATGGCCCCCACTCAATGATCCCATCGATTCAACATGTAAAATCCTCCTAATAGAATTTTATTAAAAAAAATTAAATAGTTATAATTATGTTATCTGATCATATTTATTTTCAAAAAAATAGATAACACGTATGACTTTAGAAATAAATTATCAATTTTGATGAAGCCAAATTTAATATAATCATGTGCCTATAATTATTATTATTATTTTTTTTTTTTTATCTACTCAGACAAATTTATAAACACTACGCCAAAACAGGGCATTAACGGCGGTTTTTTTAACGGCGGTTTCGTTACCCCCATTTAAAGATACTATTAACGGCGGTAATGAAGTCGCCATTAATACCGCCATTAACGTATCTTTAACGGCGATTTTTGTTACCGCCGTTAACAAAACCGCCGGTAATTCATTACCGCCGTTAAAAAACCGTCGCTAAAGCCATTTTTAAACGGTGGTAATGAAACCGCCGCTAAACCCCTCTCATTACCACCATTAATGACGGCGGTCTTTGTCGGCCGAGCTCCGGCGGAGCTCCGGTGAGTGGTGACCACGCGCGGCTAGGGTTGAACATGACCATCTACAATAAAGTAAAAGTAATGTTTAAATATTTATTTAGAAAATATATTTTATGAAGAGTGGCTGTGGTAGAGTGGTTAGTGTAGGTGGATGAGAGGTTGAGGGTTCAAGACTTGGGGAGTGCAAGAAGAAAGAATTATTTTTTGAAAAATTTGAACCTATTTATGGCGGTAAAGAACCGCCGTTTTTGGTCTTATATTACCGCCATTTTTGGTCGACTTTTAATGACGGTAATTTATCTTTTTATGACGGTTGTACTTTTTTCGACACGCGCATAAACGGCGGTAACGAAACCGCCGTTAATACCGCCATTAACAGCGGTTTTATAGCCTTTAACAGTGATAAAAAACTACTGCTAAAGTCCAATTTTGACGTAGTGAAATTAATTGGTTCGAATCACCCATGGTAGCTTATGATAGTGCCCACAAAGGCCGCACCCTTATTTTCAATAATATAACCTGTAGAAGTCAAAATGTGAAACTTTATACATGGAAGTCAGTACTACATGTTGCTCCTAATTTTTATTATTTTTTGATAGTCGAGTATTCAAGATGGAGGGCTGATTTTAAAGTTAGAGCAAACGTTTTGTATGAATTGTTAGTAGATATTGAACCTAAGATTTAGAAGAAATACACCCAAATCTCAAGTTTTGCCCACTAGCTGGCCTATTGTGAGAAGTAGGCTAAAAATTAATTTTTTTAACTTTTTTTTTTAAAAAAATATATAAAAAAAAAAATAGAGAGGTAATGTGATCTAAAAACTTCAAAAAGTTAAAAAGTTGGCTTTTAACTGTATTGCCAAAATAGGCCAATGGCCTCTTTTGGGAACATGAAAAAAAACCAACTTATTAGCTTATTTAAATCATATCATCTCTTTATTTTTTTACATATTTTTTATAAAAAAATCAAATAAAATTAATAAATTAACTTTTTTCTTATTTCCCAAAATAAGTCTTAATCTGGAGTTGATTAGAAATGTGGTTCAATCTTTGATAATTTATTAATTTTTAATATATTATATAATTGAAAGACAATTGACGGTTTTATTATTCCTTGACAAAATCACTATTACCATTAGATATAGGTCTTCTTTGGAATTTGACTATTTTAATTTAGTTAAAAAAATTATGTTTGAGATGATAATTGACTTTTTTTTATAATTGATTTAATAGTTATGAGAGAAAAAATAAAATAATTATTGTTTATATGTAATATTTTATCTTGTTGATTATTTTAACTTATTTTATTTTTATTGATTATTTTAATCAAAAAAAAATCATATTCCAAACAGGGCTTAGTACAATGTTGTTTACTACCAATTTGTACAGTTGTCATTTGAATTTTAATGGAAAATATTAATGGGTTTGCTATGCCAACTGTGGGGATATATTTTCTGAGTACCAACACGTGGCAAGGTAACGCCGACGTGTCAGCCGAGGTGCCACGTGTCCTGGTCGTGACGCCGAGGTGATCTCGGCAAGGCCGAGGTTATCTCCGAAGATATCGGAATCCGAGATAAGTGGATAAGGGACAAGAGTCCTAGAATGAAAAGGGAACTCAACCTGGATAAAGGACAAGAGTCCTAGATTGAGAGAAGACTCCAGTTTGGGTAAAGATGAAACTCTTAGAGGGTTTATCCTAATCCCACTGGGAGTCCAAGATTAGTAGTAATCCTGAGTCCATAGAAGTTAGGCTTCTATTGGGACTAGGTTTATGTTGGCTATAAAAGAGAGGCACCCCCCATGGGTCTAAGGTATGCTTTTTGATACTCAAGCTTGTGAGTTGAATAGTTGAATTATCTTTGAGAGATATTGAGTACTGACTTGATCGTCGGAGTACCCCCGGGTGGCAAACCACCGCGGGATTCTTCTCTTTCTGTTACAGGTTATCTAGAAGCCATCTATTCTGCCGGTGCTCACCAACTGATCACTAAGAGGGGCAGTGTGGTCGGAAATTAACCCACACAATTTGGCGCCGTCTGTGGGAAAGAAAGGAGAATAGATGGCCAATGACGGACAGAAGGATCAGACTGGGGGCAACGCTCCAGCTGGGAGTAGGAGACCTATCGACCTCGACGTTGAAGGGGACGATCGCAACACAGAAACTCGTGACCAAAGTCACGGAGTGAAAGACGACGGCCAGGAAGACGACGCACCAAAGACAACAGATCGAAGCGGATACTACGACAAAGATGACCTCCAGGTATGGAAGGATAAATACCTACGGAGGAACGAAGACTCTTCCAGAAGGGATGCAAAGGCAGGGGGCATGAGCGCTCCCAAGGAGATGACATTCAAGTATAGAAGAGCTCAAACCGAGTGAGCAGATCTAAGAAGATAAGATCTCGGAGCTTAGGTCCGAGAAAAGAAGAGCTCAAACCGAGTGAGCAGATCTGAGAAGATAAGATCTCGGAGCTTAGGTCCGAGAAAAGAAGAGCTCAAATCGAGTGAGCAGATCTGAGAAGATAAGATCTCGGAGCTTAGGTCCGAGAAAAGAAGACCTCAAACCGAGTGAGCAGATCTAAGAAGATAAGATCTCGGAACTTAAGTCCGAGAAGAGAAGAGCACAACGAGCAAATCTAAGATCCTAGAGGATAAAAAGGAAACACACAAGATCAGACTAAAGTTGGCCGGGTTGAAAACCTCGGCTTGAATCCAAAGATAATGCTTAACCGAAGTTAAGCCGAGATGATGTTTAACTGTAGTTAAACCAAGAAGATGCTTAACCGTAGTTAAGCCGAGAAGATGCTTAATCGTAGTTAAACCAAGAAGATGCTTAACCGTAGTTAAGCCGAGAAGATGCTTAACCGTAGTTAAGCCGAGAAGATTCTTAACCGAAGTTAAGCCAAGAAGATGCTTAACCGTAGTTAAGCCGAGAAGATTCTTAACCGAAGTTAAGCCAAGAAGATGCTTAACCGTAGTTAAGCCGAGAAGATTCTTAACCAAAGTTAAGCCAAGAAGATGCTTAACCGTAGTTAAGCCGAGAAGATTCTTAACCGAAGTTAAGACCAAAGATTCCTTAACACTTGTTGAAATTTGTAGCAATTTACAAGTTGTTGAGCTGAAACCATTCCTTGACGCTTGTTGAAATTTGTAGCAATTTACAAGTTGTTAAGCTGACAAAGATTCCTTAACACTTGTTGAAATTTGTAGCAATTTACAAGTTGTTGAGCTGAAACCATTCCTTATCGCTTGTTGAAATTTGTAGCAATTTACAAGTTGAAGATAGACCGAGATCATTGTCTATCACTTGTTGAAATTTGTAGCAATTTACAAGTTGAAGATAGACCGAGATCATTGTCTATCGCTTGTTGAAATTTGTAGCAATTTACAAGTTGAAGATAGGCCGAGATCATTGTCTGTCGCTTGTTGAAATTTGTAGCAATTTACAAGTTGAAGATAGACCGAGATCATTGTCTATCACTTGTTGAAATTTGTAGCAATTTACAAGTTGAAGATAGACCGAGATCATTGTCTATCGCTTGTTGAAATTTGTAGCAATTTACAAGATGAAGATAGACCGAGTTCATTGAGTAACACTTGTTGAAGTTCTGTGTGAATTTACAAGTTGGTTAAAACGAGATGATGCTTAACCGAAGTTAAGCCGAGGTGATGTTTTTACATGTTGAAATTTGTAGCAAAGGTGAAGTTAAGCCGATATATGATATTTTAATCGTCTGTTGAAATTTGTAGCAATTTACAGGTCAGTATCTTGCCGAAGTAAAGTTTGTAGTTGTTATACCCGAGGTATATAACCCCGAGAAGATTGCATAAAGAAATATGAAGAGCATATGCACAATTCATACAGAGAAGACAAAGGTACAAGCATTCAAAGAAAGATAGTTGTATTAAAGCATTCAACAGAAACAAGAGACACATCGGCCATGTAAAGAAACTTATACTGTCCAAAGAAGCAACAAGGTACAAGAATACAAACGGAGATGATGCTTAACCAAAGTTAAGCCGAGATGATGTTTAACCGAAGTTAAACAGAGATGATGCTTAACCAAGGTTAAGCCGAGATGATGCTTAACCGAAGTTAAGCCGAGATGATGCTTAACCGAAGTTAAGCTGAGATGATGTTTAACCGAAGTTAAACGGAGATGATGCTTAACCGAAGTTAAGCCGAGATGATGTTTAACCGAAGTTAAAACAAAATGATGTTTAAAACACTTGTTGAAATTCTGAGAGAATTTACAAATTGAAGAGCACACAAAGTTAAATGTCGGCAAAAGATTCGCCGGAGTCAATCGTTGTTTTGATTAAAACAGAACCACTAAGTGCACGCCAGAAGTGGTGACCAGAATTGTGAAAGGAATAAATGCTTCAAGAAACAGTGATGATAGTTTGCAAAGGCCAAAATAAAGAGGGTCTAAAGGGGGTGAATTAAATACCAGAAGTTTTAATACATCGGCGAAAGAAGAACACATCAGGTATGTGACTATGGCACAAAGCCAACTTCCCTAATGTAATCCTAAGGGCAACTTATGTTCACATTAGGGGGCAGGGAGAAGGTACAGGGGGAAGGAATGGTAATTAAGGAGCAAGGAATGTTAACACTTATTGAAATTTTTGAGCAAATTACAAGATGAGTTAACCGACGATTATGCAGTCTACCACTTGTTGAAATTTGTAGTAATTTACAAGTTTGGTATAGCTGAGATAACACTGAAAGACGTTTCCGAGATATGATCATCTGAGATGACCAACTAGCTTGTTAAGAGCTGAGAAGGTTGGCACGTACAAAAATGAAGACCTTAGAGAACTGAGATGATGAAAGCAAGAACGTCGGACTGATCTGCTTCGACGAACAACGATCGTTCAGCCTCAGCAGTCAATCTGAGGAGCTTCTCTACCGTTACCTCGGCATCAATTTCAAGAAGGAAGCAAACTACTCGGCATCAGCGGCAGGTTGTGTCTCACCCCCAAAAGACAGTTGGAAAGAACTTCTCAGCAGCCTTCTCTGCCACGAGCTCAGCATCAATCTCCTGAAGAGTTTGATCAAAGCTCTTCTCGGCGATTGGCACCTCAGAGATTGAAAACAAGAATCTAGAAAAAGACACAGAAAACAATTCGTAATCAAGAATGATGATAAAGCTATCAGGAAATCAAGACAAAAATATTGCACAGGTGTGTCAAGCCAAGAACAGTGGCAGAAATCAACAGATGTGTGAACAGTGTGTATTCAAGAAGATGAATTGGAAACAACGGGTAAAACAGTAATGATGATTAACAAATGAAGCAGAGCTCCTTGGAAAGCAACAAGAAATAACAAACCAGGAGGAACAGTGGCTTACTAGAAAGAGGGAAGCTGGAATGAGAATTGCCGAAGTCTGACGACGGATGCGAAAATGACAGAATGACATAAGCTTCACCGGCGGAAAGGAACGAAGACAGTTGCAGAGCTTGAAAGCTTGGAACAATGCCGGATTTAAGCAAAAGAGCTAGAAAGAGAAAAAGCCAGAGGATTGAATAAAGAGAAAAATCAGAGTCAAGAGGACGACAAAGTTCAAAGATAAAGCCAAGTGCACAGGCACTAAGTAAGTATATGAAGAAACAAGAAAGTGATGACCCAGGCACGATGCTAGCAGCAGAAAGTGGATATGGCAAGAACAGTGCCAGGCATTCAAACAATTCAAAACTTGAAGATAGACGAAAATAGAAGGCAACAGATGGCAAGTAAACAGATTCAGAAGAGTTATAAAAGATTGAGCTTAAAAGCAAGTAAAGAGTTTATGAACCTACCAAGAGAAATGAACGCCGATATGAAAATCGCCGGAGTCAAATAGATGACTGGAAATCAGAAACCCACCAGAGAATATGAATAGAGCAGTTGCAAAACTCTTGGAGTTTACAAATTAGTGGAACCAATAACCTCGGCTAGGAGGTTTGATCTCGAACAGCTTGGAAAGCATGAAGGTTGATACTTGACAGAAGTGGACAGTAAAGTCCAGAGAACTTTGAGGTCGGCGAGCTTGATCTCGGACAGAGGGATACAAATGAACGAACAGTATAGGTTCCATCACCTCAGAATGCCGAGGTAATAGAACCTAGGGGGCAGTTGTGGGGATATATTTTCTGAGTACCAACACGTGGCAAGGTAACGCCGACGTGTCAGCCGAGGTGCCACGTGTCCTGGTCGTGACGCCGAGGTGATCTCGGCAAGGCCGAGGTTATCTCCGAAGATATCGGAATCCGAGATAAGTGGATAAGGGACAAGAGTCCTAGAATGAAAAGGGAACTCAACCTGGATAAAGGACAAGAGTCCTAGATTGAGAGAAGACTCCAGTTTGGGTAAAGATGAAACTCTTAGAGGGTTTATCCTAATCCCACTGGGAGTCCAAGATTAGTAGTAATCCTGAGTCCATAGAAGTTAGGCTTCTATTGGGACTAGGTTTATGTTGGCTATAAAAGAGAGGCACCCCCATGGGTCTAAGGTATGCTTTTTGATACTCAAGCTTGTGAGTTGAATAGTTGAATTATCTTTGAGAGATATTGAGTACTGACTTGATCGTCGGAGTACCCCCGGGTGGCAAACCACCGCGGGATTCTTCTCTTTCTGTTACAGGTTATCTAGAAGCCATCTATTCTGCCGGTGCTCACCAACTGATCACTAAGAGGGGCAGTGTGGTCGGAAATTAACCCACACACCAACATAAATGAGAATCGAGCTTGCTTCAGTTTTTGAATGTCAAAATATCTCCACTCGATGGATTTAAAGTTTTTAATAGAAAAGGACGAATTTAACCAAAAATAAGGAAATTGATCGAATTTTGTGAAAGGTAAAGAAAGGAGAAGTCAGCCCAGTTTTTTGTACTATTATAGAAACATTCACAATTTTATTATGGTATTTTCATTAATTTTATGGTATAAAATAATTTGTAAGGTATTCTTCTATTTTATTGAACATTCTCATCTCGTTTGGAGAGTAACTACTTTTTAGGCTTTTTGATTATTTGACTATTTTAATAAACTATTTTAATTTTTATATTTGGAAGATGGGCTAGATTTTTTGTTGGATTGTGGGTAATTCTATTTACACACCACAAACTCTCTTGGTACACACCAATTACTCATTGCACACCACACCCAATTTTGATTTTCTATTTTTCACTCAATACACACAATCAATTTTTAAATATTTTCAAAATATCATCATCTTCTCTAACCATGACCCTAACCCTAACTTTGTCTCGCGGCTGCTGCCGCCGCCATCAATCGTTGCCGTCAGCCACCCTACCTCTTTCTGCTGCCGCCACCCTCCGACCGGATACCATTCCCTTTTCTATTTCTATTCCTAATCCATTTGCGCTCTTGCCACAACAACAACTCGCGCTGCCCTTTCCTTCATCGCTAACACTGCAGCTCGTATCTCCCCCCACCCCCGTCACCCCTCTCCAACCCCTTTGGCCACCCTCTGCCGCTACTTATCATCTAGATCCCTTCTACAGCGCGATTCAGCTCCTCCACTCCATCATTCGATCTTGCAGTTGGGAGAGAGAGATTTGGGTTTCTAGATCTAGGGTTTGAAGAGAAGAAGAAGAAGAAGAAGAAAAAGAGGCCATGGGTGGAAATAAGGGGAGAGAGGAGCCATAAGAGAGGAGGAATACCAGTGAAGTGGGGATTTACAGAGGAGAGGCATCGACTAAAGGGGATTTGGAGGGGCGACGCCAGCTTAGCAGCGACGGCAGTGACGAGATGTTAGGGTTTATGATTAAAGTTGGGATGGGGGAGATGATGATGGTAGGGGGGTGGGTTGCCGGAGCTAGGGATGGCAAAGGAGGTGCGGCCAAAGTTGGTAATGGCTGCGACAGCGATAGGTAGCGAGCGGCAACGGCAGCGGCTAGGGGTAGGGTTAGGGTTGTGGGGTTGGGTTGTGTGGATTGAGAAATTTGTAGTGAACGTTAAAAATGTAATTG
The DNA here is from genome assembly GCA_036172215.1 of Camellia granthamiana. NCBI lineage: Eukaryota > Viridiplantae > Streptophyta > Magnoliopsida > Ericales > Theaceae > Camellia > Camellia granthamiana. The sequence goes on along the minus strand of CM069903.1, from coordinate 142,230,820 downwards.
ACTAGAAGGATAAAGATGTAATAATTTTTTTTTAAGGAAATGGTGTGTACTAATTTTAATGTAAATAGAATCATCCTTGGATTGTTGTATTGGAAAATATGTTTAAAATGATGTTGGGATACAAAATGACCAAAATGCCCCTACAACTGTGTAGGGTCCTTTTCCAAGACAAAAAAAAAAAAAAAAAAAGTTCATTCGATGACGTGGCTGTGCACATCTTCCAGAATACATCAAATGGCTGGATTTTGAATTTTTTGATACAAAAATATTTGTTTGTAAGAAATTCAAATAGTAAATATTACAAATTACAAATAAATTTACAAATTTGGAAGAAATTTTACTTTTAATTATAAATTAAGAATTTAAAAAAAAAATGACATATTGCTTACAAATTTGACTTTTAATTCAAAAAACTACAAATTAAAATAAATTACAAATTTGGGCAACATTTGAATTTTAATTATAAAAATTAGGAATTAGAAAAAATTGGAAAATTGTGAGAAATTTAATTTGTCATTACAAAAATTACGATTTAAATTAAAATTAGTACTCAAATAGCGTAGAAGTTTGACTTTTAATTATAGAAATTACGAATTGAAAATAATATCAAATTTGTAAGAAATTTGACTTAAAATTCTAAAAATTCCGAATTAAAAAAAAAATTGCCAACTTTGTAAAAAAATTGACTGTTAATGTTTAAAAATAATGAATTAAAATAAATTAGAACTAGCCTCTACAAAAAGCAACTTTCCAGTATAGATTTTACGAATTATAAAAAATAAAAAAAAATTATAAATTTATAAGAAATTTGACTTTTCAATATAAAAATGACAAATTACAATAAAAGCCCAAATTTGGAGTCCCATAACAATTGAAACAGCAAATTTCGAACTAGAAAATAAAAAAAAATAAGAAAAAAATGTTAACATGTCAAGATCAGCCATTCTACAATGAAATACCATCAATAAGGCCCAAAATACAGTGTAATCTGAAGCAGTGGAAGGAAAAAGCAGCAAAAGAGAGTCAGAAAAAGCAAGAAAAAGAACAAAAATCGGATTAGTTGATTTACCTATCGCAAGTCTTCGACGGTTGGCGACAAAGAAGAGTCAGCAGCGTGGTCTACCTGAGAGAGATTCGCCGGTACTGATTTGTTTCACTTCTTCACCGGCTTCCAGCGACTGCGCCTAAGGGAGATGAGAGAGTTGTTTTTCAAAGCTGTTGCTGAAGAGTTTACGGGTTGGTCAAATATTCAAAAGGTAAAATCGTCTTTTTATCCTCTGTCAACCAAAAATTGAGCCTTACCAACAGTAAGACTTCTTCTTTTTTTTTTCCAAAAAGTTTAAATAGCCTCTAATTGTTGTTCCCAAACACCGCAGCTATATTTTTGTACATCTTTCTTTTTACTTTTGCTCTCTACAATCTCGAAATGTTTGTGTACTTTTGCCTCTCTTTAAGTTATTTTGATATCTTAAACTATAAAATTTTTAATACTAAATGTGGGGACATAATTTTTGAATGACAACACGTGGCCGAGGTGACACCGAAGTGTCAGCCGAGGTGTCACGTGTCCTGGTCATGACGCCGAGGTAATCTCAGCTAAGCCGAGGTTATCTGCGAAGATACCGGAATCCAGAATAAACGGATAAGGGACAAGAGTCCTAGAATGAGAGAGGACTTCAGTTTAGATAAAGATAAGACCCTTAGAGAGTTTATCCCAATCTAACTAGGAGTCCAGATGAGCAATGGGACAGAGTCCATTGAAGCTAAGCTTCTATTGGGATTAGGTCAGTGTTGGCTATAAAAGAAAGGCACCCTCTTAGGTCTAAGATATGTTTTTTTATGATCTAAATAATGAGTTAAGCACTTCTGCTATCTTTGAAAGATAACTGACTTGATCGTCGGAGTGTCCCTGGGTGGACGAACCACCGCCGGAATCTTTTCTTTTTATGACAGGTCGTTCGGGCTTAATCTATTCTGCCGATGTTCTCCAGCTGAGTACCAATTTGGCAGTGTGGTCGGAAATTGACACACACAAATTGGCGCCGTTTGTGGGAAAGAAAGGAGAATATATGGCCAACGACGGACAGAAAGAGAAGGTAGGGGACGACATCCCTACTTGGAGTGAGAAACATATTGATCCTAACGCAGAGGAGGATAATTGCAACGAGGAAACTCAAGAACAGTGTAACAGAGAGAAAGACGTCGGCCAGGAGAACGACGTACCAAAGAAAGCGAACCGAAGCGGGTATTACAATGAGGACGACCTCCAGGTATGGAAAGATAGATCCCTGCGGAGGGACGAAGAGATGAAGGGGATGGCGAACAAATTGGCAGACTTGCAAACGATCGTCAATTTCATGATGAAGAACAATGTCATACAGCCACCGTTCCGGCTGCAAGACACGCCGATTCCAGCGGCCAAGAATAATACTCAAAAGGAAGGGCAGAAAACAATCCCTGTAGCCCCTCACGCACACCAGGACCAAGTAACACTCTCACCGGCCTTCGAGGGAGGTCGGACGAGGAGAGTCAATGAAGGGAGAGTCACAGAGGACGCATCGTACCAAAGAAGCTGACCCCAAGGAACATTGGCATGTTCAGGGGAAGGAACTCTGTTTCGACGCAACTAACGGAGAGAGGTCCAAGAGGACTCACAATGACACCGGAAGTAATGCGCTGAAAAGGCTGAAATCTGGAGATAGCCGAGCTCCTAGACGGACCAAGGAGGATCTGAGGGATTACCTGTAGAGGAAGCAACAAAATGCTGAGGTAACCTCTCCAGTCAAGCTGAGAACGCCGTTTTCGGTAAAGTTGGACAAATTTGAGGCCCCGAAGAGGTTCAATATGCCGAGATTCCAGATATACGACGGTAAGTCAGACCCCAACTTTCACGTCGGCTTGTACCTAAACTCGATGGCACTATACACCGGGAACGAGCCGTTGCTCTGCAAGGTGTTCCCCTCGTCCTTCAGGGAAATTGCATCGGACTGGTTTCACAAGTTGCCGAAAGGAACTGTGAAAACCTGGGAAGGCCTGGCCGAGATTTTCGTGGCCAGGTTTGTGACAAACAAGTTACAGCCATTAAGGGTGGACTCCCTGATGGCTCTGAGAATCAGTGAGGATGAAAGCCTTAGGGCCTATGCTAAGAGGTACTATGAGGTATTCAACCGGATACCAAGATGCAACCAAAAGGTGGCGGTCGTGTCTTTTAAGAACGGCCTAAAAGATGATTGATTGCTCCGAAAATCATTGGCAAAAACACTGCTAAAAAGTATGGAGGAATTAATGGCCAGAATAGAGAAGTACGCCAGAGCCGAGGAAGACACGTCAGAGACAAATGCGTCGAAGCAAGAGAAGGGAAATGGCTCGCCGAAGCGAGGCCGAGGTAATGGCGGGTACAACAAGCAAAAGACAGGATTAAGGGCTACACAGGCAGTCACAACCATATTCCGAATCCCAGTACACAAAGTCTTGGAGAAAATCCGAAATCAACCCTATTACAGAGCACCAGTAAGGGTTTCAGGCGAATTTATAGGAAAAAGCCTTGGCAAGCACTGTGCTTACCACAACGAAGATGGGCATCTGACTCAAGAGTGTAGAGCCCTGAAGGCACATCTGGAAGACCTGGTAAGACAAGGTCATTTAAGGGGCCTTATAAACGAAGCCAGGACAAGGGAAGAACAAACAAGACTGCCTCAGGCACCGGCAGCACCGCCTCCTCCAGCACCACAACCACAGGCAGGCAGACCTCGAGTGATCAATGTGATTCACTCGAAAGTTAATGAGAACAAAATACGTGGGGAGACACAGAAGGTAAAACACTTGCAACATGTGTACCAGGTCAGGCAAAAAAGACCTAGGGCAGACGAATGCCAGGGACCAGTAGTGTCCTTTACTGAAGACGACCTAAAGATGGTGTAGCATCCACACAATGATGCCTTGGTAATATCCCTCCAAATTGGAAAATGCCAAGTGAAGCGCATCTTAATTGACCAAGGCAGCTCTTGTGACATTATATATGTCAGGTGTTACAAGGAGCTTGGCCTTCACCAAGATGATCTCGAACAATCCAATGGTCCAATGGTCGGGTTCAATGGAATGCCGACATGGCCCCTGGGAGCAGTTAGTTTGGAGGTGCAGGCTGGCACCAAGAAGATAAAAACTAAGTTCATAGTAATTGACACTCCCTCTCCTTATAATGCTATCTTGGGAAGGCCATGGCAGCATGCAATGGGAGCTGTTCCCTCAACATTGTACCAACTGTTGCGATTCCAACAGAACATGGAATTGAGAAGGTCAGAAGGGATCAAGTGCAAGCAAAGAATTGCTCCATGGCAGCAATGAAATCCACCTGCAACATACGAAAAGCAGAAGCCGTAGAGATTGAAGATGAGGACATAGAAGTCTTAGAGGACGTCGGCAAAGAGCCAGCCGAGAAGAGTGAGGAAGCCCTGAAGAAAATCCTTGTCCAGCAAGGGGATGAAGAGCGCTTCTTCGTTCTCGGCTCGGGCTTGGCCGAGGAAGAGAAAAAAGAGCTAGAGGCGTTCTTGAGAGCAAACATTGAGGTGTTTGCCTAGACGCCGTACGAGATGCCTGGCATTGACCCCGAGGTCACTTGCCATAGACTAAATGTGGATAGGTCGGCTAAACCTGTCATCCAACGAGCAAGAAGGCCGACGTTGATGCATGTCGAAGCAGTAGAAGAAGAAGTGGATAAACTTTTGGAGGCCAGGACCATTCGAGAGGTAAATTACCCAACATGGTTATCAATCACGGTGGTTGTGAAGAAAAAGAATGGGAAGTGGAGAGTCTGTGTGGACTTCACCAGCCTAAACATGGCTTGTCCCAAAGACAGTTTGCCACTACCCAAGATCGACCAATTGGTGGATGCCACTTCAGGGCATGGAAGGATGAGCTTCCTGGATGCATACAGGGGGTACCATCAGATAGCTATGTACCTCCCAGATGAGGGGAAGGCTGCATTTGTCACTTCAAAGGGGCTGTATTGCTACAGAGTGATGCCTTTCGGGTTGAAAAATGCAGGAGCAACTTACCAAAGATTGGTAACCAAGATGTTCAGGCATCTAATAAGCAGAACAGTGGAGGTATACATAGATGACATGGTCGTGAAGACCAAGGAACATGAGGATCATCTAGAAGACTTAAAGGCAATTTTTGACATCCTTAGAACATCGGCTCCGACTCAAAACATCAAAGTGCGCATTTGGAGTTGGGTCTGGAAAGTTCTTAGGATACTTAGTCACCAGAAGGGGCATAGAGGCTAGCCCCGATCAAATCAAAGCCATTCTAGAGTTGGAGAGCCCAACATCGACAAAGCAAGTGCAGATGTTGACTAGAAGGGCTGCAGCCCTGAATAGATTCATAAGCAGAAGCTCTGACAAATGTAAACCTTTCTTCAGCCTAGTAAAGAAAGCCACAGACTTCCTATGGACAGAAGAGTGTGAAGTCGCCTTAGCCGACTTAAAGAAGTATTTGACCACAGCTCCAGTTCTCTCAAATCCAGTACATGGAGAGGAGCTGTTCTTATACTTGGCAGTTTCAGAGCATGCAGTAAGCACAGTAGTAATCAGAGAAGAAAATGGAAAGCAAAGGATAGTTTACTACGTGAGTAAAACCCTAGCAGATACAGAGACCAAATACCTACCCTTGGAGAAGCTAACACTGGCTTTAGTAATGGCTTCCAAGAAGCTGAATCATTACTTTCAAGCCCACAAAATTGTGGTGTTAACTGAGCATCCCTTGAAGTCCCTGTTGCAACAGAGAGATCTGACAAGCAGAATAGCCAGATAAGCAGTGGTGTTGGGCCAATATGACCTGGAATTCAAACCTAGAACAGCTATCAAAGGCCAAGTTTTGGCCGACTTCGTGGTTGAGTTCACACCAGGTGTCATCACACATCGGGCTCCGTTGAGCCGAGGTCCAGGTGAACAAGGAGAAACCCAGTTGGGGACAGCCAAACAAAGGAAATAAGAAAAACTCAGACCATGCAGTATTTACATCGGTGACTCCTTCCAGCTATTTGTCGATGGAAGTTCAAACCGACAAGAAGCGGGGGTAGGAGTAGTGCTAGTATCGCCAGATGGGCAACTACTGGAACAATACATTCATTTGGGGTTTAAAGCCTCAAACAATGAAGCAGAGTATGAAGCACTGATCATAGGATTAAAGCTGGCAGTAGCAATGGAAGCTGACAAGGTAATAATATTCTGTAACTCCCAGCTTATCGTCAACCAGGCAATAGTCAAATACGCAGCCCGAGATGAAAGGATGTCGGCCTATGCAAAGGAGGTGGGCAGACTGGTAGCCTTATTCTAGAATTACCGACTACAGCAGGTTAGCCGAGATGACAACAGCCATGTTGATACTCTGGCTAACCTGGCTAGTGCAATGAAACCTGGAGAGGCAAGAACGATAATAGTGGACTACTTGTCAGTTCCAAGCATAGAACCACTGAACACAGAGCATGAAGCAATGTGTATGGAGATGGGACCAAGCTGAATAGATACAATAATAGTATTCCTTAAAAAAGGAAAACTGTCAGATGATCACAAAGAAGCACACAAGATCAGACTAAAGTTGGCAAGATTCAGTTTGACAGCAGAAGGACATCTCTACAGAAGATCTTTTACTGGACCCCTTTTGAGGTGTGTGCATCCTTCACAAGTTGAAAACTTCTTGTATGAGATACATGAAGGAGTATGTGGAAGCCACACAGGGGGCAGATCACTTGCTCATAGGGCCATAACTCAAGGGTACTAGTGGCCCTATATGCAGAAGGATGCTGAAGCTTATGTTAGAAAATGTGAGAAGTATAAAAGGGTTGCAACTTTGATACATCAACCAGCAACGGACTTGAACCCAGTGTCCAGTCCTTGGCCATTTACCCAATGGGGTATGGATCTTGTTGGACAACTGCCTCAAGCAACTGGACAAAGGAAGTACCTGCTAGTGGTAACAAGTTACTTCACCAAGTGGGTGGAAGCTAAACCCCTCTCAAAGATTTGCGATGTTGATGTGAAGAGCTTCATTTGGAAGAACATCATCACCAGGTTTGGAATCCCAAGGGCAATAATAGCAGACAATGGTACACAGTTTGACAGTAAGCTAATCAAGAGCTTCTGCGCAAAGTACAAGATCAAGAATTATTACTCTACTCCAAGCTTCCCTCAAAGCAATGGCCAAGCAGAAGCATCCAATAGGATCATCTTGGATGGAATCAAGAAGAGGCTGGAAACAGCTAAAGGAATGTGGATGGATGAGTTACCCAGTGTACTCTGGGCATATCAGACTATACCGAGAAGATCAACTGGGGAATCCCCATTTGCCATGGCTTTTGGCACAGAGGCTGTAATTCCATTAGAGGTCGGCATCCCAGGGATCAGAACCCAGGGAGTGGAGAATGGGACTAATGATGCATTCTTAACCTAAGATCTGGACCTACTGGAAGAAAAAAGGGAGAAGGCAGCAATTCAGCTAGGGTCATACCTGCAGTAGCTTACCAGGGCTTATAATAAGAAGGTCAACCTACAAGAGGTCCAAGTTGGGGACCTCGTCCTAAGAAAGATCGTCGGCAACAAGAAGGATCCCAGAGAGGGCAAACTTGGCCTAAATTGGGAGGGACCCTATAGAATCATCTCAGTATTAGGCAATGGGGCATATTGGCTTGAAGACAGTGAAGGCAAAGAGTTGCCAAGACCCTGGAATACTTGCAATCTGAAGTTTTTCTATCATTAGATTTTCTTTTTAAGTTTTTTGTTATTAGCCGAAGTAATAAAAAAGTTTTAGCTTGATTTTTACACTTGTGTAGTATGACTGATCAGTAAGTTGGCGATGTTTCTGATTGAAACACGACGAATAACTTAGACTTATTACATGGCAGAGTTCCTACTTACATATAATAGAGTTGAACTAAGTTGGCGATGTTTTTGATTGAAGCATGACGAATAACTTAGATTTATTATATGGCAGAGTTTCTACTTGCATATAATAGAGTTGAACTAAGTTGGCGATATTTCTGATTGAAACATGATGAATAACTTAGACTTATTATACGGCAGAGTTTCTACTTGCATATAATAGAGTTGAACTAAGTTGGCGATGTTTCTGATTAAAACGTGATGAATAACTTAGACTTATTATATGGTAGAGTTCCTACTTGCATATAATAGAATTGAATTAAGTTGAATTAACCTAGACTTGCCATATCAGTAGAGTCAAACACAGATTGAAACTAAGTACATAGATTAACAGAACAGAGAGGCCAAGGTTGGAAACCTCGGTCAATCTTTGTTTGAATCTAACCTCAGCGATGAGGTAAAAGCCACACACTTAATGAGAACCCAAGTGAAACTTAAGTTCACGTTAGGGGGCAGAGAGTTAGAGAATGGTACTTGGAAGGTAGAATTTACAAGCTAAAATTGGTTTTAACACTTGTTGAAATTTAAAGAAAAATTTACAAGTTGAAGTTAAACCAAGGTCATGTTTAACACTTGTTGAAATTTAAAGAAAAATTTACAAGTTAAAGTGAATCTGAGGTTATGTTAAAGGAAGATTGGTTTAAACACTTGTTGAAATTTTTAAGAAAAAATTTACAAATTAAGCCAAGATTGTATTGAAAGAAGTACCTATGTACTTGCTGAAATAAATCGTTAGTGGGTATAACCAAGGTATTCCACCCTGAAGAGATTGCACAATTAAGGTGTACGTTGAACACATACAAATTATTCTAAGTATGGAAGCATACAAGACAGTAAAGAAAAGACAAGCATTCAAAGACTTAGTCAAAAAAAAAAAGACTTGCATTCAGACAAGGAAAGAAGGCACTTCGGCCTGACATTGAAGAAAAATTGTTCAGACTACAAAAGTGGCACGTGTGCCAAATTAAAACTAACATTGTTTCAAAAGTGAAGAAAAAAGTACAGGGTACAAGAAATAAAGAAAAAGGTTATAAACAAGACTATTCGGCATCAGCATCAATTTGGGGCTCGAAAGATATCTGAGAACTCTTCTCGGCAGCCTTCTCAGCCGTGAGCTGGACATCAATCTCTTGGAGAGTCTGGTCGATGCTCTTCTCGGCGATAGGCCCGTCAGATGTTGTCTTCTCAGGGGTAGCTTCTTTTGAGACCTCGTCTTCCTCATCCTGAGTCTAGTCAAGGACTTGCTCATTCAGAGTTGGGGACTTGGCCCCAGCAGCCTCCTCCGTCTTTTCGGCCTCAGCTTCCTCCTCGAACTCAGCCTCATCCTTAGATTGGCTTGGAATAAGGGGGAATAGCAAGACGATGCAGCTTTTTTCTCGGAGAGGCGAGTCCTTGGGGACAACCAACTTTTTTAATGCAGCCATCCAACCAAGGGTGAAACCCTTGTTGCATGCCTGTTTTACTTGTTTCTTGTAGTCTTCTTTGACGTCGGCTGCCCCCTCAGTGTATGTCTTCTCATCCGCTGCTTTGATCTCGGCCTCTTTTGTGGCCAGGGCATCTTGAAGCTCTTTTTGGGCCTCGACCATCTTTGCCTCGGCCTCTTTCTTTTCGGCCACAAGAACCTTGGCAATGGCCTCTGCAGCATTAGCCTTTTCCTCGGCCTCGTCCTGAGCCTTCTTGGCTACCTCAGCCTGATCTGTCAAGGTCTTCATCTTTCCCTCGACCTTGTTGATGGTCTTCTGTAAGCCAACAGCCTCCCTGGTCTTGTTGGCCAACTCCTTCTTGATGGCAAAGGCTTGCATCACAAAGAAGTGGCCATGCTGGATGCCCTAGAAGAAATGGAAAAAACAAGTTAGTAAAACTCTCTAAGTATAAAATAGCAGAAAATGAAAAAGTACCAAGTGTTAAAGGCGTACTTGGACGGAGTATTGCAACATTAGAGAGAAGTTTTCGTCCTCGCTGAATTCGGTGTTACGGTCAAGATCTTTGGGGAGGAGCAAGGCAGTAGAGAGGGCAACGCCGACCTCAATGTCATCGGTGCTATCACCAACTCTGACTGGCTTGTCCTCAATTGTGATCGGCGAGCCCAGGGGGCATCAGATTTTAGAGACCCTGAGGTGGCTGCAGAAGCCGACCTTGGCCTCTTTGACTTGGTGGATTCGGATGGTTCGGCCTCGGCGGGCCTCTTCTCTGCAGCGGAGAAGGTCTTTTCACCCTCAGCCAATTTTGAAATCGGCAAGGTGTCCTCAGTATCAATCTAAGTCACCGTTGCCTTGGCTTGGGCCTTCTTTAGCCTCTTTGGCTTTGGCTTAGGCTTAGGCTGGGATTGCTATAGGGAAGACTGGATGGTGACCACATTGGGGATGTCGGCCAAGAGGTCGTCGGCAACTGCTTTTTTGCGTCCCATCTCGTCGGATGTCGCGGCAACTGTAACTTTTGTGCCGAAATGAATTGTTGGCAGAGCAGTGGGAGGATTGGCTGGATCGTATGAGGACGCCTCAGCACTTCAACGTCTTCAGCTTCAGGTCCTGCCTGCTGGAGCTTGCAGTAGAGCTCGACGTCGGCGTTGGCGTTGAGATGGAGGAATCCATTATGGAGCCAAGGTCAACGGTTGCTCTGCTGGATCAGAGGTTGATCCCTGATCTGGCCGAGGTGATAAAGCTGTTGGAGGAGTTGTGGCGGAAGGGGGAGACTTGCTTTTCTTCTTTGGGACGTTAGGAAGCACCGACTTGTAAGTCAGGATGAAATTGAGCAGTAAAGGAGCTCTCCGCCGCTCAACTGGCAGGTCCAACAGCTTTTTGAGGTCCTTGCTGGGAAAGAAGGACTTGCGAAAGTCCTTGGGTGGCTGTGGAAGAACTGCAAGAAAAAACAGACGTCAGAACATATAGAAGGAACAAAGTATTATAGACTTGAAAGTAAGTAAATGTAACACTTGGTTCTTACCATCTCCCTCTTTGAATAATGTACGGCTAAGAGGGTAAAGGTGAAGGTCCTCATCTGGAGTGAACTCCCAATTGCCCGAGACAATGAGGTAATCGTCCCCAGCTCGCTTGTTGGAGTCTGGGAGGTCGGCAACGAGTTTGTATTCTGTGGACCTCGGCTTAAGGTAGTAAATGTAGCCTTTTTCTAACTTAAGGCCACACATGGTGTAACAGTATTGTATGTCGACTAAAGTTACCCTAGCATTTTCTCGGCTAGCTAAGGCTATGATACCATTGATGACTATGTAGGAGTTAATGGCTAATTGCATTGGGTTGAGTTTATAATAGTGAAGGACTTCTCGGAAAAGGATGTCGAGAGGGAGCCTAAGTCCACACTCTATGAAAGCTACAATTGGGAAGGGCATGGAGCCAACTGTGGGCATAATGGAATAGTCCTCCCCAGCCAACCTAAGGTGAACGTCGGCCGGGATGGAAAACTCCTACCTAAAGTATTCTAACTTAGTTGGGGTGTCTACCTTATGCCTCCACATACCCATGATGTCGGCCTGGGGGGAAGGTGTTGGATTTCATAAGGGTGTGTTTTGTAAAGGTTGGAAGGACCTCGGCAAAACCTAGAAAAATGATGGGACAAGAAATTTTGAGGATCTAAGTGAAGTTTGTTTCAGTTTTTCCTAAAATTTGTGGGTTCTACAACAAATCCCAAACCTAAGACTATGGAGACAAGAATTGAAGTCAGGAATCTAGAGAAAACACAGAAAATAGAAACAGGAACAAAGATTCAGAATCAGGAATAATAAGGCCAAGAACAGTGGCAAAAATGAACAAATGGGTGAACGGTGTGTGTATTCAAGAAACGGATTGGGCAAAAGCGAAATTGTAAAATGAAAGTGCTCAGATACATGATTAAATTCATATGCATAGATTTATAATTAAGAACGTGAACAAAATGGCAATGGCAACGAGTAATACAGTAAAGTTTTTTAAAGAAAAACACAAACTGATAAAGGAGGAAATAATGACTCATCGAAGAAGGATGAAGCCGGTGTAAAGTACGCCGGGGTCAGACAGTGGCCGTAAGCGGAGAAGAACAGCAAAAATGTCGCCGGAGGAAGTGAACGGAGTAGTTGCAGAGCTTGAAAGCTTGAAACAATAGAGAAATTGTGAAAGATTAGAGAGAGAGTTTGAACAAAAATGATGGTGAAAAAGTGAAAAGACGGAGAGAGGGATGATTTATCAAACACACAGAATGGCGGCAAAACACAATTACTATGCCTAGGATGATGTGCTTGTCAGACGGCGCACGCAAAAACGATGTGACTTAGTGGTGTGTGTCAAGTACGGTTCAATGGAGAAAAGACGCGTGGCAAAAACGGTTGAAATACCGTGCATGACGGCTCATACGCGTGAAGAAGCTCTTGGAGTTCTTGATTTAATGGAGCAGAACCTCGGCTAGGAGAACGATCTCGGTTGAGAAACTTGAATAAACTTGGTTAATGGTTCTAAGGAATTTGTGAAAATAGACTAAGTCTTGGTCATATTTGAGCCGACGAATGATGACCTCGGTAATAAAGGATAAAACGAACTTAGCCGACGTGCTAAATGGAAGGAATGATATAGGTTCCATCACCTCATGAAATAACCCCGACCTCAGATTAATGCTAAAACATAATTAATTATGCCTAACAGTAATTTAGATGGAATCTGAGATTAATTTGCACATGTATTGCATATTTATGTGTTTCTATCTGTTCGGTGTAAAATGATCTGTTCAGGATACGACCTTAAACTGCGAATTGAAAGCCTTATCGGCGCCCGATTTCGAAATTGATTAGTGTTATGTACTAGTTAGAATTTATGTGATTTTATGGCATGTTTAATTGAAATGTGATTTGGTATGATTAATTAGATTAAATAATGCTAAAACACATTAGTTGCCTTATTACCATTTTGCCACTTAGTGGCCTATCTCTACAACATTACTTGAAACTTGTTTGGAGCCTTTGATACAACATTTTCCTCAGCCCATTTCCTTGGCAAACCAACTAAGAGAGAGGGAGAGAGAGAGATTGAGTTCAACTTGGAGATTTTGCTTGGAAATTAAAGAAATTGAAGGTTAATTGCATAATTGGGCTTCTAGGCTTGAAATTGAGGAACCTAGGTAAGAAATTCAACCTTTGGTTTATGAATTGAAGTTGTGTCTTGCATGGTCCATGTTAATTTTGAGCCTAGAGTAAAGGAGTAGTTTAAACATGTTGAACTTAAGCTTAATTCATGCATGCATGCACATATTCTTGGATTTTGGAGTTGTTCTTCATGAATTTCCACTTGCATGTCCACATTTTTGTTATAATCCATGAATCCATCCTATTCTTGAGCTTAATCTTACATTTGGTCATGTTTTAGAGCATTGGAAATCATTAGAACACTTGCATGGTATGTGTTCATCATGTTCTTGAAGTTTTATTTGAAATTGTGTTTAATTGATTCACCGTTGGGATTTAATTTTACAAATTGAGCTTTGAAATATGTTGTGCTATGAGTTTACAAGAGTTTTCCAGAAAATTAGCCCAAGGGGATCGAATTTGGTGCATTAAAACTTGGTTTGAGCTTAAAGGTTCAATCTGGAATTTCCAGAATTTGGATTCACGCTCGAGCGAGGAAAGTGGCGCTCGAGCGTGGAATTCGACCATCCAGTACTTTGCACTGTTTTACAGTCCGCTCGAGCGGGGTAATTCACGCTCGAGCGGGGGTCGAGCGCCCGTCGAGCGTAATTTTCGCCCATCCAGTACTTTTGTCAGGTTTTGCAGACCGCTCGAGCGGGAAAGTTTACGCTCGAGTGGAGACTTTTGTTTGCATGTCCGCTCGAGCGGGGAAACCCACGCTCAAGCGGGACCCCTATTTTCTAAAAATTATGAAAAATATTTTCTAAGGCATTTTTGCATCCTCATTCCATCCTAGGCATTCCTAGGCCATGTTTAAGACTCCATAATGAGATTAATAGATGAACACACACTAAGAATAACGAAGTGCATTACGTCTAACTCGAGCGTGTGTTTCAAGCGAGTAATTGTATGCGTGTTCGTGTAGGTCATGCACCTCAGGACAAGTGAAGAGCCATTTGACCATCTAGTGAGTCGACTAACTGTTGTGAGTAATAATTCTGTAAAGTTATGTTTAACTTTAATTATTTTCCAATGACATGAGATGATAAGTTCTAAAATGCTATGTTTGAATGAATGAATGATAGTCCAAGTTTTCCTTGAAATATAAACATGGTATCCCTAGCCGAGGCCCTCGCCCAGGGGACACAATACTGAGGCACATGGTCATGAGGCACTCACCCGGGGGAAAGAATACCATGGCACAGGCCCTCGCCTGGGGGAAACAATACCGTGACATAGATATATTACCCTGTATCGGAGGTTCCACTATGGGACTTACTATGCTTGACCAACATGATATGTTATGTTAAGGGAAATGTACCACACATGATTCGAATATGGATATGACTGCGATTCTTTTCTGATACGAATATGCCTATGTTTCCGATCTGATAAGAGATTGATTTTCTGATTTCTGTATTCTACATGGTCATCATTCATTAAACCCCTTTACACTGTTATTATTCACTGGGCTTTAGCTCACCCCTTATATTATGTATGTAGGTGAGCAAGTGCGAGACCAGGCCCGAGGTTGATGGCCCGTACCCCAGTTTTGTCAGCCAACCGTTGCGCCTCCCGAGGAGGTTCCAGTTGAAGTCAATTGCCATGGCTGTTTTTGTAGTTATGCTAGTCTCCGTCTGTTTGTAAAGTCAGGATCTGGGAACTACAGTCTGTAAATAATATTGTAAATATTGGTGTCCCTTGACTAGCATGCTTATGAATATAAATAAATTTGATTTACTCTGTCCCATGTACGTCATCACAGCTCATTGGACTTTGTTTATTTTGTCTAGTTGCTTCCGCAGCCCCTTAATACTTGCTAATCTGCTAAGAGGCCTTTGGTAATCCGAGGATTATTGGCCGGTTACGACGCTAAACCTATAGGGGCGGGTTTGGGTCGTGACAGAGTGGTATCAGAGCACGAGTTATACCGCACACACAAGTCCATATGAGCTCAGGATGTTCTAGTGAGAAATAGGGACATTTCATCTGCATGTCTTTATGCATTGTCTGAAAGTGAAAGTGTCTAAGTATGTCCATGTGAACTTGAATAAAATAATGAAGACTCTTTGCCCATGTTTATAAATCTGTGTTTACCTATAGCAAATGGACAATGCAAGAGGTGATGACACAGCGGGCTCCTCAGATGCCCGAATGAATAGAATGGAACAAATGCTTGCCACTTTAACTGAAGTACTAACGCAACAACAAAGGCGACAACCTTCGCCACCTCCACCCCCACCGGCTCAAGTTGAAATGGGCGACAACGACATGATTAACATGACTCAAAAATTCATGAAGATGAAACCGCCAACCTTCCTAGGCGGCATTGAACAACTGAAGGCAGAGACTTGGCTGCTAGAGATGGAAAAATTGTTTGAAGTGTTTTCCTGCTCTGAAGTATAGAAGGTTTTGTTGGCCACCTACACTCTAAAAGACGAAGCTCGAAGATGGTGGTTACTAGTTCGGAATGGTAATGAGAATATGACATGGACTCAATTCAACTCAGTTTTCTACGACAAGTACTTTCCTCAGTGCTTCCGAGACCGGAAAGTTTCAGAATTTCAGGAACTTAAACAAGGCAGAATGGCCGTAGCTGAATATGAAGCTAAGTTTACCGAACTGGCTCGTTTTGCCCCACACATGGTAGATACAGATTACAAGAAGGCACAAAAGTTTGAGGGAGGCCTGGATTTGGAGGTATTTGATCGAGTGGGAGTCCTGAAATTGCCTACTTACGTGGAGGTACTTGACAGGGCATTAATAGCAGAAGCTACTATAACAGCAAAGAAACAGACTGTAAACCCACCAACCGAATGGAAGGGCAAGAGGACTGGGTTCAATTTTAGACGGGGCCGATCGTTTTCAAAGAGACAAAACACGGGATCCTCCGGCAGTTCCAGCCAAAGTAGTGGGTCTATACCGACTCATGCAGATTGTGGTAGGAGGTATAAAGGAGTATGCCAGCGTGCGTCAGGCACCTGTTACCGGTGTGGCAAAATGGGCCATATGATGAAAGATTGTCCAATGGGATCAGGGAATGCCAGTCACCCCACAGCTAGTTCAGCAGGGTCTGCTTCAGTAACCAAATCAAACTTCAGAAGCAATGCCAAGGGCAACAATGTGAATGAAGCATTGAGGCAAGGGAGAGTATTCGCTTTAGTGCCCGGAGACATGCAAAATACTGAATCGGTAGTGTTAGGTACTATTTCTATTTGTGCTCAGAATGCGTATGTGCTAATTGATTCTGGCTCCACACATTCATTCGTATCGCATGCTTTTTCTCGAAAATTAACTAGACCATTAGAACCCATGAATTGCTTACTATCTGTATCTATACCAGCTGGGGGTTCCATGATGTGTGCTTGTGTTTATCCGGCATGTGATCTTGTAATTGGAGAGATGACGTTGTATGTCGATTTAATACCCTTGAACATTACTCACTTTGATTGTATTTTGGGAATGGACTAGTTGACTAAATACTGTGCTACTATTGATTGTGCAAGTAAGTCTATTGTGTTTAAGCCACCGAGTATACCCGAATTTACCTTTATTGGGGGCGGGGTAGTTTCTCCCCCATATCTGATTTCAACCCTGAAAGCCAGAAAATTGCTTAGGAAATGATGTAGGGGGTACTTGTGCTGTATACTAACCGCAACGTCTGGTGACACTAAGGTAGAAGCTATTCCCGTGGCCTGTGATTTTCCTGATGTGTTTCCCGATGATCTGCCCGGGGACTTGATTGATAGGGAAATAGAGTTCACCATTGATATAACACCTAGAACACAACCCATCTCCAAGACTCCATATAGGATGTCGACTTCTGAACTGAAAGAACTGAAAGCCCAACTTCAGGAACTCCTAAACAAGAAATTTATTCGTCCAAGTACCTCACCTTGGGGTGCTCCGGTACTATTTGTTAAAAAGAAAGACGAATCCTTGAGACTGTGCATCGACTACCGGGAATTGAACAGGGTAACCATTAAGAACAAATATCCATTACCCCGAATAGATGATTTATTTGACCAACTCCAAGGAGCCAAAGTGTTCTCAAAAATTGACCTTCGATCCGGATATCATCAGTTAAAGGTTAAGGCAGAAGATGTAGAGAAAACTGCATTCAGAACTAGATACGGTCATTATGAGTTTTTAGTAATGCTTTTCGGGGTAACAAATGCACCCGCAGCCTTTATGGACCTAATGAATAGGGTTTTCAAACAATATCTTGATGAATTCATTGTTGTGTTTATTAATGACATTCTGATTTACTCTAAAGACAAGAAGGAACACGAAAACCATTTGAGAACTGCCTTGCAGATTTTGAGAGAAAAGAGGTTATATGCTAAATTATCCAAATGCGAATTCTGGCTTGACAGTGTAGCATTCTTGGGCCATGTAATTAATGAGGATGGTGTTTCTGTAGACCCTCAGAAGATTAAGGCCATTGTGGATTGGCCTAGACCGACGAATGTGACAGAAGTTAGAAGTTTTCTGGGGTTGGCTGGGTATTATATGAGATTTGTAAAAGATTTCTCAAAGCTTGCAATGCCATTAACACAATTGACATAGAAGAATGCACAGTTTGACTGGAATGATCAGTGTGAATCAGCCTTCCAAGAACTAAAGACCAGGCTGGTAACTGCACCAATCCTAACCTTACCTAATGGTACCGATAGGTTTCAGATTTACAGTGATGCTTCATATAAAGGGTTAGGTTGTGTACTGATGCAAAAAGGGAAAGTCATCGCCTATGCTTCTCGACAACTCCGTCCTCATGAAAAGAATTACCCGACACACGACCTCGAACTAGCAGCTGTAGTGTTCGCTTTGAAAATCTGGCGTCATTACTTGTATGGTGTAACTTGTGAAGTGTATACCGACCATAAAAGCCTGAAATACTTCTTTACCCAAAAAGAATTGAACATGAGATAGAGGCGGTGGTTAGAACTGATCAAAGACTATGATTTACAAATTTTGTATCACCCAGGGAAAGCTAATACTGTAGCAGATGCTTTGAGCCGAAAATCAATGGGAGGTTTATCATGTCTGCTTACTAGCCAAAGAGAACTGCTGTGTGATTTGGAAAGGAATGAAATCGAGATTGTGATACGGGAATAGGGCGGAATACTAGCCGCTATCTCTGCTCAGCCTGCGATCATTGAAGAAATCCGAGAAAGGCAACTTGAAGATGAGTATATGAAAAAGATCATGGAAGAACTTGATTCTAAGCCGAGGCCAGGGTTTGTATTTGAAAATAATGTGCTGAAATTCCAAAACCGTCTTTGTGTACCTGATTGTGGTGACTT
This sequence comes from Camellia granthamiana, assembly GCA_036172215.1. Taxonomy (NCBI): domain Eukaryota; kingdom Viridiplantae; phylum Streptophyta; class Magnoliopsida; order Ericales; family Theaceae; genus Camellia; species Camellia granthamiana. Next base: position 142,212,473 of record CM069903.1, on the reverse strand, counting down.
GAGAAAACGTGTGATGACCGAAGCTCACAGCAGTAAGTTTGCTATGCATCCGGGGAACACGAAAATGTATCATAACTTGAAACAAAATTTCTGGTGGCCTGGAATGAAAAGGAGTATTGCTGATTTTGTAGCTAGATGTCTACATTGCCAACAGGTTAAAGCCGAACATCAACGACCTGCTGGGTTGCTACAACCACTCCCAATACTGGAATGGAAATGGGAGCATATTACCATGGACTTCATTGTGGGATTGCCTCATTCTTCTTGAGGTATGGATTCTATCTAGGTTATAGTTGACCGTTTAACTAAGTCTGTCCATTTTCTGCCTGCCAAAACTATCTATAATGCTGAAAGGGACTCAAAGTATCTATAATGCTGAAAGGGACTCAAAACTATCTATATGACTGAAATTGTGAGATTACATGGAGTGCCAATATCTATTGTGTCTGACAGGGACTCAAAGTTTGTGTCGAGATTTTGGTAGAGTTTGCAACAGGCTTTGGGGACTGAATTAAGACTGAGCAGTGCCTATCACCCACAGACAGATGGCCAAACTGAACAAACAAATCAAACTCTGGAAGATATACTCAGAATGTGTGTGTTAGACCTCTAAGGGAATTGGGAGACCTACTTGCCATTAGCTGAATTTGTGTACAACAACAGTTACCATTCAAGCATTGGAATGGCTCCTTACGAAGCTTTGTATGGAAGAAAGTGCCGTTCTCCGATATGTTGGGCTGGAGTAGGTGATAGACCTTTGTTGGGACCAGAACTTGTGCAAGAAAGCACTGAGAAAGTGAAACTGTGTCTGAAAACTGCACAGAGTCGGCAGAAGAGCTATGCCGACGTTCGAAGAAGAGAGAGAGAATATGAAGCTGGGGACCATGTGTTCATAAAGGTGACCCCGATGAAGGGTCAAACTCAGTTTGGTGTTAAGGGCAAGTTGGCGCCGAGGTATGTTGGACCTTATGAAGTTCTTGAAAAGATCAATCTGGTATCATATCGGATAGCCTTACCTCCTGTAATGGAACATATGCACAATGTCTTTCATGTATCGATGCTTCAGGAATATTTGAGAGATCCACTCCACATCATTGAGCCGATACATGTGCTTTTGAAAGATGATTACACCTACGAGGAGAGGCCTATTCAGATTGTGAATCGCAGAATCAAGAAGTTGAGGAATAAAGAAATATCGTTGGTAAAAGTTGACTGGCAAAACCACGAAGGAACCTATGCGACTTGGGAAACCGAGGAAGACATGATGAGAAGATATCCAGATTTGTTCCCGTTGGACCCAATGTTGATTCAGAACGAAGGTAATTCGAGTTTGGGGGCCAAACTCTTTTAAGGGGGGAAGATTGTAATAACCCCGACCTCAGATTAATGCTAAAACATAATTAATTATGCCTAACAGTAATTTAGATGGAATCTGAGATTAATTTGCACATGTATTGCATTATTTATGTGTTTCTATCTGTTCAGTGTAAAATGATCTGTTCAGGATACGACCTTAAACTGCGAATTGAAAGCCTTATCGGCGCCCGATTTCGAAATTGATTAGTGTTATGTACTAGTTAGAATTTATGTGATTTTATGGCATGTTTAATTGAAATGTGATTTGGTATGATTAATTAGATTAAATAATGCTAAAACACATTAGTTGCCTTATTACCATTTTGCCACTTAGTGGCCTATCTCTACAACATTACTTGAGACTTGTTTGGAGCCTTTGATACAACATTTTCCTCAGCCCATTTCCTTGGCAAACCGACTAAGAGAGAGGGAGAGAGAGAGATTGAGTTCAACTTGGAGATTTTGCTTGGAAATTAAAGGAATTGAAGGTTAATTGCATAATTGGGCTTCTAGGCTTGAAATTGAGGAACCTAGGTAAGAAATTCAACCTTTGGTTTATGAATTGAAGTTGTGTCTAGCATGGTCCATGTTAATTTTGAGCCTAGAGTAAAGGAGTAGTTTAAACATGTTGAACTTAAGCTTAATTCATGCATGCATGCACATATTCTTGGATTTTTGAGTTGTTCTTCATGAATTTCCACTTGCATGTCCACATTTTTGTTATAATCCATGAATCCATCCTATTCTTGAGCTTAATCTTACATTTGGTCATGTTTTAGAGCATTGGAAATCATTAGAACACTTGCATGTTATGTGTTCATCATGTTCTTGAAGTTTTATTTGAAATTGTGTTTAATTGATTCACCCTTGGGCTTTAATTTTACAAATTGAGCTTTGAAACATGTTGTACTATGAGTTTACAAGAGTTTTCCAGAAAATTAGCCCAAGGGAATCGAATTTGGTGCATTAAAACTTGGTTTTGAGCTTGAAAGTTCAATCTGGAATTTCCAGAATTTGGATTCACGCTCGAGCGGGGTAATTCATGCTCGAGCGGGGGTCGAGCGCCCGTCGAGCTTGATTTTCACCCATCCAGTACTTTTGTCATGTTTTGTAGACCGCTCGAGCGGGAAAGTTTACGCTCGAGCGGAGACTTTTGTTTGCATGTCCGCTCGAGCGAGGAAACCCACGCTCGAGCGGGACCTCTGTTTTCTGAAAATTATGAAAAATATTTTCTAAGGCATTTTTGCATCCTCATTCCATCCTAGGCATTCCTAGGCCATGTTTAAGACTCCATAATGAGATTAATAGATAAACACACACTAAGAATAACGAAGTGCATTACGTCTAACTCGAGCGTGTGTTTCAAGAAGGTAATTGTATGCGTGTCCATGTAGGTCACGCACCTCAGGACAAGTGAAGAGCCATTTGACCATCTAGTGAGCCGACCAACTGTTGTGAGTAATAACTCTGTAAAGTTATGTTTAACTTTAATTATTTTCCAATGACATGAGATGAATGAATGATAGTCCAAGTTTTCCTTGAAATATAAACATGGTATCCCTAGCCGAGGCCCTCGCCCAGGGGACACAATACTGAGGCACATGGTCATGAGGCCCTCGCCCGGGGGAAAGAATACCGTGGCATAGGCCCTCGCCCGGGGGAAACAATACCGTGGCACAGATATGTTACCCGGTATCGGAGGTTCCACTATGGGACTTACTATGCTTGACCAACATGATATGTTATGTTAAGGGAAATGTACCACATGATTCGAATATAGATATGACTGCGATTCTTTTCTGATACGAATATGCCTATGTTTCCGATCTGATAAGAGATTGATTTTCTGATTTCTGTATTCTACATGGTCATCATTCATTAAACCCCTTTACACTGTTATTATTCACTGGGCTTTAGCTCACCCCTTATATTATGTATGTAGGTGAGCAAGTGCGAGACCAGGCCCGGGGTTAATGGCCCGTACGCTAGTTTTGTCAGCCAACCATTGCGCCTCCCGAGGAGGTTCCAGTTGAAGTCAATTGCCATGGCTATTTTTGTAGTTATGCTAGTCTCCGTCTGTTTGTAAAGTCAGGATCTGGGAACTACAGTCTGTAAATAATATTGTAAATATTAGTGTCCCTTGACTAGCATGCTTATGAATATAAATAAATTTGATTTACTCTGTCTCATGTACGTCATCACAGCTCATTGGACTTTATTTATTTTGTCTAGTTACTTCCTCAGCCCCTTAATACTTGCTAATCTACTAAGAGGCCTTTGGTAATCCGAGGATTATTGGCCGGTTACGACGCTAAACCTATAGGGGCGGGTTTGGGTCGCGACACCTCAGGATGCCGAGGTAATAGAACCTATGGGGCAGTTATAGGTACATAATTTTTGAATGACAACATGTGGCCGAGGTGACACTGAAGTGTCAGCCAAGGTATCACGTGTCCTGGTCATGACGCCGAGGTAATCTCGGCTAGGCCAAGGTTATCTGCAAAGATACCGGAATCCGGGATAAGCGGATAAGGGACAAGAGTCCTAGAATAAGAGAGGACTTCTATTTGGATAAAAATAAGACTCTTAGAGAGTTTATCCCAATCTAACTAAGAGTCCAGATGAGCAATTGGACAGAGTCCGTTGAAGCTAGGCTTCTATTGGGATTAGGTCAGTCTTGGCTATAAAAAAAAGGCACCATCTTGGGTCTAAGATATGTTTTTTATGATCTGAATAGTGAGTTAAGCACTTTTACTATCTTTGAGAGATAATTGACTTGATCGTTGAAGTGCCCCCAGGTGGACGAATCACCACCGGAATCTCTTCTTTTTGTGACAGGTCGTTCGGGCTTAATTTATTCTGCCGGTGTTCTCCAGCTAAGTACTAATTTGACAGTGTGGTCGGAAATTGACACACGCACACTAAAAATATAAATTGTAAAACTAAATGAAACTGGGGCGGGATGGGGCATGGTTACAGTAAGCAAGTCCAAGGAAGCATGCAATCCATAGGTGCAGTCCAATTGACATCAACCATCAATGGATGGCAATAGGGTTAATAGGGTGAATATTAATTATCCATCTCCATTCTCCTATAATAATTTTTTCTCATTTCCCATGGATACTACCCCCTCTATCTCTTAATGGATTTGGATTTGGATTTTTCCCAACCTAATTTGACATTTTTTTTATTTTTTATTTTTTAAGATTCACAGTCAAAACTAAATATACATTCACTCTTATTTTATTTTATTTGACTCAACGACAAAATCAAATACACATTAATTAATTAATTAAAAAGTTTGTTTTTAAATAATCAAATATATAATTTTGAGACAATCAAATAAATTTTTAGTAATTGAAAAAAAAATATGAAAGAACGTGGAATATTTAAAAAAAACAAAAAAAAAATTACAACCCTCTCCCTCTCCTACAATGTTACATTCTTTCTTCCATTTCTATGTACTACTTCATTGCACACTACCTGTTTGAAGAAAGTATTATAAGATCTAATCTCACAATATGCATTCGTTTTTTTAAGTTGATTTGCAAAGTGAAAGTCCTCTGGATTGGAATTTACATTTGTAGAGAGACTATTAAAGAGAGAGACCAATCCACTCACATCATTGACTCGACTCTGCAAAACCCCAGATTGAAGAAGTACCTCCAGGTCCTTCTGGTTGCTGATAAGTCCATCCATGAACATGACATACGATGTGAAGACACGTTTATGTATGGGGGAAATGGGCGAGTACCATGCCCGACCCATATCCTATGAATATTTAAAAAAACACCATTTAACCAACTTGATGGGTAAGAAAAAAAAGGAGAAAATTCATATTTTTTTGTCGGATCTCCATGGGTATTCATAGGATAAGTTCTCCATTGCCATCCCTATCATCATGTTGCAGGTCCTTTGTATCAGTCACGTACAATTCACAAATCATGAATATACCTACCATTATTTCTTAAATATGGCAGATCTTAAATTTATGCATAATATTAATGTCTATATCCAGATAAGAGGTGAGACAACAGTGAAAATTTTTCTGATAATGTAATGATAATCTATCCGTTGATATATGGTTTTGTTACATATACTTACCATTCACCAAATGGATTACTAGCAAGGCCATGCACCTTGTTAATAATTTATTTCATAATTTGAGTGATATGTAACAATCTCCCATTTCTGTAATTTTATTTATACTTTATCTACATGCTAATTCCTTTCTAAAACCTCACAAATCCCAAGTATAATTTTCAAAGCATAAAACTAATCATTTGAATTCTTGCTTATAAATTTATTCAAACATTTAACTATTAGAGCAAATCCAATCATACTTTTCATTTTTTTCTAGCTAAACTATAAAAAAATGTAGGTTCTTTATTTTACCTAATTCTTTTTTTATATATTACTCCAACCCTGCTCTTCATTTATCTATACACACAAACTGTTTAAAGAGCCTCCCAAAGCTCTTTAAATGTAACTAGCCTTGAAGAAATGGGTTGGACTTCTCTCATATTGGTCATCTCAATTTGAAAGAGCATTTGGGTTTCGTATGTCCATTTTGGAACCGATTTCGATGATCCGAACCATTCACTTTTTAGGACAAGAATATTCATGTAAAAAATTAAGATGATCAGATATTGATAGTTATATGTTTGAATTAAATTTGTATTACAAAAAATGAATGGCTATTCTTAAAATTATATTTGCAATAACGGCAATGATGCATACCACTAAAAGTGGTGCTCTAAAGCACCACTAGTGAGTTGGCACACACTTAAAAAAAAAAAAAAAGGCACAGCAACACTGTGGCAGTGGGTCATTAGTGCTACCACTAATTAGTGGTCTCAATCATTTTCTTTGCAATAATGATAGAGAGCTCTAATTTTGGAGCTATAAGAGAGCTCTAATGATGTGGCAAGAGAAAGAAAAAAAAAATAAGCACACACATCACATCACATGTAGGCCCTACTCATTGCCACATCACTAAAGCTCTCTTTAGAGTTCCAAAATTAGAGCTCTTAATCTTTATTCTTATATTTGTCATCAATTTTTTTACAACATATAGCTATCAATATCTAATCATCTTATTTTTTTCATGGCTATTTTTCTCAATGAGTCCTAAAAGTGATTGGTTATGATCACTGAAATCGGTTCTAAAATGGTCTATTAAGCCCAAACGCCCTTTCAAGTTGACATAACAACCTGAGAGAAGCCAAACCCTTTGTTAATATAGCTATTGTAATATCTAGTCCCATTAGAGTATCTCCAACGGTAATAGGCATTTTACCTATCTAAATATTACTATAAAGTATACATTTTATTTTGCATGTCAACTGTTTCATATTTCTACTCCAACCATACTCTTTATTTTAGCTATTCATCCAAATACTATTAAACAACAAAGATTGAAGGAAATAATCCTAATGATTAAATACATTTTGCCTAGCCTTGAAAGCTAACTACATGCAGCTAGTGAATGTGAGCTGAGCCAAAATGCCTAATCATATGCCTAGTGCATTGGAGTTGAAAAAAGTGAGTCACATTAGACATTTTGACTAACAAGCATTATATGCCTAGTGGGTTGGAAATGCTCTTAAAGTGACTAAAATATGTTAATACTAGTTATAATAACTAACATGTCTCATTTAAAGAGCTCATTGGAGATACTCTTATATAATAGAAACAACTAGCTCTACTTGTGTAGAAAATAGTAAAAGTTCAACAATTATCTAAATTCAGCATTCATTTGGGATGTTGGTTATTTTAGGAGTAATGTTAAGAACACAAATTTCAAACACAAAATGAGACACATATGTCTCATATGGGGTGGGACGTATATGTGGGACCCATCACATGTGAGACATATGTGTTTCATTTTATGTTTAGTGTTTGTATTCCTAGACTTATTGGTTGAATAGATTGTTATGAGAGAAAAAGTAATTGATTGATATATAAGATGTAATATTTTATTTTATTAACTATTAGACTTTTTATCTGTATTGATTATTTTAGCCAAAAAATAAAACCAAAACATAATGGTTGCTTTTCCTCCATCTTATTTTTTCATATCCTTCATTTTCTTATAAGTGGTGCTATTAATACCCCATGAATTATTTTGGACCACCCATTTCTTTAGACTCCCACTTATAAATTTTAAAGCCCATAAAATTTCTTTCCCCCCCAAATAATACCAAAATTATCCTTAGACATTCCACCCACTGAATGCACACCCCTCACACCTCCAAAAAAAATCTCCCTTTCAAAAAACCCTAACAAATCCCACTAAAAAGAAGAAGAATCTCATCCTTTTCAAAACCCACAAAGAAGAAGAAGAACAACAACAAGAATATTGTCTTTGCCAGTTTAACCATTGTCACAGTTGGTATGCTCTCTCTCTCTCTCACACACACACACACACACACATTGCTTCTTCAAAACTGAAACTACCGAACTTGAAAAAAATAAAATTTCTACAACTGTTAAGAATTTTGACCGTTAAAAGTGTTAACAAATTTCCAAGTTTGGACCTGCATTCCTGAACAAATAATCTATATTTGGGAATGTGTTCGTGAACAAATAAGTAATGTTCGGGCCTGTATTCCTGAACTTGAAAAAATGAAAACTGCTACAAGCGTTAACAATTTTGACCGTTTAATGTGTTAAGAAATTTTCATATTCGGACCTACATTTCCGAACGTTACTTATTTGTTCGGAATATCTTCCAGAACAAATAAGTAATGGTCGGGCCTGTATTACCGAACTTAAAAAAATGAAAACTTCTGTAAGTCTTAACAATTTTGACTGTTCAATGTGTTAAGAAATTTCCATGTTTTGACCGTTCAATGTAGCTAATCAAATTGTTGCCACCGTTGCAATCGGAATATTGCCACCAAAGGATTTTCAAGGTTTTGAGGGTGGGTAGGTTTTAAATGTGGAATTTGGGGAAGATGAATGGGTGGTGATGGATGTGAGTGCTCTCATAAACCCTAATTCATGATGTAGTGGGTGTGTAGGTTTAATTGTGGAGTAATGCTATAGATACCAAATTTTTTACAAAATAAATGACCAAATGTCTCACATGGGTATGGGGTTCACAATGTGAGACATTTGGTCATTTATTTTGTAAAAAATTTGGGGCCTATAGCATTTTCCTTAATTGCGAGAATTTGAGGTTGTTATTGTAATAAAAAAGTTAAAAATTGGGAAGTCCAAAATAATTTATGGGGTATTAATAGCCGCACTCTTTTCTTATACCTTTTCACTTTCCTTATTTTTATATGCCTTTTTTTTTTAAACAAAATAATAAAATTTTAAAAAAATATATTTGTTTTGTATCTATTCAAATTAATTTCTAATTTTTCAAAGGAAATTACCAAAATTCAACTAAACAAAAATAATTTCCAACTATATTTTTGTTTTAATTGAGATTATAACTTATTATAAAAATAACGAGCGATACAATACCCATAATAAAAGTAACAATAAATTGAGAACAATTAGACAAGCGTTTACCGTAACGGTTGGCGGAACTTTCATGTGATAGTTTTATTTATTTATTTTATATTTTGGGTAAATTATACTGACACCCCCTGAGGTTTATATTTATTACAGTTTCTCCCTCACATTTGGAAAGTTACACTGACCCCTTTATTAATTTAATTTTATGTATGATGATCATTACGATGAAGGGGGAACTGTTATGAAACTTTAAATCTCATGGAGCAATCTTTAATGAAATTTTAAATATCAGGGAGGGGGATGTAATTTCCAAAAGGTAAGGGGGGAAACTGTAATAAAAATAAATCTCAGGGGGTGTCAATGTAATTTATCCTTTTATTTTTATTTGACACTACTTTGTAATAACAAATCTTCGATGAATTACGCTAACGATCCCTATAGTTTGGGATTTGTATCATTTTGATTCTTAACGTTTCAATTGTGACATATTTGATCCTCAATTTTGAATCTTGTTCCAAATAAAGACAATTGAAAATATCATTGCTTAATTTTATGGACAAAATCGTTAATTTGATAAAATATAAACTAATTTGACAAAAATAAATGTCAAATTTTTTTTTTTTTGAATTTTTAAAAATTATTTCTACCCACTAAAGATAAAATTATGTAAAATTGATAAATCTTTTAGACATTTATTTTTTTTATCAAATTAATTTTTATTATGTTTTGGATAATGATCATGTAATGGGTGGTTGTTTTTATTTTCATTAAATTAGTTTTTTTTTTTCAAAAGTCAAATATAGCGACAATTTTGATTTCGTTATTAAAAAAATCCATTAAATTAAAAAAAATGCAAAACTAAAAACATTTTATATATTAAATATAGTGATTACACATTAACATCTTAACAACCACTCATTACATGATCATCATCCAAACACATAATAAAAATTAATTTGATAAAAATAAATAAATAAATAAATGTCTAAAAAATTTATCAATTTTACATAATTTTATCTTTGGTGTATAGAAATAATTTTTTAAAATTTAAAAATATTTTTTTTGATATTTATTTTTGTCCAATTAGTTTATATTTTATCAAATTGATGATTTTGCCCTTGAAATTAAGTAATGGTATCTTCAATTGTCCTTATTTGGAGTAAGATTCAAAATGTAGGGTCAAATGTGTCACAATTGAAAAATGAAAGACCAAAGCCACACGAGACCCAAGCTATAGGGACTATTGGTGTAATTTGCCCAAGAATCTTATTGTCAATTTCCTACTCTAAGAATGGGGTATTTTTTGTCTACATGAAAGAAATATATTATATTTAGAGCAAACTTTACTTTACTCCCTGTGGTTTGGGCCGAGTGCGGTTTACCTCCCTGGCATTCGGAAATTACCACGTAACCCCTACGTGGTTTGTGGATTGAAATGCATACTAACTTCTGTTAACAGAAGTTGTAAATTGATAGTTATACTCTTCTCTCTCTCTCTCTCTACTTCCACCATACCCATATCTTATACATACATATAAATATACAAACTTTTTCTTCATCATATACAAACCCAATTCACGTATACAAATCCAAACCCAATTCACTTGGCTAGTTTATTCAGCATCTCTTACATTGATTTTCATATCATTTTGTTGTAGACAAATCCAAACCTAGTTCAGATCATTTTTCTAATCATATACAACATAATCAAAGATATATATATATATATGTATGTATATACACAATGATCTTCTCTTCATTCACAAGATAAAATGTGGATATGGAGATATTGAAGAGATAATTAGAAGGGGAAAGAGAAAGAGAGAGATAGTATACAGTAGAGAGGAAGATCTATATAAAAAAAAATAGAGAGAAAGATCTGCATCAAAAAAAAAATTGAGAGAAAGAACAATCGCATTATTTTGTAAATTTGAAGATATAAAAAGGTATTTATGTCTTAAACAAAGGTTTGCTCACCAAATTAGCGCGTCAATGTCACTGCCAGTTAACTTAAATGGAAAAGTTAACGGTGCGTTTTGGTCTACAAACCACGTGAGAGTTCTATAATGATTTCTGAATGTCAAGAGGATAAATCGCACCTGGTACAAACCACATGGGAGTAAAGTGAAGTTTGCCATCATATTTATTAGCTTCTGGGAAAAACACTAAATTTATTTATATTCTTATTCCTGTATAAGTAGAGATAGTTAACACTAATTTTTATTTTCTTAACATGTGCCTGGTTAAGAAGACAAGGGTTGCACCGACCCGCGAAGCTTCAAGTTGAAGAAAATAGACCCACATCTGCCAAAACTGTGGGTTGTGGTTTGTGCGAGTGGGTTAATCAGTTTTGCGAATGGGTGTGAATCAGTTAAGCAGGTTGGACTTCTGTTTTTTTCATGTAATTTTCTTGTAGGGCCTAATTTTCAGACTCTTTTTTTTGGACTTGTTTACTACTATTTAATTAATTTTAATAGGCCAAAATATGTAAAATTAATAGATATCATACTTGAAAACCATACATATGTAAAATTAATAGTTCAAACTTCAATGTATAATTAACAATTAACGGCTTCAACTAAAGCATTAAAAATCTATTATTCAAAAGTCATAAAAATAAAAAATAAAAAAGAGATAATTGTTAAAAGGTCCAAGCTAAGTAAGTTATAAGGTATTAGGTTTAGTGGATATTTTTTGTAGGTAAAGAGGTCCACCATTTGTGAAATAGTTTGGTAATAAGTCCTTTTGTTGGTTTTGGAAGATATTTTGTTTCCAATTTTACTCTTTATCTACCTGTTGACTTTTTTTAACTATTTGTTGACTATCTATTCAAATTTATATATATCTATTTAAATTATTTTCTATTTGTTCAAATTTTTTCCTTATCTATTGAAATTATCCGTTAAAATTATCTATTTGTTCAATTTTTCAATTATTTGTTTAAATTTCATATCTATTCAATTTTCCCTATTTTTCTTTATCTGTTGAACTTATTTGTTAATTTGTTTTTATCTAATCAATATTTTTATCTGTTGGAGTCTGATTTGTTAAAAAAATTGAATCTGTTTAAAAAAATTAAATTTGTGCAATTGTTATTGTGGTATCTGTGTAAATTAAATCTATTTCTTCTTCATCAACAACAACAAATAGATATGAGTCAAGAAAAAAAAAAAAAGAATCTAAACAACAACAACAAATAGATTTGAGAGCCACGAAAAAAAGAAAAAAGAAAAAAGAATTCCTATAGATCTGTGTTCAAATCCAACATAATTCTAACTATCAGTAAAAAATCCAACAAATCTAAAGCTGTACAGATCATGTATACAGAGTATGGAGAGAGAGAGAGAGAGAGAGAACAACAACCCAAAAAAAACAGATAATTAGATAATAAACAACAACAAGCCAGATCAAAAAAAAAAAATGACTACATAATAACAAATTTAATAACCAAATAAAATCCAATCATTTTAACATTTACAGGAACATATGAGGAACCAACAACCAAGTTCAATTACATCTCCATCCATGAAATAAGGAAGAAAAAAAAAATGGATCATTAAAACATAAAACCAATTAAACTTAAATTAATAGTCTTGCAACCAAATGTGCTCCAAAAACTATAATGCTGTTAGCACCATAAATCTGCAATTTTTATTATTTATATAATTGCAAGACATGTGGCATCCTCTTATTCATTTGGAAGTTAAAAGAAGTTATAAAGATGATGGAGAATATGAAGGACAAAGTGGATGAGTGGAAGGACACATGGCAAGACAAGAATGAAGATGGAAGAAATGGGTAGTTACTAAGTAGTTATTGCTGTATTTTTTCCTCTATAAATAGCCATTGATGGCTACATTGTAAAAGATCCAGAACTTAAATCAAAGACAATTGATTTCAATATTTCTTGTCATTTTCCTTATCTTAGGAGTAGTTTAACATAGATTTATATTTCGAAGCATTTATTTTCAGCACTTTCATTTCGAAGCATTTCATGCACTTCCTTTTCGAAGCATAGGAGTAGAGATAAGTAATTATTACTTTGATTGTTCACTCAATCGTCTTTCTCCATCTCCCTTTCTTCTTTTAATTTTTTTTTTTCTCTACACTTTGGCAATTTTGAAGTCCTCTTTATTGAGGCAAAAGAACCGTCAACACAATCGCTTGATAATTGGCTTGAATTTAATCTGTAAGGATTTTTCAATCCTTACTGGCACGCTCGCATTTATAATATTTTCCTTTGTAGGAAAAATAAGCCAACATTTTTGGCATGCCCAGTGGGACTGCCAAGTGTAAGAAATGACAAACAATTTGGATTTCGCCATTCGAACTTGTCAATTTGAAATATATTGGCGTGAAAGAAAAATTTTGGATCTTCAAGAAGAGATCCATTTTCTTGATGAAATAAACTTTCATCCATTACAATATTATTTGGTGCAAGAAAAAAGATACCATTTAATTGGAGAAATTCATCAACTTGATAGAGAAATTCATCAACTTGATATGGAAATTCGCCAATGGAATGATGAGTTATCAACTCTCACTACCAAGTCTTTAACTGAGGCTTTAATGGCCGGAATTGGTGAATTTTTTTAGAATTTTTCCATGGTTGAAAATAGCAAAAGCAAAGAGTTGATTTCATCAATGGCTCGGGGGGTTCAAGAATCCGTTTTTAAAAAGCCAAATTATGAAATTCACATAATGAAAGAGCATGTTTTTGAGCCAAATTTGGCTAAGAATGATGTTTCATGGATGGCTCGGGGGGTCTCAAAACCAATTTTTAGAGAGTCAAGTAATGAAAATAACATATCTATGGGTGATTTTCATAAGCCATTAATGGCTAACATGGAAAAACAACCCACTTTGCCAAATAATTATGAAAATCAATTCGGCAAAAGTCATGTTTTTAAAGCAAACATGGTCAAGAATAATGAACAAGCCACTGTTCATGAATTCAAAATTTTTGACATTTTCCAAGGTGTAAAAAAGTATGAATTTTCATGGCCACACTATACCATGACTTTTGTTATTCGAAAACTATTTTGGATTTGTGGATCACATCAAACGTTGACTTTGATGGAATGGCTAGCAAATAATATTTCGTTATTGAAATATATTGGGCCAAAAATATGGTTGATCCATAAAACCATCATCATTTGGTTTTGTGGTTACCTTCGAAATATGTCCTAAGACACTTCGAAGCATGTTATTCATTGAAATATCATTTTATAGCCATTAATGGCTTGTTAAAATGCCAAACTAATTTCATAGTAATCCAACTCTTTGGATTTTGTATGAAGAGATGTCGTGAGCACTTTCGAATGACGACTTTGATCCTTTAGTAACATATGTGACTTTCGAATGGTGGTTTTGTTATCAATAAACACCTTCAAAATGTAACATGAGGCGAAAAAACTTTCGAAATGTGTATCACTCTTCAAATATATGTAAAATGACAATTAATTAGTTGTCGAATAATGCCTATTTTTGGCATGATAAGTTGGTTCGAAGAACGACCGTTTTGGTGTCTTCGAAGAATTAATAATTGGTTCGAAGCACAAAATTAATATTTTTATTAATTATGTATGAACCAGAACATACAAAATTTGAATAACTACAATGTTGGCCAAAAGTTGCTTCGAAGGCCCTTTTGCCATAATTTTGTAAGCTTCGAAGCACTCCATCTTGCATTAATAGCTTCAAAGAAACAATAATGGTGGTTATGAACCTTCGAAGCTTTGCCGAATATTTCCAAGGATGTGATTTGTCCTTTGTCGGCACTTTCAACCTTCGAAAGATGATTTTTGGTCCTTTATACCACCTTCGAAGCTTGTTACTAGTCCATAATAGCTAGCATTCGAGACATCTAGTCATAATTTTATACTCATTCGAAGCACTTCATTGGTGCAATTACATCATTCGAAGCACTTTGTTGATATTATTCGAAGCATTTTTGCTTAGATTAATCATGAGCTTGGTTCGGCCCTTCAAAAATTCAAATAAACATCATTTTTAAGGGTCACGGGGGGTAATGTTAGCACCATAAATCTGCAATTTTTATTATTTATATAATTGCAGGACACGTGGCATCCTCTTATTCATTTGGAAGTTAAAAGAAGTTATAAAGATGATGGAGAATATGAAGGACAAAATGGATGAGTGGAAGGACACATGGCAAGACAAGAATGAAGATGGAAGAAATGGGTAGTTACTAAGTAGTTATTGCTGTATTTTTTCCTCTATAAATAGCCATTGATGGCTACATTGTAAAAGATCCAGAATTTAAATCAACATTTATTTTCAGCACTTTCATTTCGAAGCATTTCATGCACTTCCTTTTCGAAGCATAGGAGTAGAGGTAAGTAATTATTACTTTGATTGTTCACTCAATCGTCTTTCTCCATCTCCCTTTCTTCTTTTAATTTTTCTTTTCTCTACACTTTGGCAATTTTGAAGTCCTCTTTGTTGAGGCAAAAGAACCGTCAACACAATTGCTTGATAATTGGCTTGAATTTAATCTGTAAGGATTTTTCAATCCTTGCTGGCACGCTCGCATTTATAATATTTTCCTTCGTAGGAAAAATAAGCCAACAAATGCACATAATGATATATTAAAAAGAAGTAGAACAATTATATGATAAGCCCAATTTAAATCAATCTGTAGCCATCACAAAACCCTAGACATACAGCATTTGAGCAAGTAACCCAGTTAAGGCAAACATTTGTTACACACAAATATGGGTGTAAATTGGGCCGGCCCATGTCAGGCTGCCTGGGCTTCTGCCAAAATTCGAGCTGGCCCACGAGCCAAAAAATTAGGCCCAAGCCCAAGTTTAGGCCTAGGGGGTATTCTGGCCTTGGGCGGGGCGGGGTGGAGCGAGGCGGGGCAGGCCAGGTGACCTAAACATTTTTTTTTAAAATTTTTTTTCTATTTTTTCTACCAAAATTTTATTCTTTTCCACTAAAAATGACACTGGGTCTCAGGCGGGCCGAGACGGACCTTAAGTCGAGCTTTAAATGGGCCTTCAGCGGGCTAATAAGCCGAGTCATGCTTCAAAATGACGACACAAGCCCAAGGTTCCAAGCTGGGTTTAGGCCCAGGCCTAACCGAACCTAAGCAGGCCAAGTCCACCCCAGGCTGCTAGCGGGCTTCAAGCCGCTCACAGGCCGCAGGCCATTTTTACACCTCTACACACAGAAAGACCAAAAATAAATAAATAAAGATGAACTCAAAGTGAGAACTGGTGAGTCGGCAGCAGCGCGGTGGACTAATGGGGAGGGAGCAGCGGCATTGGTCAAAAACGAATAGCGGCTGTGAGATGGAGGATAAGGTGGTGATAGTTGTTGGAGTCGTCACGTCGAAGATATGAGATGATGAAGAGTATAGCGATGTCGCCTCCGATCTCAAATCTTAATCTCAATTCCGATCTTAGATCTTGGTCACCACTGCATCGCCGCCATCTCTAACAATTGGAATAAACAACGAACAGCTGGAAGAGAGAATAGAAGGAAGAGAGAGAAAGAGAGAGCTGTAATTAGGGCTTGGGAATGTGAGTGTATACGGTAGCTATAATATATATATATACATATAGGGTAGTTTGTTCATTTTATCTAGGTATGTCTTTATGGACAAAGTATTTTAGAGTGTGGACTTTTGGCTAAACAAAATTCAAATTTAGATTTATGGACCAAGTACCCAATCATTAATATGTCAACCCAACACAGTTAAAAGCCATCCAAAATGCTAAATTTACTAGAAACTAGTTCTCAATTAATTTTACATTCATCCAAAATGCGATAATAATAATAACTAGAACTAAAATAACTTTTTCATAAACTTCATCCAAAATCCGAAAGAAATAAAATAAAACAAAAAAGAAAAAGAAAGGTAACGTTTGATAGAGTTTTCTAAATATAATTTGAGAATAAAGTCGTATTTTGAGTTTGTGATTTTTGGAATTATAATTTGAGTGTGGAAAATTTGTTTGGTAAAAGAGTTTTGAAAAGAGTTTTAATTGAGTGGAGAATTTTTGATGTGACATATGATATTTGATACAAGAATAAAGCTTGGTAGCTCAAAATTTTCGTGCCTCAACTGGCCTGAATATCAAAACGACGTCGTTTTGATATATTTTTTTTCTTTTTTGTTTTTCCTCTATTTTCTCTGAAACAGTGAGAAGAGGGAAGAGAGAAAAGAGAAGAAAGAAAGAAGAGGAAGGAAGAGAGAAGAAAGAGAGAAGAGGCGATGGCGGCGCGATGATGGAGGCGATGGCGCGACAGTGATGGCATAACGGTGGGCGCGACGGTGATGGCACGACAGTGGGTCTCTTCCTTCCTCTTCTCTCAACAGATCTATGTGTGATTTGGTTTTAATTTGTGGGTTTGTTTTTTATTTTGATTTGTTTTGATTTATGGGTTTGTTTTTTATTTTGATTTTTATACACAGATCAGTTGTTGTGGGTTTGTTTGTGGGTTAGTTGTTGTTGATTTTGATTTTGTTTATGAATTTTGATTTGATTTGATTTTGTTTGTGGATTTTGATTTGATTTTGTTTGTTTGTTGATCAGTTTTGATTTGTTTGTGGATTTTGATTTTGTTTGTGGGTTTGTTTGTATACACAGATCAGAAGGTTGGAACTTCACTTGGTCATGTTTGAGAGAGAGAGAGAGAGAGAGAGAGAGAGAGAGGAAACTGTGTAGAAGACAAGGAAGGGAAAGGAAAAAGAAAAAAAAAAAAAATTGTTGGCTGTTGATAACGTGTTGATGATGATGTTGATGAAGATGTTGTTGTTGATGAATGTGTTCACCAGCTGCTCCCACTTCTTCTTCTTCTTCTTCATTATCATCTTCATCTTCAAAAAAAATGAGAAAGAAAGAAGAAAGAAAAGAAAAAAAAAAAAAAAAAAATTTCCAAAACGATGTCGTTTTGGATTCGGGCCAATTTCGAGCTACGTAGTGGAACTATTTGATACAAAAACTTATAACTCATAACCAAACACACAACTAAAAATTATATTCAAAACTCATAAAAAAAATTTAAAAATTCCAACATATTTTTTATTTAAGATATAAAAAATAACAGGTATCAATTGTAAAAAAAATAAAAATAAAAATAAATAAATAAGTAAAAAATAAAAAAAAAATTACACTGTACCGGTCAATCGGTCGGTCGTCTGGATGTCCGCGAGGACGACCAACCGGACATCCGAGAGAACAACTGGTTAACCTAAATTTTCCCGCCTTGGAAAGAATTTTCAAAAGTGAGTGTGGAATTAACTTTTGAAAACTCTAAATAAACACCATACTAAAACCAAACGGTGAAATCATAATTTGAACATCTAACCAAATACAGCCAAAAGTTTGCAAAGCTCTAGTTTTACTACTTAGGTTTACAAGAAGAAAGCTCTAATCTAGGGTAATGAATAACATACGACGATGGAGATTTAAAATAAAGAAAAAAAAATTATAAAGTGCGGGCAATTTGTGTAAAACCCGCGACCCACAAATTATGCCTAAACTAGACCTGTACCCGACTCTACATAGCCCTCGAAATTGCCCAAAAATATGCGATTCGGGTAGGATCAAACAGTTTGTGCAGGTCAGCTAACCCTATACCCATCCCTATACAAGACCCTTGTAAAAATAAATTTGTAATTATAATTTTAAGCGTAGCATTGCCTAATTTTAATATACAAATTTATTTTTTAGATTGACTTTAAATAGATTGCCATATATTGATTTTTTTTTTTTTTTTAAAGATTTGGTCATAAGTGAGTTTAAAATTTGAATTTAAGTTTGTGACTCAAGTAGCCTAAGCCTTTCAAAATAAAAAAGGTGAGAGACTTACACTTTGTGAGTGTTTGGGAAGTTGTTCTTTTAGTAAGCTATTTTAAGAGACTAAAATTTTTGTATTTGGAAATATAGTTTGATTTTTTTGTAGTTGGATGTGATGTTTGTGAGAGAAAAAGTGAAATAATTATAGATTTGATTTGACATTTTGTCTTATTAGTCATTTTAGCTTATTTTGTCTTTTAGTACTATTGTAGCCAAAAAAAACTAAAAAAAGCTTTAAAAAAATGCATTGGCTTTTTGACGAATGTGTATTGGCTTTTTAATTTTTTAATTTTTTTAGATTAAAGTTAAAAAGTTTCGTTTGTGATGAGTTTTTTGATTTTTTTGACTTTTGTAAAAGAAAAAATAAAATGATTATTACATGGATGTGATATTTTATTTTATTGATTTTTTAATATATTTTATTTTTTGTGACTATTTTAATTCAAACCATTTATACCAAACGAAACCTTAATTTTTTACCAAATCTAATACATGTACCTATTTGGTAAAAAATTTAGGGGTTGTTTGGGATATCCTAAATAAGTGTACTTTTTGTCTTTTTAGACTAAAAAGTTGAGGTTGAAAATATGAATGTTTGGATTAACTTTTTGACTTTTTATGAAAAAATATGTATTAAAAAATTGTATAAATTAATGTGTAGAGGAAAATTAGTATTGGGAATTGTGCAGCCGTAATTGTTGACTTTTGGTAAATAGTGATAACTTTTAAGTAACTTTTTAACTTTTTAATTTTTTTGAGATTTCCCAAACTTGGCCTTAATAAAAAACCTAAAAATTGTTCAAGAGAATTTAATTTAAACTTCTGAGATACTCACCAATTATACAAGAACATACTTCCCCGATGGAATCTATCCCCTTCCTCTCTTCTTTCTTCACTATTTAACCCCTTCCTCGACAATTCCATCATCACCCTCCTCTCTCTGTCTCTCTCTCTCTAACATCCAAAGTCTGATGGAGATGGAGAGTAGCACACCAAAGCGCTCACGGCTCACTAGACTGAACACATTCATGGCAGAGAGCAGAGTCGGAAAGCACTTCAAGCTCGCCGACCGCAAAACCACCTTCACGACGGAGGTCCCGCGCCGGCACCACCACCTTCCTCACCATGGCCTACATCCTCGCCGTCAACGCCTCCATCCTCTCCGACTCCGGCGGCACCTGCTCGGTCTCCGACTGCATCCCCCTTTGCTCCGATCCCACCATCTCGGCCGCCAACTGCTCCGCCGCCAACCACCGCCTCATCATCCCCGACGAGTCCTGCAAGTTCCCTCCGGTGAATCCCGGCTACTCCGCCTGCGTAGGCCGAATCCGCAAAGACCTCATCGTCGCCACCGTCGCTTCCTCCCTCATCGGGTGTGTCATCATGGGAACATTGGCAAATCTTCCTCTAGCTCTCGCACCTGGTATGGGGAGCAATGCTTACTTTGCTTACACTCTAGTGGGTTTTCATGGCTCCGGCCATATCTCCTATAAGGGAGCTCTCGCAGCCGTGTTCACCGAAGGGTTGATCTTCCTCTTCATTTCGTCAATTGGGTTGCGAACAAAACTTGCTAAACTTATTCCAAAACCAGTCCGAATCTCCTCCTCCGCTGGAATCGGACTCTTCCTCGCTTTCATCGGTTTGCAAAACAACCAAGGCATTGGACTCATCGCTTACAGCTCCTCCACACTGGTCACACTCGGCGGTTGCCCCACCTCCTCTCGCGCAGCACTCGCCCCTGTTTTCACCAACGGCACCCCTCATCCCCGGCGCCGCCATGTCCGGCGATATACTCTGCCTCCACCACCGCATGGAAAGCCCCACATTATGGCTCGGAGTAGTTGGTTTCGTCATCATCGCTTACTGTCTAGTCAAAAAAACATCAAAGGCGCGATGATATACGGCATAATTTTCGGCACCGCCGTGTCGTGGTTTCGCAACACCACCGTGACCGCATTCCCAAACACCCCCGCCGGAGACTCCGCTTACGAGTACTTCAAAAGGGTGGTCGACATTCACAAAATCACAGACACAGCCGGAGCACTGAGCTTCAAAAGCATTAAAAAAGGGTATTTCTGGGAAGCTCTAATCACATTCCTCTACGTAGACATTCTAGACACAACCGGTACTCTCTATTCAATGGCCAAATTCGCCGGATTCACAGACGAAAACGGCGATTTCGAGGGCCAATACTTCGCTTTCATGTCGGACGCTTCATCAATCATTGTGGGATCGTTGTTAGGAACATCGCCAGTGACGGCCTTCATTGAATCGTCAACGGGAATAAGAGAAGGAGGGAGGACTGGTTTGACGAGCGTTACGGTGGCGGCGTATTTCATGTTGGCGTTTTTTTTTACGCCGTTGTTGGCTTCGATTCCGCCGTGGGCGGTGGGGGCCGCCGCTGATACTGGTGGGGGTGATGATGATGAGGGCGGTGGTGGAGATCGAGTGGGACGACTATGAGGGAGGCGATACCGGCTTCGTGACGATGATTTTGATGCCATTGACATACTCGATTGCTTATGGTTTGATCGCTGGATTGGGGACTTATGTCGTTTTGCATCTTTGGGATTGGGGGGGAGGGGGTTTTCACCAAATTTGGGGTTTTGAGGGGCTCAAAAGTAATAATGAGGGTTTAATGGGTTCAATAGTGAAGCTGCTGGTGCGGATGCAAGTACAAAAGCTCTTGAGGTTTAACAAAGAGTTGTATTTATTTATTTAAAAAAAAAAAAAAAAAAAGATTCACTCATTTTGGTTTGGAGTTTTTGATTTTTTCAATGATTTTTTATGACATTTTTATAAGTATTTTTAGTTTTTAGATTTTGCTAATTTAGATATACTTCGAAAGTATGAAATTTATGCAAACATCTTTCAAAAATTTATTGAATACAAAAAAAAAAAAAAAAAGTATATTTTCGTATTTTATTATATTCAATAAAGTTTTAAAGATTTTTATATTGTTTGAGTGTATCATTAAATGGATCTAGAAATTACAAAATTTAGATTTAAATGTTAAATTTGTTTTCAAAAAAAAAAAAAATACGGATCGAAAACTTACAAAATTATTTTGAAAACACCAAACCAAATTGAGTGATTAGCTCCTCTCTATACGTTCATCTCTTCATACCTTTTCATATTTCCTCTTGGGGGCTCTGACCCAAGAACACCCAAATAATTTGAACCGCCAATCTCCGAAAATCAACTTCATCATATACAAATCACATTTTATTTTTTTATAAAGTAAATGATGAATATGATTGTAAATTTGAACCATTTATTTTATAAAATAAAATGCAATTTATTACTGTGTTTTTTAGCTGTCCGATGATGTATATTTTTTGTATAAATAACTTTTACTGTGCGTCTTACGAGTTAAACAGTTCATATCATTTATGTGTGTCCAGATTTAGCCTTTGTTTGGGTAATTTTTTTTTTTTTTGTTGCAGGGAAATCCTCTCACTCTCCCCGCAGGTCCAAGGCAGCGCCCCGAGGAGATCACCAGGGTGTCCTGTTGTTCGGTCCAAGCCAGAGACTATAACCTAGAAGCTTGTCCGACCTCACAAGGCAAGCTTCGGTTCGGTAAGTCAGGACTCGCACAGCGGGGGAGAATTAAACCCACACCAAGTAGCTGATAAGGCATCCTTGAGGTCAACCTCCTAACCAACTGTGCTACGCCCAAGAGATTGGCCCAGAGGGGATTCGAACTCAGGACCTAGGGGCTTAAACCCCAGGCCCTTGCAAGTTGCCACCTCACCCCTGGGTTAGTTTTGGAGTAATTTAGTTGGGTTAAAAAAGTATAAAAAACAAAATAGACACCAATAAAATAAAATATAACGTCTAAATTATAACTATTTTAATTTTTCGCCCACAAAAATTAAAAAAATTAAACCAAACAAACTTTTTAATTTCAAGCTAAACAAGTTCTGGCTCATCAAAGTCAACTAAAAAAAGTTAATGCCAAACGGCGAGGTAGGCACATAACAGGAGTACGGAAGTATGAGAGAACTCATTTTTGAGTAAAATAGTTTCTTTAAAGACATTGGAATTATCCCGGGCTAGGCAAGGAAATTGAACTGTCACAAGTCAAAAAAAACTTACTTAACTTTCGTTTGGCATGTCAAGTTTTTTAGTTTTTTTTAGTTATTTTAATTATAAAAAGATAAAATAGACTTTTAATTTAATAAGACAAAATATCACATTCAATCCATAATCATTTTATTTTTCTCTCACAAAAGTTAAAAAAATCAAAAAATTTATCCCAACGAGACTTTTTAAGCCCAAGCTAAAATAAATTAAAAAACTAAAAAATCAACCCACATCCCAAACAAACCCTATAGAGAAACTCATTCCTATTTTATGGTGTTATCTTGAAGTATTCTCAATAAATAAAATATTGCAACACATTTTAGTAACATGTTTTATCAATTAAAAAAAAGTGTTATTATTAACACCTACTTAATTTCTTTAGACTCCTCTAATTCTCAATTTTTTAATTACAATTATACCCTGAAATAAAATTACATTAAATGACAAATTTTAATGGAACACCCACCCACCAAATGAAAATAATCAGAATGACACTCTACAATATTGTACACCCACCTCCATCCCTATTCATACATATTTCTTACGAATCTAAACCCTAATTGTATTCTTTTTTTATCACCAACCTAAACCCACGCATTCATCTTCAATGAAAAATATTTGAAATTACCTAATCAATTAATGTGTTCGATATTCCAAATCAGTGAATGTTCGATATTTCAAATGTGTTCGATATTCCAAATCAGTTAATGTTGCACACAATCGTATTACAGACTCTGAGTTTCTACATTTGTGGTCGTTTTCACCATTCATTGATACTTATAGAGTAATAGAGGACGATGACAACAACTCTAATAAAGTTGAAGTTGCATGGGTAAGTTTATTTATCTTACATTCACGATTCTGGGTTGTTTTTAGTTTGGTACTGGTTTGCCGACTGTTAAGGCTTTGTTCAGTAATACATTGTTGAACAAAAACATTTAGTTTAGTAATACAATGTTGAAAATAAATATTTTGTTCAGCACTAAAATGCCGAATGGTTCCATTTTGTAGGATTTTTCCTTTATTTCTGTTTTTTCTTAGGCTTTTTCCCTCTAAAACCCCCTGTATCGAGGGTTTTATCTCGAAATAAACCAAAAACATAATATGTGATGGGGAATTGGAGGTTACTTGAAAGAAGAAGAAAGAGACTATGGAAGAGATTTCTGACTAAGATATCGTCGTTCATGGTGATAATGAGAAATAGACCATCGTTTATGAGAGAAAGATAAAAGAGGGACAGTTTATTCATCTCTCAATCGTTTGTTGTTCTCAATCATCTCTCAACTGTTCTTCGTTTACTAAAAGAAGAAGAAGAGAGGGTGTGCAAAATTAGGTGGGTGTGCACTTGGGTGTGATGATATTATGAATATAGGTAAAATTAGTATTAAGCGAAGTATTCAAGCAATCTCATTAAAATTTAGGGTTTAAAGTTGGGGTTTAAGGTTGGGGTTTAAAGAAATGAAGAGTCTAAAGAAATTAAGTAGGTACTAATAACAGTTCTCTTTAAAAAAAATATTTACATTATTGATTTGATGCCCTGTATATACAATGGGTTTCTAAAACTATTCAATAATTAATTACCTTTTATTTTCATAGACAATACTCCTAAAATTTATTTGAAATACAAATTCATTCTTCACGTTTGAGAAATGACATCCTATCCCTTGAGGTTTCCAATCACATAATAAATATCCCTTTCAATTAATCAACTGTTAAGCTAAACAAACAAAATGTATGACATAATTAACAAAAAAAAAATTCAAAAATACTTGTATTAACTTTTATGAAGTTAAACACTTTATTTATTTATTCTATTTCTTACATTACATTCCTTATTTAGGAATGGCAACGAGGCGGGTCGGGGTCGGGGATCACACTCCCCGTCCCCGATCCCCGATGGTAGAAATGTCCTCGTCCCCGGCCCCGATCCCCGACGGGGAGCCTATCACCGCCCCCACCCCCGCCTCCTAACGGGGATCGGGTTTCCCCGACCCCGAAACTTCCCCGTCCAAAAAAAAAAAAAACCAACAACACAGTGTACAACTTACAGATCAAATACAACATCAAATACAAAAAATATATATATATATCATCAACAAATCAACATAGCAACAGATCGAAGGCAGATCGAAGGCAGATCTACCCCCGTAGAAACAGATCGAAGGTAGATCCACCGCCGTAGAAACTGATCGAAGTCTGTGGTCTGTGGTCGGAGGTAGATCGAAGTCTGTGATCGAAGTCTGTGGCAGATCAACACAGCGAGTCGATCGAAGTCTGTGATCGGAGGTAGATCGAAGTATGTGTACGTTGCAGTCACGGATGGGCGAAGTGGACTACGGGGAAGAGGAAAAGAGGCGATGAATGGCGGTGGTGAAGGCGAGGAGGGGAGGAGGCGACGGAGGGTTGGACCTTCGCTTCTTTCTCATCTCTCAGTCACATAGAGAGTCACACAGAGAGTAGAGGGGGGAGAAGAACGAGAGAGAGAGAGAGAGAGAGAGAGAGAGAGAGAGAGAGTGTGTGTGGTTGAGATAAAATAATAACCTAGCCACTAATTTCTAAACATATATATATCTATATACACACGGGACTGAGACATATATATCTATATATACACGGGGACTGATCGGGGCGTGCTCGGGCCGGGGCTCGGGGCTCGGGGCTCGGGGCCGGGGCTGGGCCGAGACTGAAACATGTATCCTCGTCCCCGGCCCGAAAATTATCGGGGATTTTTTTTTTTATCACCATCCCCGGCCCGTCGGGGGTATTTTTCGGGGAATAACCGTTATATCCGAGATCGGAGGGTCGGGTCCCCATCGGGCCGGTTTCAAATTGCTATCCCTATCCTTATTCCCCATTTTCTCTCAATTAGTAACACCATCTTATCCAATCATCACACCATCCCCTCCCACTCTTGATTAACACCACCATCATTATTGTTTACAAACATTGGGTGTGTCGCCAAGGAGGGTTGGAGAATATTGTTGTGGTGTAAAGAAAATGATTTGGTGATGAGTGGATGAAAATAAGGATAATATAATAATTTCATTTTGGTATTAGATGGTATTTGAATAAAAAAAATTATTAGATCAATTACAAGAAATTTTTTAACAATAGGATATTTATAATTTTCAGAATGTGTAGGGCAATGTGTATTTTTGAATAAATCTCGGGAGATGTATTTATAATTTATCCAAAAATATATAGAAAATGGTTGATAATAAAAACATCCCCAACACTATTAGTCATTGTGTGTATTCAAATATTACTATAAAGTCAACATTTTATTTTGTCTATTTTTTTATTTTTTTATTTTTACTCTAACACTATTATTTATTTTAGCTATTCCTATAAACACTATTCATGTTACGAAATGTCACATAAATAATAAAGATGGAAGAAAGGAATCACAATGGCCATTACGTTTTGCTTTAACTTTTGAAGACTATATCAAGCTTGTTTGGTAGAGCATATAATCTATTTATTTCAACTTTTAGCTTAATTTAAACTAAAATATTGTGTTTGGTACAGCTTAAGTTAACCAGCTTATAACTTAAATCAAGCTATTTCTCAGTTTATCTCAAAAGCTGGTCAGGGGGCGCTTAAATTTTTGACTTAAGCGCACAACTGGTGTTGGGGGGCTGAAATTACTTAAATGCCCTCGTCAATACCCAAATATTAATATTATTAATTAATAGCAATTAAAAAATTAAAAATTGTATATTTCTGAAGAAAAAGAAAAAAATCAATATTAATTGAAAAATAAGTATTAATTGGTATTAATTATTAATAAAATCATATTGTATATTTTTATTTTAATTAAAAAATGAAAAATTGTATACTTCTGAAGAAAAAGAAAAAAATCAATATTAATTAAAAAAATCAATATTAATTGGTATTAATTATTAATAAATTAATATTGTATACTTTTGTAATGAATTAATTATTAATTGATACTAATTAATAACAATTGTTGATTATTAATATTAATTGATACTAATAAAAATTAAATATTAATATTAATTTATACTAATTAATAATTTTAATATTAATTGAGACTAATTAAGCCATTAATTGATACTAATTAATAATTTTAGTATTAATTGATACTAATTAAGCAATTAATTGATACTAATTAATTTATAATGGAAAATAATTGTGACAATAATACTTCCATTACATTTTTAGCAAATGTATCGATTTTTATATTAATTGATACTAATTAATACTACTTATATTAACTTTTATTAATGAAATATTTTTTTAAAAATTAAAACTGAAAAAAATGACAAAATAATCATTTTTATATCATATAAGGGTAGAAAGGACAATTATACAGTAAAAAACTATTTTACTGCTTATTAACCAAGCACTACTCTGCTGCTTAAATCTATAATTCCACAGCTGCACCAAACAGGTTAACAGTTTATGTTCACAGTTATAAGTCATAATCTGTTAAGTTATAATCTATAATCACTTTTCCACAGCTCTACCAAACGAAGCCATCATATACCTAGTGTGTTATGTTAGAAATTTTAACCAAGATGCTCTGAAATTAAAATGTATAAAAACTATCTGTTTAGGCTTTTGAGAACATTTACAAGTTAACTTATTTGATTTGTTTTAGATAAATAAAGACTTATTTTTCCATTTGTCACATATCAAAAAAGCTTTAAAAAAAAAAAAAAAAAAAAAAAAAAAAACCTAAAAAATCTAGAAATCCCCTAAATGTTGATTTGTGATTATGTATCAATTTTAAGCAGTAAACAACAATCCCAATTAAACAATCAAGACAAATCGACACAACGATTTTACATGGAAAAACCACAATTGGACACCTCCAATTGTGATAAAAAAACCACGGGTAACTGCCACAAAACCATCCACTAAGAAGATATAAAGGAATTACACAGGTATACTCTCAATTACCTAGCGAATCCACGCCCGAATTGAACCAACCCCTATGTGCCTCTTCCAACCCCGTCTTTACCTCGGAATTGTCCTGACGATGAGCCACTCCATAATCCACCAAAGCTTCAGGCTCGAATTCTTCGGAATCCACCGAAGAACAACTCTCTCTTTTGTATAGAACAAACAAATAATCCTTTGATGTATACTCTTTAAATCATGAGTTGAATACTCAATCAAACATCAAAGAAAACTAGCAAAATATCCCCAAATATAAACCATAATATCCAAAAAGAAGATCTGAAGAAGTAATCTTAGTTTTGGACTAAAACAAATACTTATAGAAATTTGGGACTACGAAGCTCACTCGAGCGAAGCTTCTCTCGCTCGAGCGAGGAACCAAAAACACGTGTTTTCCATAAGTGGCTTCGCTCGAGCCAAACAACCTATGCTCGAGCGTAAAATCTTCCTTCTCAGGTTTTTTACCAGACGCAACATTCGCTCAAGCGAGAACTTTTTCGCTCGAGCAAGCAAGGGCGGACATGCAATTTCGAATACAAATTTGCATTTTGCTTCGAGGGCGCTGCCCCTCGACCCCGCCGTGGGGCTGTCCCGGACCCGCCAAGGGGCGCTGCCCCCTCGACCCCCGCGAGCTGACCGGGCAGCTCGATCCCCGTCATAATCAGCAAAGTGGCAATCTTGAAAGTATTAACATCACAAACTTCTCTGCAAGGCATGATTCGGGTTGGATTCGCATCTAAAAACTCATAGCCTCACTGAAATAAAAAGTGCGAAAGCAAGTACAACTGAAAGGAGTTTTATCAACCGGAATTGCCAAGAATAAAAACCTAACAGTCTCCCCCTTTGGCAATGCCGTGACAAAACATACCTAACAAATAAAATCCTAATCACCCCAACCCATTATAGCCAACAAAAAACAAACTTCTTTCTCAAGGTCATGATCTGCAAAACAGTTATTAGTGCTACAATCTCCAAAACAACTATTAGTCCCACAAGAGTATATGAAAAAACAATAAACATATGGCTAGATTATCTTGAAGCATTTGAAGCATGAGATGGAAAACATGAATAAATGCAACTTAGAGATTTTAAGAACATGTAGCATGAAAACTTGAAAACTAAGACACATGCACCCGACACATGGCATGAATACATGAAATCCTAAGACACATGCACCGAACAATATTACTCCCACTTTTTGTCACGAATTGACAAAGGAAGCTCAATCAACTAAAGCAAGATCAGAAACCACACAAGCAATGATAAGATTATGTAAATATCAGGTACACGCAAGAAGGAAATAATAAAGAAGCAGTGCATAGCATCATGTAAACCAACTAAAGCCAATCTCCCTTTCACTTCACTCAAAGCAACCACAAACACTGTACAGAAAACAATGAACAAGAAGAAACCGATAAAAATAATATGGTGGAGCAAGCAAGAAATCTTAGATTTATACCTTCGAACACACAAAATTATCCAAGAAACACAATTACTTGAAAACACAATGTGCACAGGCTTTAGAAGATTCCTCACAAAAGAAAGTGATGCATTATGTGAAAAGCATAGATCCCATGAAAAAAGTGTGTGTGTGACTCTTGGAGTTCGACAAACACAAGATTCAAATCCTAATATTGATATAAAAGCTGGACCTCCGACAAGAGAATCTAAGCACAACTAAGGAAAGTCAAACCACTACGAATCAAGGGGTATTTGGTGAGTAAAGGCGGAGGCTCCCCCTCAATCAATGAATCTTTTTCTTTTTTTTCATATTTTTTTTTCTTTTGCACATTTTTTTTCTTTCTTTTCACATTTTTTTTTTCTTTTGCACACTCATTGGCAGTTGACACGCTCAAGAGTATAGAAACCAAACCAGAGAAGCATGGATATAAAAAGGATAGCCTGGTTGGTGACTCTGAGGTAGCTTTTTCCTC
Source organism: Camellia granthamiana (assembly GCA_036172215.1). Taxonomy (NCBI): domain Eukaryota; kingdom Viridiplantae; phylum Streptophyta; class Magnoliopsida; order Ericales; family Theaceae; genus Camellia; species Camellia granthamiana. The sequence continues at coordinate 142,182,868 of CM069903.1, read as the reverse complement.
ATGGTTAGACTACAAAGAATAGAGGGGAAAGCCGTGGAGATGCAAAAAGATGGAAGGTGGTTAAAAGACTCAACATCACTCATGATATGCTAGTATAGGTCAATTCCTCTAGAAAACAAAAGATACAATGACAGAAGTCCATAGAAAAAAAATGATCACTAAGGCGGAAGACTCCGATATTTACTAATCTAAGAGTGTGTACAGAATGAGACATACTAATCAAAAAACACACACTCCAAAATGAGTAATGACCACAGAAAGTACACACATATTAACATGTAATGGATATTCTTATCAATTCCAATATGCACCAAGGACTACTCAAAAATTTCAAGCTTGCAAAACCATACAAGAAAATCTTTTTGGATTTTTTATTTTTTTTTCTTTTTCTAAACAAAGCAAGACAGAAAACGAATAGGCAGACATTAAATAACCAAAAAAAAAAAAAAACACACAGAAACCAAAAAAACTAAAAAGAATAAACAAATTAGCACAAGTCAAGTTTTCTCACCCAAACCGCTTTAGTATGAAAAAAGTTGTGAGAATTGTGGTTCTTGGGTGGTGTCTTGACGTTGCAGTTCACTTTCCCTTCAATGGGAACCCATCTCGACTTGGTTTCCAACTTCATATTCCAAGGTCTAGTCAAACACATCCTCTGTTCATATTTGGTCTCAAACTGATCAAAATAGTGAGGTCTAATATGGCCCTTAACCTCATTACCACCAATGAAGTGTCTCCTACCCCATGAGTTGTTGGAATTTCTTCCATCCCTATGAGACACTCTCACATGCAACTTATAACAATAAGGGCGAATATGACCATGCATACCACAATGATGACAAATAAAAACAGGGTGTACAGGATGTACCTTCTTTTCTTTTACCTTACCAACTCTAGGAAGTTTTAGAAGTCCATCCTTATGTTGAATTTTTCGTTCTCCCTTTCCTTGAGTTCTTATATCATGAGATGTAGATACACTCTGTTTTTGCTCTTTGTGATCACCAAAGCCAATGCCACTCTTGTCACAACACATTTGTTAAGACCCAATGATATCCTCCAAAGTCTTTGATCCTTTGTTCCAAAGACCAATGGTAGCCATAGCACACTTGAGCTCTTCCTCTTTCTTGATCATTAGTTCTTCCAAGGCAACTTGAGACATCTCGAGAGATTCAATCTTTTCTTCATACATTGCATAGATTTGCTGTAGCTCATTCCTCTCTGTCTCACAAGTCAAGAGTTTTGCACAAAGAGCTTGTCGATCATTAGCTATCTTGATGGCATCAATCTTAGCCTCGGAAATCTCCTCCTTTAGTTTGACATTCTCACTTTCACATGCTTTGAGTTTCATAGTGAGTTTGTCATTCAATTTGGATAAGTTAAGAGATTCCTTATACAGCTTTTCATAAGCTTGCTCAAGCTCTTCATCATCACTTCCCGAGGATTCATCATCAGTGGCATTCTCAACTGGCCTCTTCGGATACTCTGTTCGTCCTTCAGTTTCAGAAACTGCCATGAAAGCAAGGAATTGTTTATGTCCCTCTTCACCTTGATCTTCATTGTCACTTTCATCTTTATCAGATTCTGATTCATCATCCCAAGTGATAGCGAGGGCTTTCTTCTTCCTCAAACGAGTGGGGCATTCTTGAGCAAAGTGGCCAAATCCTTGGCATTCATAGCATTGGACTCTTTCAGAGTTCCCTTGTATCTTTCCTTTCTCCTTCTTGGCTATAGAATTAATTTTGAGTTTATCTTTGCCTTTGGATTTATGAGTATGAGTAGATTCCAAAATATTAGGATTCTTTTTCAGAAAAGATTTTTTAAATTGTTTTACAAAAGCATCCGTAATCTTGGAATCTATCTCACAATCCTCATCAGAATCCTCTCCAGCTCTATGAGCACTACTAAAAGCAACATCTTTTTGTTTCTTTTTAAAATTCCCATGTGCCTCATAAGTTTGGAGATTTCCAACCAAATGATCTAGCTTGAGGTTGTCAACATCTTGAGCCTCCTCAATAGCCGTAACTTTTGGTTGGAACCGATCGGGCAAGGACCTCAAAATTTTTCCTACAATCTTGGATTCCGGTATTTTTTTACCTAAATTGAAGCTGGAATTTACAATGTCACTCAACTTCGCATAAAATTCATCAAAGGTCTCACTATCTTTCATTAAAAGGTTTTCGAAACTAGACGTGAGCCTTTGAAGTTTTGAGCGTTTAACAGAAGGAGTGCCCTCATGAATAGTTTATAAAATATCCCAAGCCTCTTTTACGACTTCACAATTACAAATTCGACTAAACTCTTCAGGTGTGACAGCGCAAAAGAGAGAATTAATAGCTTTACTATTCCAGCTACTATTTTGGTAATCAATTGTGTCCCACTTATCGATTGGTTTGGGGAAAGTTACTCTATCAACGGTAATCGTCAGCTCAGTCCACCCATACATGACAGATTACCAAACTTTTTCATCAATAGATTTTAAAAACGATCTCATCCGAGCTTTCCAAAACGAATAATTGGATCCGTCAAGTAGGGGTGGTCGAACCATAGAATTTCCCTCACGAATTGAATCCATTATCACAAATCAAACAAGATCTTGCTCCAAAGTTTTAAAAAACAAAAGAGCAACCTGCTCTGATACTAATTAAAAAATCTAGAAATCCTCTAGATGTTGATTTGTGATTATGTATCAATTTTAAGCAGTAAACAACAATCCCAATTAAACAATCAAGACAAATCGACACAACGATTTTACGTGGAAAAACCACAATTGGACACCTCCAATTGTGATAAAAAACCACGGACAACTGCCACAAAACAATCCACTAAGAAGATATAAAAGAATTACACAGGTATACTCTCAATTACCTAGCGAATCCACGCCTAAATTGAACCAACCCCTATGTGCCTCTTCCAACCTCATCTTCACCTCGGAATTGTCTTGACGATGAGCCACTTCAGAATCCACCAAAGCTTCAAGCTCGAATTCTTCGGAATCCACCGAAGAACAACTCTCTCTTTTGTATAGAACAAACAAATAATCCTTTGATGTATACTCTTTAAATCATGAGTTGAATACTCAATCAAACATCAAAGAAAACTAGTAAAATATCCCAGATATAAACCTTAATATCCAAAAAGAAAATCTGAAGAAGTAATCCTAGTTTTGGACTAAAACAAATACTTATAGAAATTTGGGACTGCGAAGCTCGCTCGAGCGAGGAACCAAAAATGCGTGTTTTCCATAAGTGGCTTCGCTCGAGCCAAACAACCTGCGCTCGAGCGTAAAATCTTCCTTCTCAGGTTTTTTGCCAGACGCAACCTTCGCTCGAGCAAGAACTCCTTCGCTCGAGCGAACAAGGACGGACATGCAATTTCGAATGCAAATTTGCATTTTGCTTCGGGGGCGCTGCCCCTCGACCCCGCCGTGGCTCTGCCCCGAACCCGCCAAGGGGCGCTACCCCCTAGACCCCAGCGAGCTGACCGGGTAACTCGATCCCCGTCATAATCAGCGAAGTGGCAATCTTGAAAGTATTAGCATCACAAACTTCTCTACAAGGCATGATTCGGGTTGGATTCGCATCTAAAAACTCATAGCCTCACTGAAATAAAAAGTGCGAAAGCAAGTACAACTGAAAGAAGTTTTGTCAACCGGAATTGCCAAGAATAAAAGCCTAACAATACCAAACAATATTTTAACTGTTATAAATGTCAAAAAAAAAATTATAAGTGTGTCAACTAATATAATTCATTGGGCAAATTATACAGTAATTCCTATATTTTGTTACTTGTGTTATTTTAATCCTACATTTTCATTTGAGTTAATTTTGATTATCAATTTTAAATTTTGCGTCAATTTGTTCTAATTAATAACATCGTTAAGTTTTTTTTTTATCAAAAATAATCATTAAGTTAATTGACATTAAATTACTAATTTAATAAGTTTATAATTTTATTTCTACTTATAAAAGCATGATACATACAGTTCATATATGCATTTGTCGTGAAATATATATATATATATGAATAAATTTGAGACAAAATAAAAATTCAAAACTAAAATCAAGCTAATCAACTTGGGTACAATGAAAAATTCAATTTGTTTTTAATCAAATGTACTTAAAACAAGTTTTTCATGTGGAAGCATATAATAGTTTCACAAAGTCCATCCAAATCAAACGAATGGAGACACATTTTCAAGTTACGTACGCTAATGAAAATATAGCAACTAAAACTTTGAACATTACATTACATTACATTCATTTTATAAAATATATATTGTGTAGTACATTTTAACTTCATGTGTCTCCTCAATGAGGTGGCTTTTCAACCATTTGTCTTCATTGGAAACACCACTTGTTCTGTTTTTATCATTTCAACAATGTAGAGCATCTCCAATCTATAATAATAATAATAATAATTTAGAACATCTCTAATAACTGTGCCATTCATCATACTAAAATAGTTTGATTTTACAAAATTGGTGCTCTAATAACATGTCACTGCTCTTGTCAAAAAATGATAAAATCAAACTTTAAGTTAAATTTGATTCAAGATTTAACAAAGTTATCTTATTGTCAAAATAAAAATTAATAACAAAATTAATTGATTTTCAGAAATCAACAACAATTTGATACAAACTAGCTAATTTTCATAAACAAAGAAAACGGAGGTGAATCGGCACCGGCCTTATGAGTCTTTGTCGAAGCACCGGACTCGGCCTCTTGAGTCCTCGTCAGAGTATGGAGACAATAATAAGCAGTTGAAGAAGAGGAATTTGGCAAATACTTGTGTCAAATTGACAAGTCTCCATGAGAGTGGTATAGTCAAAAATGTACTTTTGTGCACTGTAACATGCCAAAAAATAGTTTTAGCAAAGCTATTTTGACTTCAACTATGCATGTCACTCAAAATTGACAGTTAATAACTTTTTTTATTATGATTTTTTATAAATTGTCATTAAAATTTATAATTAGTGACATTTTTTTGTTATATATTTTTTAAACTATCACTAAAAGTTGAAAATTAGCTTTTTTTTGCAATGATTTTTTTAAACTGTTGTCAAAACTTATAATTAGTAACTTTTTTGTGAGAAAATTCTCAAACTGTAGCTGAAAATTAACAATTTGTAATGTTTTTTAATAGTGTTTGATGAAAAATATCATTAATTATTATAGAACGTATTAGACAATAAATATATCTATTAGAATCTACATGTAAGTCTCCCTAAAAAATATAGATGAATTACACTCACTTCTCTTAATTTTTTATTTTTATTTTTTGAACTCAAAACAAAAGATATTTATATTATTATCAGCTTAGTACAAAGTTTAGGATTATATACATATCCTTATTGAGAAACATTTTTTTTTTTTTTTTTAAGTTTTTAAATTAGCACCTATAGGAGTTAGCTTTTCCACCATTGCAAATCACCAAGTGTTTGCCTTCTAATTCAACTCTTCCTTAAAATCATGACTTCTCCCTTGGGATTAAGCCGTTAGGAGAGTTATGGTGACTAATTAGGCTAGGCCATCTAACAAATCCAATTCCAAAAACAGCTTCAAAAACAAAGGAGCCATATTTATTTCTATTAGTAATGCTACAAATCCAAACATAAAAACTTAGAAATTATTCAGAATTTCACGTCAATAGTTTAGATTCATTTTATATGTAGACCTCACATTTCATCAATTCAATCTCCACCACACATACCCATTCTTGGATACATTATGGGTCTCAAATTCTAGACCCTAACTTTTTTGTTATTTCTATAGTTAAGGAAATGTGTTGAACTGCAAATTTAGCTAAGGCATCTGCAACAAAGTTAATTTCTTGGTTTGTATTTGTGAAGTAATCTTGAAAAATAATTTTTTGAAAAGAGTTTAGAAATTTTAAAAATTTATTTAGTTGTATGTTTTGAAAATAGTTTTAGAGTTTTTGATGATTTAATTTAATTTAATTATTATTATTATTATTATTATTATTATTATTGAATAGATGAATGTGAGAACAAAAAGTAATTTATTGATGTGTAAGATGAGAGAGAATGAGAGATGGGAAAAAAAATGATTAATTAATATATAATAGAAAGAAAAAGAATTTGAGGTAGTATTTGGTAGAGTTTTCTAAATATGATTTGAGAATAGGAGTTATATTTTGAATTTGTGAGTTTTGAAATTATGATTTGAGTGTGAAAATTTTGTTTGATGAATGAGTTTTGAAAAGAGTGAGGAATTTTTGATGTGACATATGATATTTGATACAAAAATTTACAACTCATAATCAAACACACAACTCAAAATTCTATTCAAAACTCATAAAAATTTTAAAAAATTCAGAAAATATTTTTATTGAATATATAAAAATTAACATGTGTCAAATGTAAAAAAAAATAAAAATAAATAAATAAATAAAAATTACTGTTCCGGTCAATCAGTCGGATGACCGATGGGTCGACCAGTTAGCCCAAATTTTCCTGCCTTGGACGGAGTTTTCAAAATTGAATATAGAATTAATTTTTGAAAACCGTAAACAAATGTCAAACGCAAATAAAATTCTAGAAATATATTTAAAAAATACAACCAAACACAGCCTGAAGTTTTATTTTTTTAAATTTTCAACCAAACAAATTTTAAAATGTTTCTTAGAAAATCTCTCTCGAAAGGCGAACAAAAACAAGGTCGAAAGTTTCAGACGGTTGCACTAGAGCTAGGCTGTCCAGAAGAAGCTGCTCAGCTTGCCAGGACGAACCTACTTCCTGCGAAATGCAACAAAAACCATAATAAATAAATTAAAAATAGTTTTAACACTAAGGCTTCGTTTAGAAACAGATTTTTTTAGTAATTTTTTGATTTTTTGACTAAAATATGATATAAAAAAATTAGTATGTTTGGGATGACTTTTTAATTTTTTACAAAAAGATATGCAAAAAGTAGAAAGAAAATGAAATCTTTGATTTTTTGGTATAGGTTGTTCGCTTTTTAATTTTTTTTAGTAACTTTTTGATTTTTTGACTAAAAAAGTCACTTGCCAAACGAGACGAAAAAAGTAACCTTTCATTTTTTATTAAAAAAGTACAAAAAAGACGAAATTGGCATAAGTTAATAAGACAAAATATCACATTTAAACTATAATTATTACATTTTTTCTCACAAAAGTCAAAAAAATCAAACCAAACGAGACTAAAAAAGTCAAGCTAAAAAAGTCCAAACACAAAAAAGCCAATTAAAAAATGGGGAATGCACCAATAAATCCCAAATCTTTATCTTATGACCCATTTGGTCCTATATTTTATCTTATGATCCAATTAGTTCCAAGCTAATGTTAATGACAAAATAACCAGTGTTACATTATGTTTTACGCTTTTTAGTAAAGGTAAATGAGGAAAACCCTAACGTGGTATTGACTGAAATGCCCAAAACTCTGTAGATGTTTGTTTTCCCTCCAAACACATCATTACGCCGATGTTAATGGCCTTTTTTTGGGTTGGTGTTCATCACCATCAACAACATCAACTACATCACCAACATCACTAAAAAAACATCATCAAAAATTATCAATATCATAAAAACATCATCAAATATCGTCAACTACATCACCAACATCACTAAAAAAAATCATCAAAAATCAGCAACATCATCAAACATCAACAACATCAAACATCAACAAAACATCATCAAAAAACATCAACAACATCAAACTTTAAAAAAACATCATCAAACATCGAACATCACCAACATTAATCATCAACATGTGAACATCAAACATTCCGGTCCAACAACATCAACAAAAAATTCAACCTTCTTTTTGTCATTCTCTCATTCCCTCTCTCTCTTCATTTCTCTCCATCTCGCCGGCACTTGGCAGAGAAAAAACGAAGAAAAATAGAGGCCCCTCTCCTTTCTCTCTTTCAACTCTTCCATACGGAGATCGTTAGATATAGATATAGTTATAGTTATATAGGTCATTGCAATGTCTGAAGATGAGAAATTGTTGAAGGAGGCGAAGAAACTGCCATGGGAGGATCGTTTAACGCACAAGAACTGGAAGGTGAAGAACAATGCAAACATCGACCTCGCCGCCGTATGCGATTCCATCTCAGATCCCAATGCCATTGCTCTTGTTTGTGATGAGATTTGAAACCCTAGATCTGTTTTTCAAATTTCTGGTAGAAAGAAAGATATTATAGGGGACTCCTGATGTTTGATGATTTAGTTGGTGTTGATGATGTTTATGATATTGATGATATGTGTTTGGTAATGGTAATGGTGAAAAGGACTAAATGGCTTAAGAAAAAACACTCAGAACTAGATCTCTGCAACTCCTTCGAATCAATGAATCTATCTAGTTGTAGAGAGAGAGAGAGAGAGAGAGAGAGAGAAATCACACCCTCAAAAGGGTATTGATGTAAAAATAAATGGAATCAAATCACACCTTCAATAATCTGGCAATACATTAGGACTAAATGGTATACAAAAAAACGTAAAGGACTAAATGGTTTAACTTTTTCTAGGATAGGATTTATGAGTAATTTTTCCTTAAAAGGAACCAATGCTAAACGAAGTTTGTTTATTTCACTAGTTTTGATGTTTCAAAAAAATATAGTTAATTTTATATTTTTGACATAATTATATTAATTTCTTTTAATATTTTAATTCACATAATATCTGAACTCTTTTTCATCAGTAATTCATTAGTTGTATAAATGAAAAAATAATATTATTATTTATTTCATGCAAAAATATATATTTATCTTTGTTTATTTTAGTGTTTAATCACTATTGGCATTAGTTTTGATTGCTTTAACCGTACTAAAAAGAATATTATTTATAATTATGTTAAAAATGTAAGGCAAACTATATTTTCTCTAAATTTCAAGAAAAATGAGTGTAATTTACCAAAAAAATATAGGATAAATTATATTTTGCCCCTATATATTTGACCACATTCTCACTTTGACCTCTGAAGTTTTTTTTTTTTCACTTCGGCGCTTTATGTTTCAAGTTTTTTAAATTTACTCATAAAATTAAATTTTGTTCAAAATTAGACAGAAAATGTCATAATGACTTTCACATAACATAAAAATATATTATTATACTAGAATTTAAGTTTATGTAACTAATATGAATTATATAAAATAAAATATTTTTATGTCACGTGACTGTCAATGTATTATTTTTTGTCTAATTTTTAACAGAAATTAATTTTAGGAATAAACTGAAAAAAACTTTAAGCATAAAGGACCAAAGTAAGAAAAAATAAACTTTAATAGCTAAAATGAAAAAGTAGCCAAATATAAAGAGGACAAAATGTAATTTATCCAAAAATTTATGTAGAATTTGAATACAAAAGACTATAAATAATAGTATTAAGTTATAAAAATATCACTATCATATCATTCGAATAGCAAAGTTCAAATATCAGTTTCGTAGTAATTTTTTTTATCAATTTTTGTTCGTTAACAATCTTTCAACGTCAATACATATTCTGTTAAAATTCATATTCCTGTGGAGGGTTGTGAAAACATGATTCCAAACGTAAGTGCAAGATATCGCAAGTAATAATTTATCGAAAAATCTGAAGCCGATCTGTAGGGGCTTTTTTGGCTTTGTTTGGGAAGCAAAAGTTGAGATTCTTTTTGACTATTTTAATCACAAAAAACAAAATAGGCTTTTTAGTCCAATAAGACAAAACATCACATTCAACCCATAATCATTACATTATTTCTCTCACAAAAAAGCCAAAAAAATCAAAAAAACCTAAAGTCCTTCCCAAACCAAGCTTTTTAGCCCCAAGCTAAAATAGCCAAAAAAGTCAAAAAGTCAAAAAGCCAACTCACTTCCCAAACGAAGGTTATGTAAGATTTGTATTATCAAATTTTAAAGGCCAAGTAATTAAATTGATAGTTTTCACTTGAAAGTGAAGCAAGAAAATGATTTGAAACTATAAAAATATTTAACAAAAAATAAAAAGGGCAAACTTTACTTTACCCCCTGTGGTTTGGGCCGAGTGCGATTTACCCGCCTGACATTCAAAAATCATCACATAACCCATGTGATTTGTGGACTAAAACGCACACTAACTTCTGTTAATAGAAGTTGTAAATTGACAATTATACCCTTATCTTCATTTTCTTCTTCTTCTTTCTCTCCATTTCATCTTCTTCATCTGGTGTTCAATGTATAGCAATCTTATTTTGTGTTCAATGGATAGCAATCTTATTTGGTGTTCAATGATTAGCAATCATATATATACATACACATACAGCAGATGCAAAAACAAAATAATTTTTTTTTTAACATAACACAGATATATATATACGGGTAAAACCCAATTGAACTACACAAAACACACACACAAACACACAAACAAAACCCAAAGGATCAAAATCGTAATACCACCCCCTGTTGCTTTCTACACACCAATAACTGAATATTCTCTTACTACAGCAACTGTTAACTCATAGTTGCAAGAATGGAAATCATGTTTATTGTATTTCTTAAGAAAGAGATCATACATATCGCCATTCTTGTATTTCCATTTTTTGGGTCTTATTCTTGGTTGATATCTTCTTTATGTGTTGATTTGTTGTATTTTCTTAACTTCAAGGAGGTGGATTTGTGATGGCTTGATTAGATTATTTGAGTAGGGCTGAAATTTTTTCGGTGATTAATATGCCCTGTTCTTTTTTTTCTTTTTCTTTTTTTTGTACCTTCCTTTTGGTTTTGTTTCTTGATGCATTATTGATGATGAACTGATATGCGATAATCAAATTTAAAGATAAAACAGATATGTGAACTGGGTTTGATAAAAAATATGAACTGGGTATGTCTGCATCATGTATGCTTGTATGATATGTTTGTATAACCATGTTCTCTCTCCTCTCCTCATCCACCCATATTCATGATTAAGAAAATTATATGTATATATATATATATCTATGGATTGGATTTGATATGTATATATATATGTACGTACACATGATCAAGAAGGAAAGAAGAGTGGTGCTGCTAATGGTTGAAAAATAGAAATAGGAAAAGAATGACATCCTCTGTAATTTGAAGAGATATAAAGGGTATTTTTGTCATAAAAATTGGCTCACTCTCTATAAAGGCGCGTGACTTTGACACTCAGCTATCTTAGACAGAAAAGTTAACCGTGCATTTTAGTCCACAAACCACATGGGGGTTTGTGAATTGTAATTTATATTATTCATTAAAGATAGTTTAGTCCTTTAGGTTGTTAGGATTTCATTCTATTAGCTTAGGGTTTTATATATTTGTACTCTTCTTGATTAATCAATATACAAGTTTTCTTATCAAGGTATTGGAGCCAAGTTACAGAGGTTAGCATACCTTTCACAGATCATTATTGATCATCGCAGCCCCTGTTCTCTTCGTCGCACTTCGAAGCTCAACCCCTCAACTGGTTCATCTAGTTCTATCGAAGCTCTCTACCTCTGGTTCGATCGATTCTCTGTGTGACTCTGATTGGTAATCTTTATCTCTCCATTTAGTTCACGCGATCAAAGTAAGGTCTGACTGCTCGACCTCGCTCCAGACCTGGTATTTGACATCGACTTCGCTTTCTGGGTTTAGGTTCAGTTCTCTTTCTCTCTCACTATGTGCTTTGCCTTGGTTCTCTATCTGATTGCTATTTAAGGATGATTGGATCTGGTTATTATAAGTTTGACCTTGGGTCTGGTTATTATAAGTATTGACCTTACGGGCTCTTTAATTATAGCAACAGCAACTCTGGTTGTGTAATTGTCTCTCTGCTTTGATTTTACTATGTTGCTTAATTATAGTACTATGACTGATGATGAATTACAAGCTGAAAAATCTTGAAATTCGCTAGATATTGATTTGTGATTATGTATCAATTTAAAGCAATAAAACAATCACAATCAAACAATCAAGACAAATCGACACAACGATTTTAACGTGGAAAAACCACAATTGGAGCACCTTCAATTGTGATAAAAAAAACCACAGGCAATAGCCACAAAACAATCTACTAAGAAGATATAAAGGAATTACACAGGTATACTCTCAATTACCTAGCAAATCCACGCCCGAATTGAACCAACCCCTATGTGCCTCTTCCAGCCTGTCTTCACCTCGGAATTGTCTTGACGATGAGCTACTCTAGAATCCACCAAAGCTTCAGGCTCAAATTCTTGAGAATCCACCGAAGAACAACTCTCTTTTGTATAGAATGAACAAACAAACCTTTGATGTATTCTTCTTAACCCATGAGTTGAATACTCAATTAAACATCAAAGAAAACTAACAAAATATCCCCAAATATAAACCTTAATATCCAAAAAGAAGATCTGAAGAAGTAATCCTAAAATCTGACAGAAATACGTACTTATAGAAATCTGGGACTGCGAAGCTCGCTCGAGCGAAGACTCTCTCGCTCGAGCGAGGAACCAAAAACGCGTGTTTTCCATAAGTGACTTCGCTCGAGCCACACAACCTTTGCTCGAGCGTACATTCATCCTTTTTAGGTTTTTTGCTAGACGCAGCCTTCGCTCGAGTGAGAACTCCTTCGCTCGAGCGAGTAAGGGTGGACATGCAACTTCGAATGCAATTTTGCATTTTGCTTCCCGGGCGCTGCCCCTCGACCCCGCCTAGGCGCTGCCCCGGACTCGCCCAGGGGCGCTGCCCCCTCGACCCCCGCGAGCTGACTGGGCAACTCGATCCCCGTCATAATCAGCGAAATGGCAATCTTGAAAGCATTAACATCACAAACTTCTCTGCACGGCACAATTCGAGTTGGATTCACATCTAAAAACTCATAACCTCGCTGAAATAAAAAAAAAAAGTACGAAAATAAGTACAACTGAAAGGAGTTTTGTCAAACGGGATTGCCAAGAATAAAAACCTAACACAAGCTATCACCACTAAGTTAGATGGTACTAATTATTCCTATTGGCCTCATGTAATGAAACCCTAACAACCTAAAGGACTAAACTATCCTTAATGAATAATATAAACTACAATTCACAAGATTATGTGGTGATTTTTGAATGTCAGGGGATAAACTGCACCCGGCCCAATCCATAAAGGGTAAATTGAAGTTTGCCCAAATAAAAATTGTGAATAGTATTTTTTTGACGGTTAAAGTGAGAGATTAGAGAAGAATTATGATGGATCAAAACCCACTTCGTCGCTTAAAAAGAGCTAGTTCAAACATAATAAGAAATAATGCGCTCTATAGAAATTTAAATTCTAAAATAAATATAGGGTACAAATTTTCTTTACTCCATTTTGTGGATTGGATAGTTGTTGAGCTCATGGGACTCATCGAGGGTTCTATTTCGATAATCCAAATCGTTCAATATGTAGAGCTTGTCGAGTATTTCATCCTTGCAAAAAATCACGTTAATTGTGTATCGATAGTCATTTTTATCAACAATTTATTTTTAAATTATATTTACTATTGACAAAAACATGATCTAATTAAGGGGCTATCGATATTTGGTCAACATGATTTTTTACATGGATGAAATATTTTACACTTTGAACAGTTTGAATAATCAAAATGAAACCTATATTGGGTCTCACGGGCCCAACAACACTATCCAATCTACAAAGTGGACTGGAAAAAAACTTTATCCTAAATATATATTGTGGAAGGATAAAATGTTGGCCCAAACCAAAAGCAATTAGATAAAGCAGACCAAAGGAAAAGAAAGGCCCAGATACGTTTCTAAAGAGCCCATTAGACACAGTTGGTAGAACAATGACATGTGACTAAGCAAGTGAGGAGTAAGGAAAAATACAAATATCCTTCTAGAAGGGGATCAGTAGAATGCTAGAGGATCGTTGGATTCGTCCTTATCCAACGATGGAGACATCAAGCAGCAAATACAGAGACATAGGTCAGGTCTACTAGACGACACAACCGTTCAATCAGCTTGATCAGACGAACATAGCACTTGACAAGTTGGCCATTAGCACCTAACACAATCTAAGCTGTCGAAGATAGAACAATCCAACGATCAAAAGTAAAGGCAACCTAGCCACTTGCTGGACTAGACCGAGAAGTGGGCAGAACCCTCGGATCAAACATTTTTCTAATGGATGGGATTTAAGTCAAGAATACTATAAAAGACGAATCAAGTGAAGCAAATGAGGCATGCTAGAGGTAATTTAAGAATCCTCTTTTAAATAAAAATTCACATGGCCAAACAATGTTCTAACTTGACCGTTGGAGGGTCCTCCTGACCAATCCTGGATGGGGGTGATTACTGACGCTTTGGTTTCTTTTGACAGAGTAAAAAAAAGGGACACTTCATCTCACTTTTCCTATAAAGAATAATTCTACCTTCCATGTGTATATATATATCCGAAGGTGATGAGGTATCCATTAATTTGTCTAGGGTCATCTTTATTATTGCTAGGCAAATTATACTTTTTTGAATAATGGTCCAAAAATGAATGGTGAATGGTCCATCTAATACTGTGTTTGGTTAGGGGAATTTAGAAAGGGATTTGGAAAGATAAAGGAAAAATGTGTATGAAATTAGATGAAATGTAGGTATATTTTATTCATATTTTATCTACTTTTTTTATTTCCTTTTTCAAATCGCTCATCGAATCTCCAAACCAAATACAACGTAAGTATCCAATTATATAAATCTAGGGACCTCAGCAGGGTGTGTTAATTGAGAATCATATTTACATTTTCAAGTGAAAAGAATAAAAATGCTAATAACACAAAATATATATATATATATAATAAATCATAGATACTTACATGATTGTAAAATTTATACAACGTGTGATCCACAATTATGTGAATATCTATGATCTATTTTGTATTTAACTTACATGTTATTAGTATTATTGAAAGAGGAATAAGAAAATAATTGATGTTATTATTTTTAGTCTGAGAAGAGCATTGCAAGCACAACCACTTTTTAGGCAAATTTTTCCTTCTCAATCTATTCTCTAGTGGCCTTGTTTGAAAACAAACTATTTTAGTAATTTTTTGATTTTTTAGTTAAAATATAAGGTAAAAAATTAGTATGTTTTGAATGACTTTTTGAATTTTTATGAAAGATGTGCAAAAAGTATAGAAAAAATGAAATCTTTAACTTTTTGGTATATATTATAGGTTTTTTAGTTTCTTTTAGTAACTATTTGATTTTTAGGTTAAAGCACTCGCATGCCAAACGAGGCACAAAATTTTAGGGTTGTGGTGTTTCAATTGTGCTTAAGATCGAAAGAAAATTTTATAGCTTGCAAAATTTTTAAGTGATTGAATTTTGTAGTTTTATGATACGTTCACACTACAATTGTGAAGTTTTTTTTAATTATAATTTTATTTGTAAAAGTGTATGCTTATTTCGTTTGGTTTAATTTTAAAATTATCATTTGAGTACGGAGTTACATTTTGAGTTATGAGTTTTTAGTTGAGTTTTGAAAAGAAAAAATTTGTTTCGTTATAAATTTTGAAAAGAGTTTTGAATTTTGAAAAAAGTTTTGAATTGTATTTTGAAATTTTTTAGATTTATTTTTTAAAATATTTAAAAATTTTATTAATTTTATTTTTTTAGGGTAAATATTTTATATTGTAAATATTTATTTATTTCTTGTAATGTGCCTTGTATTTACTATATGTGTGGGCTATACTTTTTTTAAAATATTTAAAAATTTAAAATGAGTTGTATTTTTTTATTTTAAATATTTTATTTTAGGGAAAATTAGTGAAATATCACTCTCCAATTTTGTATAGTAAGAGAGGTCAAAGATATTTTTTTTTTATTAGCTAAAGTCCCTCAATGAAATTTCTCTGTAATCATATCAGAGAAATTTTTCTATGTCGAGGGCAAAATTTCTCTAAGTTGGGCCGAAATTTCTTTGAGTCAGACACAAATTTTTCTAAGTCAAATTTTCTTTGTGAAAATGTTGAGGGACCCCAACTACTATGAAAATATTCTATATCATTTATCTTATAAAATCTTAATATCAGGGACCTTGAAAAAAATTCCCCTTTATTTTATTTTTTAAATACTTTTTTAATTCTTTTAAAAATATTTAATTTTTTAAAAAAAAATTTAAAAAAAATTATCGTCCATATATATCTAAATCATAACAAATTATAGGGCCAATACTTAAAAAAATAACAAAATATTTTTTTCAAAAATATAAAAAATATTTTTCTTCCAAAATAAAAATAAAAATTTATTTTTTTTCAAAAATATATAAAATAAAAAATAATTTTAAAGAACAAAATAAAAAAAATTAATTTTTTTTTATTTTTTAAATAGAGTTTGAAAAGAGTTTTTGAATTGAATTTTGAGTTGTGTGTTTGGTTATGAGTTTTGAAAATAAATTTTGAATTGAGTTTTGGCCTCGTTTGGGGAGTGGCTATTTTAGTCAAAAAGTTACTATAAGTTGTCACATCACCCTCTCTACTTTTCTGCACATCTTTTCGTAAAAAGTCAAAAAATTACTAAAATAACATGTCCCCAAACGAGGCCTGAATTGTGTGTTTAGCTATAAATTTTGAATTATATATTTAGTTATGAGTTTTGAAATTTGTTTATTAGAATCACGATTTCAAACTAAACCAAACACTCCGTTCAATAAATAAATAAATAAATAAACCAAACACTACCACATAGTTTTTTATGATTTTTCTGGCCTTTACAACTTTTTTATTTAAATTATGTTAAAAGATTTTACTTTTCCGGTCTGTCTTGTTTAGACAAATAGACAAAATTCAAAATAAGCCAAAAAAATGTCACTATTTTTTTGTTATTTTTCCTTAAAAATATGTGTACAGTTGTGTTGTAATCAATCAAGCTCTTTCAAATGAGTAAATATATTTTTAAGGAAAAATTATAAAATAGTGGGTGTGTTGTAATCAATCAAGCTCGTGGGAAGTGTGAAAAGTATTTACTAAAACGTGACAGTGAAACCTTTTTTTTGTTTAAAAATATATATATATATATGTGTGTGTGTTTATAACTATTATACACACATTTGTAATTTTTTTCTATTTTTAAATTCTTTTAGTATGTCTATTTGGACTAAAATAGTCACATAGGATAAAATTAATTATTTTAACAAAATGTCACATTTAAACTATAATCATTTGATTTTTTCTCTCACAAAAATCAAAAAAAAAAAAATTAAAAATCTATACCAAATAAAATTTTTTAATCCTAAATTAAAATAACTAAAAAATTTAAAAAATCAACTAACATCCTAAACGAAAGCATAAATCCATTATATTATATTATCATCACACTTTTTCTATGTTAAAAGATGTGATGAAAGGGATCCTCAATAATTTGTAACATCTTGCTCATGCACCCGCACACGTGTACACTTTAAAAGGATCAAATTAAAAAAAATTAAAAAATATTTTTTCATTTTTTTTAAAAAAGGATAATTTTATTTTATTTTTTAATTGTAATCTAAAAGCACATAAAAAATAAAATGACATAAAATTTGCCAACACAAAGAAAAAAAAGTCAAATATTTGGTTTGTGTTTCAGAAAAAGAAATTCAGAAATTTTTTTGAAAAAATAAAAATTAATTTGATAAAAATAAATATCAAAAATATAATTTAAAATTTTTTAAAATTATTTCTGACCTCCCAAAAAATAAAATTATATAAAAATAATTTTTTTTTTCACCAAATTAATTTTAAATTTTAAAAAAAAACTTCTCAAATAAATTTCTGAAAATTTATCAACACTGACTGATTTTGAAAAGAAAAATTAGGATAACAAAGTAGGCATCTTTAGCCGCCCGGGATCATGATAATAAAGTCCACAACACATGTCCTTGTGTCCTTGTATTGGATCATTGCGGTTCTCGGAGAAAAAATAAAAATAAAAACAAAATAAAACAAAAAATTATTATAAAATCGATATTTTTTTGGATTGCACGACCATATGAGAGGATTGTAAGGCTAAGTTTGGCATTCTCAAAATAATACATCTTTTTATCTTTTTATCTTTTTTCCATCACATCACCTCTCTATTTTTCTGCACATCTTTTCATAAAAAGATAAAAAATGCACTTATTTAGATCATCCCAAATAATCTCTAAGTTTCTATGCAAATTGAAGAACTTAAGAAAAACATATTTTGCCTTCGTTTGGAATATGAGTTGATCTTTTGTTTTTTTGACCTGGGATTAAAAAATCTCATTTGAATTAGATTTTTTGACTTTTATGAAGAAAAAAAATTGATTATGATTTAGATGTAATGTTTTGTTTTATTCAATTTTTAACTTATTTTATCTTTTTATAACTACTTTAATCCAAAAACTATATACCAAACTGAAAAATCTAGAAACCTCCTAGATGTTGATTTGTGATTATGTATCAATTTTAAGCAGAATATAAAAATCCCAATCAAACAATCAAGAGAAAGAGACACAAAGATTTTACGTGGAAAAACCACAATTGGACACCTTCCAATTGTGATCAAAAAACCACGGGCCACAGCCACCAGAACAATCCACTAAGAAGATATAAAGGAATTACACAGGTATCACTCTCAATTATCTAGCGAATCCACAACGCCTAATTGAACCAACCTCTATGTGCCTCTTCCAACCCCATCTTCACCACGGAATTGTCTTTCTGATGAGCCACTCCGGATTCCACCACCGAAGCTTCAGACCGAATTCTTCAGAATCCACAACTGAAGAACAACTTTGATGAGCCACTCCAGAATTCACAACTGAAGCTTCAGGCTCGAATTCTTCAGAATCCACAACTGAAGAACAACTCTCTCTTTTGTGTAACAAACAAAACCTTTGATGTAGCCTTTTCAGATCATGAGTTGAATACTCAATAAGACATTGATTTGTGATTATGTATCAATTTTAAGCAGAATATAAAAATCCCAATCAAACAATCAAGAGAAAGAGACACAAAGATTTTACGTGGAAAAACCACAATTGGACACCTTCCAATTGTGATCAAAAAACCACGGGCCACAGCCACCAGAACAATCCACTAAGAAGATATAAAGGAATTACACAGGTATCACTCTCAATTATCTAGCGAATCCACAACGCCTAATTGAACCAACCTCTATGTGCCTCTTCCAACCCCATCTTCACCACGGAATTGTCTTTCTGATGAGCCACTCCGGATTCCACCACCGAAGCTTCAGACCGAATTCTTCAGAATCCACAACTGAAGAACAACTTTGATGAGCCACTCCAGAATTCACAACTGAAGCTTCAGGCTCGAATTCTTCAGAATCCACAACTGAAGAACAACTCTCTCTTTTGTGTAACAAACAAAACCTTTGATGTAGCCTTTTCAGATCATGAGTTGAATACTCAATAAGACATCAAAGAAAAATAAAATATCCCCAGATATAAACATTTAAGAACCAAAAAGAAAGATCTGGAGGATTCAATGAATGAATCAATGAATAATCTAAATTTGGGAGAAACCCAACTATTTATAGAAAAAACCAAAAGCAATCCTAGTTGGGAAAGAAAACCAACTTCTTGTAGAAAACCAACTTCACCAACTTCTTGTAGAAAACCAACTTCTTGTAGAACTCCCAAGTAATCCTGTTTTTGAAGGAAATCAACTTCTTAAAGAACTCTTGTTACAACCTTGGTTTTGATCCATGGAATTTGACAACAAAAAGTCCTAACAATCTCCCCCTTTGTCAAATCCTGGATAAAACCAATCTAAAACAAATTTCCTAACAAAATCACTAAAACAAATTTCCAATCAAAACAAGAACAACATCACCAACTAGGAAC
This sequence comes from Camellia granthamiana, assembly GCA_036172215.1. Taxonomy (NCBI): domain Eukaryota; kingdom Viridiplantae; phylum Streptophyta; class Magnoliopsida; order Ericales; family Theaceae; genus Camellia; species Camellia granthamiana. Next base: position 142,163,108 of record CM069903.1, on the reverse strand, counting down.
CAGCACTTATAACCAAATCTCTTTCCAAACTTATTTTTCAAGGTCATGATCTGCAAAACAACTATTAGTGCCACAAGAATATATGAAAAAGCAATAAACATATGACAAAGCAATAAACATATGACACGATTATCTTGAAGTATGAGATGGAAAACATAAATAGATGCAACTTGGAGATTTTAAGAACATGTAGTATGAATAGATGAAAACTAAGACACATGCACCTGACACAAAATAATAAATAAGCAATACAAGGCATCAAGCAAACCAACTAAAGCCAATCTCCCTTACCAAACAAAACAAAGTGTTCATGTTAACAAACTCTTGAATGATAAACCACACTCCCCCTCACTAAACAGGTAAAACAAAATATAATATGGTTGAGCAAGTAAGGAATTTCAGATTTGTACCTTAAAACACACAAGATTATCCAAGAAGCACAATTACTTGAAAATACAATGTGCACAGTTTATAGAAGATTCCTCATGAAAAAAAGTGATGCATTATGTGAAAAGCATAGATCCCATGAGAAAGGGTGTGTGTGTGACTCTTGGAGTTCGACAAACACAAGATTCAAATCCTAGTAGTGATATAAAAGTTGGACCTCCAACGAGAATCTAAGCATAACTAAGGAAAGTCAAACCACTAGGAATCAAGGGGTATTTGGTGAGTAAAGGCGGAGGCTCCCCCTCAATCAATGAATCCTTTTCTTTTCTTTTTTTCATTTTTTTTTTTTCTTTTCTTTCTTTTGCACATTTTTTTCTTTCTTTTCTTTCTTGTGCACATTTTTTTTTTTTTTTTTTTTCTTTTGCACACTCATCGGCGGCTGACACGCTCAAGAGTATGAAAACCGAACCAGAGAAACATGGATATATTAAGGATGGCCTGGTTGGTGACTCTGAGGTAGCCTTTTCCTCATGTTTGGACTACAAAGAACAGAGGGAAAAGCCATGGAGATGCAAAAAGATGGAAGGTGGTTAAGAGACTCAACATCACCCATGATATGCTAGTATAGGTCAATTCCTCTAGAAAAGCAAAAGATACAATACCAGAAGTCCATGAAAAAAAACACTAAGTTGGAAGACTCCGATATTTGCTAATCCAAGAGTGTGTACAGAATGAGACATACTAATCAAAGAACACACACTCCAAAATGAGTAATGACCACAGAAAGCACACATATATTAACATGTAATGGTTATTCTCATCAATTCCAATATGCACCAAGGACATCTCATAAATTTCAAGCTTGCAAAACCATACTAAGAAAATCTTTTGTTTTTATTTTTTTTTTAAACAAAGCAAGACAAAAAACGAACATGCACACAAATCAAACAAGATCTCGTTCTAAAAGAATTTTTTTTTTTTAAAAAAAATAGAGCGATCTAAAAGAAGTTTTTTTTTTTAAAAAAAAAAAAAATAGAACGACCCGCTCTGATACCAATTGAAAAATCTAGAAACCTCCTAGATGTTGATTTGTGATTATGTATCAATTTTAAGCAGAATATAAAAATCCCAATCAAACAATCAAGAGAAAGAGACACAAAGATTTTACGTGGAAAAACCACAATTGGACACCTTCCAATTGTGATCAAAAAACCACGGGCCACAGCCACCAGAACAATCCACTAAGAAGATATAAAGGAATTACACAGGTATCACTCTCAATTATCTAGCGAATCCACAACGCCTAATTGAACCAACCTCTATGTGCCTCTTCCAACCCCATCTTCACCACGGAATTGTCTTTCTGATGAGCCACTCCGGATTCCACCACCGAAGCTTCAGACCGAATTCTTCAGAATCCACAACTGAAGAACAACTTTGATGAGCCACTCCAGAATTCACAACTGAAGCTTCAGGCTCGAATTCTTCAGAATCCACAACTGAAGAACAACTCTCTCTTTTGTGTAACAAACAAAACCTTTGATGTAGCCTTTTCAGATCATGAGTTGAATACTCAATAAGACATCAAAGAAAAATAAAATATCCCCAGATATAAACATTTAAGAACCAAAAAGAAAGATCTGGAGGATTCAATGAATGAATCAATGAATAATCTAAATTTGGGAGAAACCCAACTATTTATAGAAAAAACCAAAAGCAATCCTAGTTGGGAAAGAAAACCAACTTCTTGTAGAAAACCAACTTCACCAACTTCTTGTAGAAAACCAACTTCTTGTAGAACTCCCAAGTAATCCTGTTTTTGAAGGAAATCAACTTCTTAAAGAACTCTTGTTACAACCTTGGTTTTGATCCATGGAATTTGACAACAAAAAGTCCTAACACAAACGAACCATATTAGATCATTTCAAAATAATGTATGGCATTACTTATATGTTGTTACACTATGCACTCTTAAAAAAATGCATATGAGATACACTATCACATGTAACAAATCATAATGTTTAACAAAAATATTTTCAAACTCTAATTTATGAGTTCTAATAGCTCTAATATGTATGTGAGACTTATTTGATATGATATTTTGATCTCTTTTTTTTAACTTTTCACCTCACTAGAGCTCAATTAAAACTCTAATTTTAAAGGAATGTATCATTATTGAATGTTTAATAAGAGACACCGCATGAAGTCGTAACTTTCTAATCAAAATTATTCATACATTCACACCACAAATTATTCATAATATTCATCCTTCATAACACAATTATAATGATTTGTAGTTTGCACTCTAGGGCTGCACACTATAAATTTCTTATTCCTAACTTTTATCATAACGAGGTACAACAAATTTGTAAATTTTTATAATAATATATTTATGGATATCTTTCTGTGCACACATATATAAGAGATGTTAAAAACTGATACACATAATTAAGATTGATGAAAACTTCTCAAATAAATTTCTGAAAACCAAACAACACTGACTAATTTTGAAAAGAAAAGCTAGGATAACAAAGTAGGCATCTTTAGCCGCCCGGGAGCGTGATAATAAAGTACACAACACATGTCCTTGTGTCCTTGTATTGGATCATTGGGATTCTTAGACATAAATAATAAATAAAAACAAAAATTTATCATAAAATCAAATATAATTTTCTCACATATTTTTTTGGATGGCACCACCATACGAGAGGATTGTAGTTTCTATGTAAATTGAAGAACTCAAGAAAAAATATTGTCTTCGTTTGACACGTGAATTGACTTTTTAACTTTTTGACATGTGACTAAATGTGAAAATTTTGTTACAAAAAACATTTAGGGAACAATTCTATCATCATGAGGATTATCGCTAAAAGGACATTTTGCAAAGTTAAAAATAAGACTTCTAGCGACAAAATTTTGAAAATGCCACTAATGACTTTTAGAGACAAAATAATTTGGTCTCAAAATAATTTATTTTTTGAGACAAAATTTGGTTCCAAAATGATAAAAATTCATCACTAATGTCCAACTTTCGTTACTAAAAATATAATAACGACACTTTTCGCAACAAAAATATTTGGTTCTTAAAAAATAATTGTATCTTTAAATTTTGATCTATAAAACCTTCTTTTTTTTTTCTTTTTTTTTTCTTTTGTAGTGGAAGGGAAGGGGGAAACTGCAAAAGAAAGAGAATGAACATTATTTACAGGAAGATTCTTATACAATGCAAGCCTAAGCTAAAAAAAATTAGACTGATGTCCACCTAACGTTTGATTCATGTTGGTTCCAAACATGACTGACTGTTTATTCTGATAATAAGAAAAAGAAGTTGGTGGGGGGAGAGAATAAATTCTTGTTAATCGAGCATATAATTGATTGATTACGTGAACCTTTGTGCATGTGTTGTCCAAAAACTAAAAATCACCATTACGTTACAAATTTCCTATTACCCTTTTTGGATATTGAAATATTTTCATATAAAAATTAAACATATAACTTCAAAGAATAATTTTGAACACGTGTTGAGTTGTTCATCTGACATTACTGCAGTTCTTTGGTAAACATGTGGGACGCTCATAGCTAAGCTTTTAAAAAAAAAAAGCACACTTTGCGCCCACTCCTACCTTCCCTATTACTCAAGCTGCAAAAATGCTACCATGGTGGCATTGAAAAAAGGATATATTACAAATTAATTTAAAATACATATTATCTTCTCATCAAGTTTTGAAAAATATATTTCCTTCCTCACGTTTCAAATCGCATAATAATATTTCATTCCGTTGGTCAATTGTTAGGTTTAGTAGTTAATTTTTTTAAATATCTATTTCACTTTCGATACTCTTTTTTATGTGTCTAGAAAAAAGAAATGTATAAAAGAAGAACTGAGGGACCAAGTAGAAGATAAATATAATCAGAGCGAATTATACTAACAGTCTCTGTAGTTTAGGATTCGTGTTACTTTGTTTCCTGACTTTTCAATTGTTACATATTTGACCTTAAATTTAGAATTTTATTCCAAAAAAAGATAATTGAAGATACCATTACTCAATTTTAAGGGTAAAGTCGTTAATTTAATAAAATATATACTAATTTGACAAAAATAAACGTCAAAAAAATATTTTTAAATTTTTAAAAATAATTTCTACATACCAAAAATAAAATTTTTTAAAATTAATAAATCTTTTAGATATCTTTTTTTACCAGATTAATTTTTATTATGTGTTTAGATGATGATCATATAATGGGTGGTTGTTAGACTTTTAATGTGTAATTGATATATTTAATATATGAAATGTTTTAGTTTTGGATTTTTTTGATTTAATGGATTGGTTTAATAATGATATCAAAATTGTCGTCATATTTGACTTTTGAAAAAATAGAAACTAATTTAATGAAAATAAAAACAACCACTCATTATATGATTATTACCCACACAAATAATAAAAATTAATTTGAAAATAAATAAATAAATGTCTGAAAAATTTATCAATTTTACGTAATTTTATCTTTAGTGGGTAGAAATAATTTTTAAAATTCAAAGATATTTTTTTGATATTTATTTTTGTCAAATTAGTTTATATTTTATCAAATTGATGGCTTTGCCCTTGAAATTTAGCAATGGTATTTTCAATTGTCCTTATTTGAAACAAGATTTAAAATTAGGATCAAATATCACTACAACAAAAAAGGCCTTTGGTGATAGACTGATTTTGTCTCCAAACATCAAATTTTCGTCACTAAAGTGATCTGCGACGAAAAAAATTTGTCACCACGTTCGTGGCCTATACGTCATCGCTGAAAGTACCTTGTGACAAAAAACAGTTTCGTCGCTTATTTTTTATTTTTGGCGACGAAATGTTTCGTCTCCGAATGTTGAATTTTTCGTCCTCTATAACATCAATTTCGTTGCCAAAACTAAATAATATTTTATTTTAATTATTTTTTGCGACGAAATATTTCGTCACCAAATAGATTTTAGTGACGAAAGTTTTCCTCACCAACGATATGGATTAAGGTGACAAAAAAATTCGTCACTAAAATGAGCAGAAAAGAAAATTCTTCAATGACAAAAAACATTTTGTCACCAAATATTTCAATTTAGCGATGAAATATTCAGCAAATGTAACGAAATTATTTGTTTGGTATTGTATCATTAGTGACAAAATTATTCGTCATGTTTTTTGCATACTAATAGCGACATTTTTTATTTCGTCACTAATAAAAATTAAAAATTTTGAAAATGGGGGTACTATTTTCTTCCGAAATTTTTTGTTTTCAGTAACAATTCCCTACGCATTTCAATAACCTGTTCAACAAGCCCAAGTCATGTAGTACTTTCTTAGCTTCATAAGTTGACTTTGGAACCAAATTTTATTTCGGTAAAAGTCTACTTAAAAACTCTAGCATCATATCAACTGACTTATTGCTCCAATGATTTGTTACCTTCATATTAAGCACCTCAATCACAAACTTCAACAAAGTATAATTTGTACAATTTGGGAACAACTCACGCTTGGCATCAATCAACAATTGATCAAAAGTTCTCACTTCCTCCCCTTGGGTTGTATCAGTCGATTCCTCTCTTATTCGATCTTCCACTAAGGCTTCAATACCACCTACAATTTCATCACCATCAAGTCACATCTCATCATCATGGTAAGCCTCGTTTGAAACACGGGGTTCCCCGTGCTGGTGCCATACAGTGTAAGTTTGCATAATCCCATATTGAAGCAAATGAATTTCCACCTTTTGAAGATTTTGTCTACAAACATTCACACACTTTATACATGGGTACAACAGATTACCATTCTGGTCTATAACCCCCATTGCAAATTGAAGAAATAATTTCACCCCATCATTATATGGTTTACTCATCCTTCCATCAGCCGTCCTGCCTAGGGCAATCCAACTTTTATCCATGTCTGATCACAAATGAAAGATTGGGAACAATATAGTATAATGTAGATTTGTGTATTTATGAACTAATTAAATTGAAAAATTCAATAACAACTTCACCAAATATATGTTCAGATCTTTGATGAAGATTCTTATACAAGTTTTAATGTTATATGCAAGTAAGGAATAAAAACTAACAAGAATGGTCATTATTGATTTTAACATTCTAACACCACCATTCTAACACCATTCCTACTGCAATACAAAAGCAAAATACTCCACCATTATAACGCCAACATACTCCACCAACAGAACTCCCACACTGAAGGCTACTGATGTTGCACCTACTAACCTAGGCCCCTTCTAAAAACATAATAGCTAGTGCAAGAGTATACTTGATACTACCTAAACATAACATTACTACTACTACTACTACAGAGACCAAAGAGGCATGGCTTCTAATACATGTAATGCACTGCCATTGTCAAAAGGCCTAAAATATGCAGCCTATATATATGCAGCAGATGGGATTGAAATTAAAGTATGAACAGCTTGTATATATATAACAGCCAGATGGGATTGAAACATAACAACCTATATATATAACAGGTTATATATATATATTTTATATGTAAAAAAATCTGCAACCAGTAAGAGGGAAACTGAGGAATAAAAGGTGGGGATCAACCGAAAAAGAAAAAATTGAGAAGTGGTGTAATCGGCTGCTGAAGTTATATATATATATATATATTTTATATGTATCCAAAGCATTATATAGAGCATTATACAGAGCATATACAGAGCATTATACAGAGCATATTTTATATGTATACAGAGCATATTTCATATGAATATAGAGCATATACATCAGACAAATACATCAGAGAGAGCATCGAGAGAGAGAGAGAGACTAACAACGGTGGTGTTCTCCGATCAGCACAACAGCGGCGATGAGGAAAGGAGGGGCTAACTATCGGCAGCAAGGGAAGGAGAAACCAATGGTGGCAGTGAGGGCTGTCGGCGGTGAGGGCTGTCGGAAATGGTAGCAGCAATGGTGGGTTGATGCAATGGTAGCAGCGACGGTGAGGGCCTTGTGTGTGAAAGTATAACGTGTGTGTGTGTATGTGTATGTGTGTGTGTGTGTGAAATAGGTTTGAACCGAGAAATTATTGTGTGTGTTTGAGAAGAAGAACCGATTGTGCCAAAACATTTTTATTTCCCCCCTAAAATATTTAATGACTAAATTATATTTTGGTGACAAAGTTATTTCTTCACCAAAGATAAAAATATTGGCCACAAAAATAGTTTTGTCACTAAATGATATTAAAATATTAAAAATTATTGGTGACAAAAATATATTCGTCATTAATAATTTTATAATTGGTGATGAATTTTTTCGTCACCAAAAGTCTATTAATTTTGGCGCCCTCCGAAAATATTAGCGGGAAAATATTTGGTGACAAAAAAAATATAAATAATGGCAAAATATAATTTCATCGCCTATTTTTATTATTATGATTTAGATTGGTGACAAAATTTTATTTTTGTCTCCAAAAATGGTACATTTGGAGACGAAATATGATTTTCGTCATTAAATGATACGTATTTCGTGACAAAAAAAAATTTTCGTCATTAGTTTTCGTCTCTAAAGACTATTTTTGTTGTAGTGTATGTTACAATTGAAAAATTAAGAGCCAAAGTGACACAAGATCCAAACTATAGATACCGTTAGTATAATTTGCCGATATAATAAAGTCATTTTCAATAGAGTAATTTGACATTGAATATTGGCATTGTTAGAGCCAACTTCTAATAAACGGATGTTCATAATTTTTAAAAGAGGGCTACTAAATGCCCTTATTTTTTAATTTTTTTTGACCCCATCTCTTTTATTTTTTTATTATAATTTTGTCCTAATATCAATTTTCATTTTTGACCCCATCTCTATTCTTCCAACCCCAACCCCATCTCTACCTCCACTCCACTCCATTTCACTCCAATCGACAGCCTCCTCTGGAAATCATTCCAGTGCCTCCCTATCGATGACCACCCTTCTACTACCGCAACCCCCTTGCAGTACTCTCTCTCTCTCTCTCTCCCTCTCTCTCTCTCTTCTTCTTCTTTTTCTTCTTTTTCTAGGTTGGGTCGCCATCCATGCCATCTAGCTACCATCTTTGCAGCTGTCTCGCCATCACGACTGTTACCCCACAACTGTTATCATGAAGAAGATAAAAAGGTATGTAAGTTTGAAACCTAAATGGGCCACCACACCCCATTCCACAACCGTCGCAAACCTAGATGCACTCTTCTTTGCCCTTGTCGTCGACTGCTTTGAGTATGGAATCAGCGATGTCAAATGGGATCACGATCGGGATCTAGAGATGGCCAGAGATAAGAAGAAGCTAGGGGTGGCGACGGAGGTTGGTGGCGGTGCGCCGCGGTGAAGGGTGTACCCGGAGCTAGCCTTGTATTCAATGGTCACTGGAGATAGCGGCAGTGGTTACCAAAGTTGGTGGGGATGAGATTAGGGTTAGGGTTTAGATTTAGGGTTAGGGGTATAGTTCGTATTAAGGTGGGGGTTTAAAGAGAAAATAGAGAGGCTTCATTTTGCTAATGGGGATTCAAAGAAATGGGAGAAGCAGAGTAAAAAGGTGAGAGCAACTAGCAACTCTTTTTTAAAATTAAAAGAAAGAATTTAAATTTTATATTAGGGTAAATTACAAATATATTCCTAACGTTACTTAAAATATAAATTGTTCCTTATAGTTTCAAAAATTACAATAAGCCTTTTTCGATTTCTAATCGCATGACAAATTATTCATTTTATTAATAAATCATTAAGTTAATTAACAGTTTTTAGAAATATTAGAAATTTAATTCAATTAACAATTTTGATAATTATATTATTGTATAAGAGATTAGTTAAAAATTTTATTTTTTCTGTTAAGTTTGTTAAATAAATTTTTTTGACAAAGGAGTGTTTGTAATTTCTAAAACCACATGAAATAATTTGTATATTAAGTAAATTTCAAAAGGTGTATTTGTACTTTATCCTTTTAGATTTTTTATATTTGTAGGGTGGCTCTATTTATTAGTTGGACATCCCAATTCTTTGAACACCCCCATTTTAAAATTTAAAATATATTATATTATTTGGGACATCCTATATAATACTTATTATACCCTCAAAAACCTTAGAGAGATACTTAGAATACTCCACAAACCAAATTGATCCTAATTATCTCTAATTCAGCTTCTCACATAGAATAACAAATCAAACCTCTCCCATCGCCCCACATCCCCATCGGGGCAATGTCATACATCACCAAAAAGCATAATAATAGAAGTTAGACAATTTAAATATATGAAAATACAAAGTTGAATATTTTTATTTTTTTAATACTCAATACCAAACAAAATTAATTTATTTGGAAATAAGTTTCCAAACATATGTAATTTGTTTGGAGATATAATGCCGAATAGTTCTTTTTGGTTTGGAATTGGAATATGAAAAAATTAGAAAATTAAATGTTCAAAAACACAAAGTTGAACATAGAATCTGTTTGGATATATTGAACAATGTCAAATCATTCGAAAACACAATGTCAAATATATGAAATTTATTTTTGAATAAATATAATTTGTTTAGTACTAAATTTTTGAACAAATTTTGAAAATCTATTGACCATAAACAATGAAGATGAACAACAAATATACATTCTCTGTATAAATAAATAAATAAATAAACAACTTGAAAACATTTTCTTCATTGTCCATTATTGATTTCAATATGAAATAGAATATAAGAATGATGGATTTAAGAAAAATATGATTCAATATAAAAATACAAAGGCAAGAGAGTGAAAAGAGAAGATAGAATGAAAAATTGAGACTTATTGTGACACCTCAAATGTTTAATTAATTTTAGGGCAAATTACAGAAATAACCCCTGTATTTTGCCCTGTGTGTCATTTTGGTCCCTAACATTTCCAATTGCGTGATTTAGCCCCTCAATTTAACAAAGTGTGTCAATTTCTTCCAATAATTGACGCCCGTTTGAAATTTTGGACGGAAAGCCAGCACCTGCCTCTACGTGCTCCCTCTAGCAATTACTGAAGGGCACACTCGTCTTTTCACCTCAAACCCTAATTACCTCCATCGTCCCTATACTTGTATCTTCCCCAAATCAGCGAGTTCATTCTCTGTCTCTACACAATCAAACCGTTTCTGGGGTTTTGAGTTACCAAAAAATTGTTTGATTGTAAATCTGCTGAAATTAGCGTGGATAGAGAAGAAAACGATTGACGAGGTCAAAAGACGAACATGGAGATTGTGAGGATTGGTAATGAAATACCAGATTATGGTAAGCAAAAAAGTATTCTTTACCTTTTTTTTTTTTGGTTTTGTATTTTGTTTTATTTTATCTGTCTATAAGTTGAAATATTGGGTGTGTCAAAGAATCTACTTTTGCTTTGCTTTGCTTTGTTTGAAAGTGACGAGGTGAATATATGTTTATATATTCACGCATGTCAACACATCTACACAACTGCACACTGACAAAAAAACAAATCAATATCTATAACTGATGTATAGATAATATGTTGTGGTCCCCCTTGTCCTGTATTGTTCATACAATAAATATATTATCTTCTTTTTCAGATCCAGATGGTGATTATTTTACTATCAAAATGAATCAAGGTGGGGCTTTAAGTCTTTAGTAAATATGGCTTACGTAGGGAGGAAATTATCATTTTGGGACAATTGTGATGTTGACAAAATAAGGTTAACAAAGATAGGGGATATGGCTCAAAAGTTAGGTTATACTGAATTCATTTCATACCATTATCGAGTGCCTGGTAGGGACTTAAATTATGGATTAAGGCCACTTAGGAATGATAGTGATGTAATGGATATGGTGAAATAAGTGCATGTAAATAGGATAATTGAAGTGTATTTAGAGCACATCCCTGATGATTAGTTGCTTGAGCTTGAAAAGTTTAATCACTTTCACTATGCATCAGTTGTCATTGAGGAAATTGGAAATGGCACAAGTAATATGGAAGATGAGGGTAGGGATGAAAGGCAAAGTCATGATTCATCCAACTATTCTACAGATCTAGAGGACTTTGAGGATAGTGACTATGATTTCAATGAGGATGACATACTATTTGATGCTAATGTTGATATGAATGTTGAATGTGGTGGGTTAGGAAGGCAGAAATATAATGATGAAAGAGTTAAGGTACCTCATATTGACTGTCTAGAGCCTGATGCTACATCTGATGACCTCAAGAGCATTAATGAATCTTCTGATGAAGAGGCTGGAAGCAACAAGGTTAGATACCCAGAGTTTAATCCAAACACAGATATGGCAGACCAAAAGTTCAAGGTTGGCATAGTTTTTGGCACTGCCAAAATATTGAAAGCTGTTGTTACGGAGCATGGTATTAAGACTGGAAAGGCTATTAAGTTAGTCAAAAATGATAGCATGAGGATTAGGGCCTGTAGCGATCCCAGTTTTGCCACTTCACTGAGTATGACGGGGATCGAGCTGCCCGGTCAGCTCGCGGGGGTCCAGGGGGCAGCGCCCCTTGGCAAGTCCAAGGGCAGCACCCTGGCGAGGATCGAGCTGCCCAGTCAGCTCACGGGGGTCCAGGGGGCAGCGCCCCTTAGCAGGTCCTATAGCAGCACCCTGGTGAGGTTGAGGGGTAGCGGCCCCGAAGCAAAAATGAAAAATGCATTAGAAATTGCTTGTCCGCTCGAGCAGCCATTTATCCGCTCGAGCGGAGAATGTTTGGTTTCAGAAGTTTGACCTGTCTACAAAAGTACTGTGAAAGTGTATTTGACGCTCGAGCGGGGCTTTCCACGCTCGAGCGGACCATGTTATATCAGTTCGTGAATCTGATATTTTAGATCACTTTTGTATATCTCTCTCTAAAAACCCTTTCCTCTCCCTTTTCTCTACATTTCCCTACGCCAAATTGGATTAAAACCTTGATTTCTCAAGATCCATTGGAGTTCTGCCATAAGTTCTTCATCAAAGTTGGTTAACTTCTCGAGGGTTTCGTTGGGTGCGGTGAAGATCGAGTTTCGACACCGTTGATTTTGGGGTTTTATCTCATTTCTTCTTCAAAACTTGAGGTAGGGATTTTCTTAGAGTTATATATATATTTTTGCAAGATCTACATGATTTTCGAAATCATCTTTCAATAGCTTTGAAAATTGAATGTTGATTCAAGAAGTTGAGCGATTTTGAAAGTGGATTTGTCTCTTGTTCTTTTAAAATGATCTAATGGGTTTTGATCTTTGTTGATTGAAGAAAAGATTATTTTGGAAAGTTTTCTTTCAAAAGATTTGAGTTGTATAGTTTTGGTGAGAAAACCTAAAATTTGGGGATTTTTTTTAAAAAGAGACTGAAAATTCATGAATGATATTATTATATTTATTCTATGTGTCAAAATAAATGAATGTTTGGAAAATTTCTTATTTATATTTATATAAATGATGAATTTCAGGGAATATGAGAATTGTTGTTCATTTTGGAAATTATTATTCAAAGCATTGAAATTGTCTTGAAATGACTAATTGTTGAAGATACTTGAGAAGAGGGAATTGTGTTATTCCGTGGATAATGAATTGGAATAAAAGTATTTATATTCATCTTGTGTTATTGGCATATCAATACATTTGATTACATTAAACTTTGAAAGTTAACTTGAAAACTTGCATTGAGAAAAGAATGTTGAGAAACAAGTTTTCATGGAATGGTTTTGGGGTAAATACATTGGTAAGTCTTGATAGGTGGTGTAGATGATATTGAATAAGTTGGCCTGAGAGTCCAGGGTGAAAAATCGAAAACCCGTGCAGATAGGTGTCGAGCCTTCCGGTTAATACTCGTAAAAATGAGAAGTTGGTAGTACTTGTATAGTCTACTTGCAGACACCGACCTAGGGATTACCAAAGTTGTATTTACCGCTCTTGAAATGAATTGTTAAGTTTTGAAGAATTGAAATTGCATGACATCATTGAGTATGATGGTTTTCAAAGAGGAAGATGTGATTTTCTTTTAAAATAGCATAGCATGGCATGTGCATTTCATCTCTTGAGACTTGTATAAAATGTATATACTTTGTTAAGGATTTCCTACTGGGCTTTATGTTCACCCTACGGGATTTTTGTGTAGGAAAAGATGTGGTGATGCCGCCTAGCTAAAGGCGAGGAAATGTGTGTTGAGAGTGCGAGACTCTCATTTTGCTGTGACTTTGTGTGTAAGCCAAAGACTGTATGTGTGTGGGTTTGAATAACCGTTTTATGTCTCAAGCCTTGGAAACTTGTAAACCCTTGGGGGTATTTATTTGTTTATTTACTTGTTGTTGGATTAATGTATTGTTGCATGAAGAACTATTGTATCATGTAATGTAAGTTTGGAGATTTATATTTGGTTTTCCTTGAAAGAGCTATGATTGTTGTATTATCATTTGGGCTAGAAATTTGGGGCGTTACAGGGCCACCTGTAAGCCACCATGTGAGTGGATGCTTTATACATCCAAGATGCAAGGACAACCATCATTCTAGATAAAGACATGTGTCCCCACTCACAATTGTGGCAGAATTTTTTATAACAGACAAGTGAATTCTACATGGTTGTCTAAGAAGTACTTAGAGACATTGAAGTCCAATCTATCTATTCCAGTGTAGTCATTCAAGCAAGCTGTTGAAAAGGAGCACAAGCTTCGGATATCTAGGAGCCAAGTGTATAGGACAAAGAGAAAAGCACAAGAATTGATAGAGGGAAGCCTCATGGAACAACATGCTAAGTTATGGGATTACTGTGAAGAGATAAAAAGAACTAATCCAGGGACAACTATCATAGTCAAGGAAGATAATGAAGATGCAGAAAATGAAGAACATGAAATAGATAAAGCCAAGCCTAGGTTTCAAAGGATTTTTGTATGCTTTGGAGGTTGCAAACAAGGTTTTCTAGCAGGATGTAGGCCATTCATTGGGGTTGATGCCTACCATTTGAAAGGGCCATACAAGGGACAACTGTTGCAAGCTATTGGTTTGGATGGGAATACCAATAGCTATCCATTGGCATTTGCAGTTGTTGAAGGAGAAACAAAGAGTTCATGGAAATGGTTTTTTGAAATATTGTGTGACACTCTTAGGTGGTTCAACAAGCAAGGAGTGACCTTCATGTCAGAAAAGCAAAAGGTAAATGCTTATTGGAAGTTTCATGCATTTATTTTTACTGTTTAGTTCATTTAATGTGTGTAACTTTTTTTTTCCCCTACAAATGCAGGGATTGTGTCCAGCACTTGTAAAGGTTGCACCCATGGCAGAGCATAGGTTCTGCATCAGACATCTTTACACCAATTTTAAAGACAGCTTCAAGGGGGTGCACCTAAAGGACATTGTGTACAAAGCTGCAAAGGCTTCTTATGTACAAGCATTTCAGGCTCATATGGAAGAGTTGAAGGAAGCTGATGAAGATGCATTCAATTGGTTAGTTAAAAAACCCCCAAGCACCTGGTCTAGATCTCATTTCACATCTCCAGTTAAGTCTGATATGTTAGACAACAACATGTGTGAGAGCTTTAATAGCTTGATCCTAGAAGCTAAAGGAAAAACCATAATTCCTTTGTTAGAGGACATTAGGTGTATCTTGATAAAGAGGCTATAGATGAGAAAGGAAGTAATGAGGGCTTACCCAGGACCTATTTGTCCAAACATACAACAAACATTGGAGAAAAGGAAAGAAGATGCAAGCAATTGTATTGCTATGTGGGCAGGAGGTCTGAGGTACCAAATCAATTGCTTCAATGACCAATAATTTGTAGTTGATTTGGGTGATTTAACCTGTTCATGCAGAAAGTGGGATCTAACTGGCATACCATGTTGTCATGCCATTTCAGCCATATATGACAAACATGAGCAACCTGAAGATTATGTGGCTCATTGGTATAAGAAGGAGACATACTTGGCTAGCTATGAGCCAATGGTATACCCAATAAATGGTTCTGAAATGTGGCCAAAGTCTGTGTTGCCTGGATTATTGCCTCCAAAAGTGAAAAAGCAACCTGGTAGGCCAAGAAAGTTGAGAAAAAGGCAAGTAGATGAGCCTAAGAATCCTTATAAGATGCACAGAGGAAACACAATAACTATATGCAGCTCGTGTGGTAAGCTTGGGCACAACAAAAGAGGATGCAAAGGCCAGCCTATTGCACCAAAGGTTACCTTACACAATTTGTTACATCTTCATAAATTCAATTCATTTATTATGTGTCCTTCATACAATTAATTACTGACAATTTGCAGGTGACAAACAACCAGTCAAGCACCCAGAGAAGTAGTCAGAGAAGCAGTCAGTCACCTACTCAACCCAGTAGTCAACTAAGAGACCAAGTAACCACTGATGCCACTAGTCAACAAGGCAGTAGGGTAAGCATTTCAGTAAGGCCTAAAGCAAGTGGTAGTCAACCAAGCTTCAACTTCAGAGCAACATTGCAAGGGGTGAACATTAGGGGACCTCCACCAGGTTTCATTAGAACAAGTACATTCATTGAGCCAAACACATCTGCAGGTCCATATGGGGGTTCAACAACATATGTGTCAAAGGGGCAGAAGTTTGTGACCTTGTCTTCACTACCAAAACAAGGAAGCAATTAAATATTGAAGGAGTAGTTACCTAATAGTAGACAACAGTGTTTTTTTTGTGGAATCTTATGCATTATGTTTTGTTGTATTTGGACTTTTTATGTTTTGTAGGAACATGGTAATGTTTTGTTGGATTTGCCATTTTGGGCCATGTTTGAAGTATTTGTTAATTGAAGTAATGTTTCGTTGGATTTGCCAACTGATTGGCCTCTTTGTGTTTTTTTTTTTTTTTTTTTTTCGTATTGGAACATGTTTGGACCATGTTTTTTTTTGTTTGTATCAACCATGTCTATAATGTTTATTTCTATGTCTTGTTATAGGTTGCATCATGTTTGCTAAAAGTGAAACAAACCAATGCAGCAAAGGTGAACAAAAGCAACAAAGGTAAACAAACCAATGTACCATGAGACAATGTCATTCAACATTCATTTCAAAATTCAATATTGACTCAAAAGTTGATAAACAAATGTTGATTAAAAAACATTGCTACAGCTTCATTCCTCATTGATATAGTGTCATTCAAAACATGTCTGGACATAACGAAATCAAACCCTAAAATCCATTCCCAGTAGTCCATAAGCATCGGGAAAAAAAAAAAAAAAAAAAAAAACCTTCATTCCTCCTCCATTCCCAGTCCAGAAGCTTTAAAACAAAAAAAAAATTTTAAAAAAAAAACCCCACTTCATTCCTAGTCCAGAAGCTTCAATTTCCATCATTCCCAGTGCCTGAAAGAGAAGCAGCTGCAGAACCATCTCCAATCATATTCTAACACCAAAAAATGAGCCATGACAATGCCATCAAAGTAATCAACTTCCTCTATCTTACTCTGTGCATCTTCAATTGCTCTTCAAGCATGGTGGTTCTTCTCAGCAACCCAGGTATGATCTCTCGAGTGCGAGGACACAATGGAGGATCCACCCATAGAAAGAATCCACATGCATGTTTGCTCTGCAATATTTTTTCTTAAACACCTCAGTTGCCTTTACAAACAGTATAACAAAAAGGACATCTCAATTTTTTTCCATCTACACTTACACCATATTGAGGACATCCTAAAAACCTTCGTCCAGGGTTGCTTTCTGTTTATGAAGTCTTCAACTGAGCTTCCATTCTGCATCAGCATAGTACATGATCCATTCTCTTCTTCCGTCCTTCGTCTACCATCAATTTTGGAGTCTTTATGTGTATATAATGGAGATAGAGATGACATATATGGTTTTGGCGGGAGGTAACTAGGGTTTGAGGTGAAAAGACGAGTGTGCCCCTCAGTAATTACTAGAGGGAGCATGTGAGAGGTAGGTGCTGGCTTTCCATCCAAAATTTCAAATGGGCGTCAATTATTGGACAAAATTGACACACTTCGTTAAATTGAGGGGCTAAATCGAGCAATTGGAAATGTCAGGGACCAAAATGACATACAGGGTAAAGTATAGGGACTATTTTTGTAATTTGCCCTTAATTTTAACACCCCGTATATATACATAATAATAAATATATTTAATTTCATAAGTGTGTGTACTAAAATGTAATTTAATCTAAGTTAACAGTCATTGTATTTAACCATCGAAAAAAAAAAATGAAGCAAGTGATGATAAGGTTGGGGAATGAAATGACTTGCCACATGGTATCACCACATGGTCATCTTGTCTAAGAGAGATACACCAGCACACTTATAAATAGGGCGGGGGCAAAGAGGAGGGACGAAAAGACAATGTAGTCAGTTAGTAAATGAGGGAGTTTCGGTGAATGGAGAAGTAAAAGTAAGGGATTAATAGTAAGGTGAGTAATATTATATCTTGAGTTACCATAAAATATTTTACGTATACCTTGAGTTACCACAAATTATTTTATGTAATTCATGTTTATAAATTATATTAATGTTTCAATTACGTCAATTATTTATAAACCCTATGTGCGCAAAAATGGAAACCCACGGATATAACCGTTTATTAAATATTTTTTTGAGTAATTATTTTATAAGTACCACCATAGAGGTCCCATGCATTGGGGGACTTAAATAACCATTAGCCTTTAAATTGTCACTTTAGTGACCCTCTAACGGTCTCATGCCTTGGGGGACTCAAATAACCATGAGCTTTTGATTAGTCACTTTGTGACCCTCTGTGTGTCATGGATCTATTAACTCTCTATTCTGTTCTTTTTTGTACCGTGGTTATGATTATTTTATAACAATTCTACATTTTGTTTCTGTTATTTAAATGATTTACTCGAAGCCAACTATTCTCTGTTTGGCTTAAATAATTATCCATGGTGATTTTATACCCTTATCCTCTCAGTATAATATTTCTCACTCTGCCATGTGCTTATAGCTACTATCTCTTTTCAGGTGATGAAATGTAAGGAACAGTAGTAACCTCATGTAATGGGACTAGTACAAGACTCAATGCGGACGTTTTGTATTTTTTTTTTTTTTTTTTTTGGGGTAATAATTGTCAGATCATCAATAAAATAAAGGATAATGTTTGAGAGCTCGAAAAATGCTCCCCCTAATCCCCCTAATGCCCAAAATGACGTCGTTTTGGGCATTATTTTTTTATTTTTTATTTTTTTTCTTCTTCTTCTTCACGCAGCTCTGAGACAGAGGGAGAGGGAGAGGAAGAGAAAGAGGGAGAGGGAGAGAAGAGCTCGTCGCAGGGAAGAGCTTCTCGCCGTCGCAGGGAAGAGCTCGTCGCCCGCCGTCGCAGTTCCTCGCCCGCCGTCGCAGCTCCTCGCCGTCACAGCCACTGCCTCTACCTCTGCCTCTGCCTCCTTCTCCGCCCCCCGCCTCCGCCTCCACACCCCGATTTATTTGGCCCCCTCCAATCCTTCGGCTTCCTCTTCCTCCTCCTTCCTTCTCTTCTTCTTCTTCCCCCTCCTCCTCCTCCTTCCTTCTCCTTCTTCTGTTTTCTACAAATTCGGGGGATTCGGGGCGTAGCTCTTTCGAGCTACCAACCATGACCCTAAATAAATAAAAGACCTGAGGAATTTTATTTTATTTTATTTTTGGTAACATTATTGAGTATTTTGATTATTTATTTACCTATTTAATTCTTTATCTTGGCTTCGTCTAAACCATTTAATTTGTTAAAATTAGAATTATTTAGCTAGTTGCAATCCAGCCCTAAGCACTCGGGGTTGGGTCACAAATGCTCTAGCAACCTTTATGGACCTCATGAATCGGGTGTTCAAACCCTATCTTGACAAGTTCGTCATTGTCTTCGTTGACGACATTCTCATATACTCTAAATCACTAGAAAATCATAAACACCATTTGCAAAGAGTTTTACAGACATTACGTGATTACAAACTGTATGCCAAGTTGAAGAAATGCGAGTTCTAGATCACTAGTGTACAATTCCTCAATCACAAACAAAGATGGTATCTCAGTCAACCCATAGAAGGTTGTAGCAATTGTAGATTGGCCATGACCTACTACTGTGAAGTTCAGAGCTTCTTAGGATTGGCAGGCTATTATCAACGCTTCGTTCAAGACTTCTCAAAGCTTGCGTCACCCTTAACCCGACTAACCCAGAAAAACACACCGTTCAAATGAACTAATGAATAGGAACATTGCTTCTAAGAGTTTAAAAGCAAACTTGTGTCAGCCCCAATACTAGCACTCCGTACGGGAATAGATGGGTTTGTAATTTATAGTGATGCCTCATACAATCGGTTAGGTTGCGTCCTTATGCAAAATGAAAAAGTTATTGCATGTGTCAACTAAAGACTCACGAGAAGAACTACTCAACCCATGATCTAGAATTGGCTACGGTGATCTTCACCCTTAAGATTTGGCATCATTATCTCTACAGAGTAACCTGCGAGATCTATACTGATCATAAGAGTCTCAAATATCTGTTTATACAGAAAGAACTAAATATGAGGCAACGACTATGAAAGACTACGATGTAGAGATCCATTACCATCTAGGAAAAGCTAACGTAGTAGCAGAAGCATTAAGTCGAAAGACTGACAGGAGCTTGGTATGTACCTTCATTTCCCTCAAGATTAGTGAATTGCTCGCCAACATAATCGTAGAACTCACTTTGATTGAAGAAATTAGAGCACGCTAGTGTGAAAATAAACTTCTAAAGAAAAAAAATACGATGAGCAATGTCATGACCCAAACCCGGCCCTATGGGTTTAGCACCGTAACCGGCCAGTAATCCGAGATTACCGAAGGCCTGCTTATCAGTAGTACAGTAAAACAGAGTTCAGGGCCTGGCGGAAGCCAATACAGTAAATAAATAATGTCCATTGAGCTGTGACAATCTGTATGCCAAAAAGATTTTTCATGCATTCACACATGTAGAACAGTACAGTCTATACAAATTTACAGTCACACAGTATAGGGACCTAATCCCTTGATAACAGTACAGTTAGAAGCTGACAGTCTATACAGTAAACCAAAATAGTACGGAGACAGACGGGGGAAAAACAAAACACCCCAAAGCCATAGCATGGTAACTCAAAACCTCGCAGTGAGGCACAAAGGCTGGCTTGACAAAACTGGAGTCTAACCCACGCTCCTAGCTCCGATCTGGTGGCTGAGCACCTACATATATATATAAATAGTGAGCTAAAGCCCAGTGAATAACATAATGCGTAAAGAGGTTAAGAACGAAATGTCCTTACAGTAATGAAAACAGTTCATTAAACAGTATTTCAGTCTTTCAGTCAGAACAGTTATTCAGTCATATGTGGTACATCCATTAGCATAGCAGTAAACAGTAGGTCTTGAAGACCGAACAGTAATGATGGCCATCGGTCAGTAAACAGTAGTGGTTCCACGCGGGAACCGACAGAGATCTCTGTACCAGTAACAGTAAACAGTAGGTGCTAAGGATGCCACAGTACAGTTCGGAAATAAAGGACATGCATTCATTCAGTAAATAATACCAGTTCAGTAAACAGTTCAGCTCAGTATTCGAAAGATAATCATTTTGAACATATCTTTACACAATTGTTACTCACAGAGTTTGGGCTACAGTTTGCTAGAGTGTGTTCCCCCAGTCGCCAACCCTACACAGTTCATAGGTTGAACACACACTAAGCTACACAGTTGGGAAATATCATAACTTAATCCTTAATTTGCTTTGGTGTGTTCTACATCTATATCCTCATTAAGATGCCTTAAACTAGGCCTAAGAATGCCTAGAATGGGATGAGGATGCAAAAATACACTTAGAAAACATTTTGTAAAGTTGCTGAAAACAGGGGTCTCGCTCGAGCGAGCCTTCCTTCGCTCGAGCGAGCTTGCAAAATCAAAGGCTTCGCTCGAGCGAGGAATCCTTCGCTCGAGCGGTCTGTAAAAATGCAAAAGTACTGGATGCTGGAATTTTACGCGCGATGGTCGCTCGATGCTCGCTCGAGCGAAGCCCTGGACAAAGGTGCTCGCTCGAGCGAGGAATCCTTCGCTCGAGCGAGGAAGCCAAATCTGGAATTTCCAGATTTGCCTCCCAAGCTCAAACCAAGCATTCAACCACTCTAAACTCGACCTCTTGGGCCCAAATTCTGGAAAACATATCTAAATTCATTGTATAACAAGTTTCAAAGCTCAATTTATGAATTCAAGCCCCAAAGGTGAGTCAATTAAAACCATATTCAAACCCATTTTCAAGAATATGAAGAACATGCAAGCATGCATGAAATTATACCATTTCAAAGCTCCAATTTGGTGTTCTAGTGAGCCATTTATACCAAAAACAAGTTGAAATCATGGACTAAGCTTAAACATGAGCATGCATGTACAATTCTACAATGAATTCAACTCAAAACTTAACATTCCAACCATGCATGCATGAATTAAGCTATAATCTTACATGTATGAACTAGAACAAGACTTAACTCTACAATTAGGCAAGGATCATGCAAGAATTAGCTTAACCTCACAATTAGAGGGTTGTATCCACTTACCTAAGTCTTCAATTACAAGTGTAGAGGCTCAAACAAGCAAGGACCCTTCTAATCTTCTTAATGTTCAAGCAATCCCACAAAATGAACTCAATTCTCTCCCATTTCCTCTCTTGGTCGGCTAGGTGTGAGAAAAAGGCTGATGAAATGAATTTGTTCAAGTGTAATACAAGTCCCTAGTTGTGTAGGATAGTGGCCCACTTAGTGGCATTTTGGTAATTACACCAATTCAAGTAATTTAATCCATTTAATCTAATTTAGTCATACCTAATCACATTTTAATTAAATACACCATAAAATCACATAAATTCCAATGATTCCAAAACATCAATATATTTTCGATTCGGCCGCCGATAAGGCCTTCAATTTACAGTTTAAACATAAAAACACGAACAGGTAATCAATTAATCGAAAAGATAAAAATGCAATACAATAGATATGCTCAGTCAATTCAGTTCCAGTTTTCAATCAGTCCATTCAGTACTTCAATTGGTTCAAGTATCAGTCATAAGCAGTCCAGTTTAGCAGTAATCAGTATGTAATTCAGTAATTTATCGGTAAACAGTATGGGGGTTGTTACAAGCAAAGAAGTACAGTCGGTCCTGATTTCACTATAAGCAATGGGATGCTAAAATTTCAAAATCGAATTTGTATACCCGATGTCACAGCCCAAACCCAGTACCCGGAGATTCGACTTTGCGACAAGATAATAACTGAAATCATAACAAATTAATAGTGCAGCGAAGTAAAATAAAAGGGTATCCAAATCTTCATTCAAGTATAATAAAAAAGTGTACATTGGAGCTTTTATTCGATTGCAATACCCGAGCTGTATTATGACTACAAAGTACCTTGTGCCTACCCGATGCATTGGTTTTGACACGTCACCTGAAAGTGATTAACAGCTATAAGCACATGGCAGAGTGAGAAATATTATACAGTGAGCATAAGGGTACAAAAATTACCATGGATAATTATTTCAGCTAAAACATTAACATAGCTTATTTGAATAAACAAATTATTCAATGTGGCAAAAACTGAAATACAAAAATTATGTAAATAAATAACCATAACCACGGTACAGAACAAAACAAAGGTCACATGAGTGACAGTCAGAACAGAGATCAATGGATCCATGACAAACAGAGGATCACAAAGTGGCCAAACAGTGGCCAATGGTTATTTAAGTTCCCCAAGGCATGGGACTCCCGTGGTGATACTTACAGAAAATAATTGTTTATAAAATCATTGTCAAATAATTTCTAAAATTTAAACAAATATATCCATGGGTTTCATTTTAAGCAAATAGAATTCAGAAAATAATTAACGTAATTGACATATAAATATAAGTTATAAAACATAACTTGTATAAATAAATTATGGTAATTCAAAACATACGTAAAATATATTATGGTGACTCAAGATATAATATAGCTCACCTTAATATTGATCCTTAGCCTTTGTTTTCCTACTATTAATTTTTCGTTACCAATCTACCGCACCATCAGCAATTGGCAACTTATTTATGGTTGATAAGCCTTCATTAGCTTTTGCCAGGTGGCAATTTCAAACTCGACCACCTGTCCCACAAGTGGCATTGTTGCCCACTTCCCCGTGTCCCACTTTTATTAAGCCATATGTGCATATTCACCACCCTATATGCTAGGGTGGTGACAAGGCATTGTATATATATATCTATATTTATTTATTTATTATTATTATTTTGTTTTCTTTTTATAACTTAATCAACTTTAATTTGGATCCAATTAATAAAATTCCATATTTACTAAACTGGATCAGATATTTAATTAAACTCTCATATGGTCCGATATTCGAAATTAAAACAATTCAATCGTCAATTTCACCTTATTGAGAACTCCACAATTAAATTAGAATAAGAATTAACTAAATGTAAAACATTATACGTGGCGGGGTCGTCACAATCTCTCCCCCTTAGAAAGTTTGGTCCTCCAAACTTAATATGCTTATACCTGAAAACTAATCATATGGCCTTGCATTTCCCATATTTGATTTTCTCATCATTTGATTGTCTCATCACAGGAGTTTCACTCATTTTCATTTAGTGGTTAATAACCCGAATTGTGATTTGTCCTAATTCATATCAAAAGTTATTTAGTAAAATATAGCAGACCTCAAAGTCATCCTCGTAATATTAAGCCACAAAATATATTAAGTCCAACATACTACTCTTATCAATCACATATACTTTTATTTAGTTATTCACATATCTTCTAATAATCTTTATATTTCCAATAATCCACATGTCTCCAAATAGACAAATGATATTCATGATCTTACTTAGCTTTAACAAATCAAGGCACTCCCTTATTGACACCCCATATGGAGTCTTCAAAATAGGTTGGGTATGTGATACAACCTCAATAAAAAATTTAAATCCACAAATTTTCTGACCACAATAATTTGGTTATTTGTTCTTATGGAATTCATAAGCCATCAAGTCAAGTTGGTGGGGAAAAATTTTCTCCATTGGTTCCACAAGATAACTATTTAATCTCGAAAGTCAAAGACGACTCACTTAGGTGTATGATCACATTCACTTGATAGATTGAAAATCCGTTCAGATTCAACATTACATTCTAGGGTCCATATCGAAGGTATTGGGCCATACCCATTGTAAAATGTTCCCAAATAATATAATTCTCTGACTAGCGATGAAATAATTTTACACAATAATAGTCCCAATGATACAACCATCTTATAACAATTGACTTTAAATGAATAGATGGATCCTGAATCCATTAACATATAGACACTTTACTGACAAATAGTTTCCTTGTAACAATCTCATTCTAATTATCTTAACAATCTCATATCAAGTTTCAATTATTCAAGTAGATGAGTTCTAAATTTACCCACAATCAATTCAAATATTTAGAAGGGTGTCAATTCTAATTCAAGACTTTTTGCATTAACTAGCAATCTTTATTTATTATTTTTTTTACCTATTTATGAAGTACAAATCTTCGATCTGATTTGATTGACTTGTTGTAATTCTTTTTTTCTTTTTATTTTATTTTTTTTGACAATTTCTTATTCGATTTCCTATTAAAGTATCCTCTCATAAGTCAATGACATAACTGCCTATACGGCTTATAATACGTTGGACATGTTGGGAGTAGGCTCATTTCTTTACAACTTTGCTTAGGATTGTTTGCCTCTTGTACCATAAAATTTCTAAATATCTTCTTTTATTCTACTGTTAATTTTTCATTTAACTTTTTCTTTTGATCTTGTCGTTTCTCATGACATGTTTGCATAGGTTTCATTATATTTTCTAATACTTCTTCCACTTTGTGAAATTTTTCGACAGAGATTCAATAACTTCCACATCATTTATACTTCTCATCATCTTTTCCTTAAGTCACAAGGCAAAGGGGGATATTACTTGGGGTAATATTAGTTAGCTCGGAACATAACACGACATATTCAATCGTAAGTCAAATACTTATACAAGGTCATCGGTTGGGCAACCTATTCATTTCCATGAAGTTGACCGAGAATTTCAGATGTGAAGCTACGCCGACTGAACATGATTTCAATCGGACTTTCAAGGTCACTCAACAAAAGTATGAGACCATATAGCTTAGACATTAGGTCCCTCCTAAAAACAACATACCTTCTTCATATCAAATAATTTCCTAGCCTTCAATCACCATAGTTCCATGCATTTCATTGATCATCAGATATTTCAACTTCCCGAAATGTTCTCATAACTTAACTTCACATGTAACCATGTAACTTTCATCACTTCCATCAAAAATTTAATTCCTTATAACACCGTATTCATACGAATCAATATGCTTGTATTCCCCAATGTGCAAGTCAAAAATTACGTCTTTCTTATAGTATTATAGTGTAGCTCGACTTTTTCGCGCCCCCTTTTCGGAAGGCGAAATAAGCCCTATAGTATCGGACTCCCGCTATTCTGAATCTAATCTCACAAGTGCAATGAAAAATTGATAAACACCAAAGAGTTCAAATCCGGTAAATCTTTTGGAAAATCAATTTTGAATCAAATTGCCAAAAATGGACTACCTTGCCAAATACAGAGTCACCACTTAAATTTTTTTTTTTTTTTTGGAAAATTTAGGAAACTCATGACTCGTACCAAAGGCCACGTGTCTATCATCACCAAGATTGTCTCAGCTCAGGAACTTAGCTACGAGAGAATTGAGCACCCCCGCTCGCCCGATCAAAAATCAGCCTCTACTAATCATGATATGATTTTTATCAACATTATATACTCTTATTCCAATTTATTAGGCTAGCATTACTATGTGATGCGCACACACACAAGTATAGACTAACTTTGCAATAATTGGAACATTTCGATTCATATTTATTTTGAAAATTGTTTCAAAATATGTGGCACTTGAAAAAATGGTCACATATGAACATTACTCAAATTATTCCAATTCAAGCAAATAGCCTTCATCCACAGGCATTCAAACAGTTTATCATTTAAGCACTTAGCCTCATGGCAAACATGCTAGACATGGCAATAATCACACACATGCAATTATGATAAAGTGAGTAAAAGCTCACCTAGTACTCCAAGCCAAAATAAACAAAAGAGTTAGAAAAAATGCATGATCCTAACTTATGCAAGATGACTAATGCAACACATACAATAATGCAACTAATAGGCTCAGCTATTAATATGACATATTAATCAATTAAATAACATGCGATCTAAGCACGTATTCAAAGAATGTTTAAACTTACAATGCGGTTAGAATGATGAGCCGAGCCTCTGTTCATGCAATACAAATGGATACAAACATGAGATATGCTAAACAAAACATGATGTCCCTAAACTAACCATCTTAAGCTAATAAATAAAAGGGAGAAAGACGTGGGGTTGGAAGACATACACATTATTACATTGTGCTCTTACGAAGAAGAGTCTGAATAAACTAAGCTAATTAACTAACTAATTAAAGTTAAGCTAATTATTACAAAACCAAATGAAATTAGCTGAACTACTTAACTAATTATTACAACACTTGAATTAACTAACTATTCTAGTTAACTAAAATATTTACAACATCACAACTAGTTAACTATTTACTAATTAAATAATTACAACACAAGTACAATTAAAAGAAGTAAGTAAACTAAACAATTAAATATTAAGCTAACTACTCCGCCTCAGGAAGCGAGGGATGTTCATGCACATGCTCGGTTTCCACCCGAAAAGCCACTATTTTGCTTCCGGAGAGCCTCTGTTGCACAATAGAACATATACACCTTTGCCCACTTCTAGAATAACTCTACTTTGCCTCATAAACACATTGCTGAATTTTGCATCAGTGGCCGGCTAGCCAGTGATGAGGGTTGCTGGCCACCAGTGATAGCCGGCTGACCATCAATGGTGGTCTGCCGGCCACTTGCCGGCCATGGAAAGTGGCCTGCCGACCACTGCTGCCTAGTTCATCTTGCTGCAACAGAGGACAAACAGAGCATACACAGGGTATTCTCAAGGGTTATCTACACAACTCACCCCTCATTTTCATGAACAAATCAAATGAGTAGCAAGCTTGGTCCACAAACCACCAATTCAAGCAATTTCATTGCATGATGGCATATGAACCAAAGTGTGCAATTTCAATGAATACAACAAAATAAGACTCTAAACCTCCTCCCTTTCATGAAAGATCAAGAGAAGTGGTGACCTTGGAAACTTGAATCATTTCATCACTAATGAGTATGAAATGGCCCAAGCTTCCATGTGTTCCAGTAACATCCGATTGAACACAACCAAGTTATTATCTTGCACCATTTTAATTCCAAGTTTTAATTACTCCATTTTAAATTACTATCCTTTAATCCATTAAGTCCGATGGTGAGTTTAAGTCCTCTAAATGGAAAGAAGGCTTAAACCAAGTGTTTTCTTAGGCATGAAAGTGACATCATACTGTTGGTAATGAACCCCAAAGGAATTAAACCATTAAGTATGACATCTCAATCTCGTGCTTTCAACAAACAAGTTGTTTGAACCACGTTCCAAGCAAAACAAAAGGCCAAGAAAGAAGGGAGGTTACATAAATTATTAGTGCTGAAAATGAGTAAGAAAAGCATAAATAAATGCTATCAACTCAAATAAGATGGTGTCTAAAGCCTAAAACACCAAACTCATGAGGACAATTACACTATAAGCATGCAAAACAAAGCTCAAATGCAACTATCAACCAAAATAATGCTAAAATAGTCTAAAATAAGTCCTAAAACATGCTGGAATTAAGCTATAAATAGCTAGATTAACATGCTAAAACATGGCACAAACTAGGCTAATAAGCAAGACACAAGAAGGGGAGGCTAACCCCTCCAAATTTAGACTTCAAAACATGATTTTGGCCACTGAAATAACTCTGAAAAACAGTGTTTAAAAGCTCAAAAAAAGATGAGGCAAGGGTGGGAAATACAAGGGCAAAGGCCTCCAAAACAAGGTACAAAGAAGGGTGAATCACCCGTCAACCTTTAATAGCCTTGAAACCCAAGCTTCAACCCAAAAATATAGAGTTTTTATAGCCCAAAAATAGTTGAAAATAGCAAGAATAATAGTAAAGAAAGCAAGCAAATAGGTAAAGCCTTATACCTCTTGAAGAGAAGAAGTAATTCAAGCAACAAAACCAACACAACACACCCTTCAAGAGCTCAAACCAAGCTCAAAAGTGCCTCATCTCAAAGATAAGAAGGTTTGGTTAAGGGTGTATAGGCAAAGGTTAAGGATTTGTAGGCAAAAGTGTAGGAATTTGCTAGAGAGAGAGAGAATTGTAGAAAGAGAGGAAAAATTTTGATCTAGAATGTTTCCAACCTTAAAACATAAAAGGGAGGCCCTCTATATATACAAAACATGAATTCTCCTCAAGAACATCCAGCCCTAAATGTGGGTGAAGATGCATACATCTGTGCAAACAGCTAGCACGGCTATCACAAAATATCTGCAAAAGAGACTGGTGGTCGGCCGACCATCATTGGTGGCTAGCAGCCAAGAAGTGATGGCCAAAAGCCCAAAAAGGTGGCCGGCAAGCCACCAAAAGCTGCAGGCTTGAAGAACTAAGGCTTGGTCCAAGAATGAGGCAACAGGAGTGTAGGGTTTGAAAGACTCAAAGCTGTGACATTCCGCTGAGGACTTCGAGCACTTGACAAGCACGTAAACTCATCATCGGGTGTGCATGCAACGGTGTCCAAATCGTAAGGGCCACATTTCACAATAGCTCTTTATTTCAACACTAAACTTACTAAACAAGCACATCCCAGTCTCTTTTCATCATCGAAGTTCCGTAATAACCGTTAATTCCTATAATACTATATTTTCACAAATCATCATATTTGTACTCCCTAATATTCCAGTTAACAATTCTAATGTCCTTATAACGTTAGACATTCCTCAATAGTTCTTAGCTCTTGGCCTCAATACCACACTTACTAAACATAGGTTTTAACCTTAATACTTGCATCTTAGTTTTCTCATAATTATCAAAATTTAATAACAGCTCTGAATTCTTAGACCCAATGCTTAGGCTATTTAACAAATACATCTCTGTCCTCTAATAATCATCAAAGTTCCCTGTAGCTCATAGGTTTTAACCTTAATACTTACATATGTACATATTCCTGAATACATAATTTATCACTTACTAGATGCATGCAATTTCTGTATGTATAATCACACAAAACTATAATGCCAAACACATGACTGACCACCTATCCTTTCTATTCTTAAATATAAAAGAGCAAATTTCCCAAACTCCTGGAGCCAAACTGTGATTTCACAACTACATGGGCCAAAATGAAAATTTCCATGAATCTAGTGACCGGATTGTAATTTTTGAAAACTTCAGGGACCAAATTACAATTTTCAAAATATTCTGTTGATACCAATAGAATACTCTGTGATGATGTCTAATCATTTAAATCCTCGGACGCTGCTAAGAGGATTCGAACTCCTGACTACATCGTTAGCACCATACGCCTTAATCACTAAGCCAAACTTACTCTTGTGATTCCCTTGTCCCAAATAAATATTCAAAGTATTTAGATTGGCTACAAAATGGTCATCTTCAACCTCTAACCGCGCGTGGCTTTCTAATTTCAAGTTGACTTTACGTGCAAAGTTTTGACCGGCGTGGGTAGTCCACCCCGACCTTTGCTTTGCCTGTTCTTTCTGAGTCTGGACTCCTCTTGTTGGGACTTATCTTCTATATGCTCGAAACTTGATTTTGAGCAACTTAAAAGCTGACAGTTTCGAAAACCCTTTCAATTTTTTTTTTCTATACCTGCCATCCACTCTTGCCAATTAATCTTTTCTTTTCTTTTTTTTTTTCAAACCCACGTGATGGGTTTTTTTTTTTTTTTTCCCCCTTGCCTGTTCTTTCTCTTTCTTTATCTAGGTACAGACCATACACACAAAGTGCACAACACTTATTCTTTCTTACTCATCATTAGCAGCACCCGACTCCATTCATTTTTGTTTTCCTGTTATGTTTATATCAAATTTGCTACAAAATCACACAAACTTATCATGCATACCCTTATCTCATTGCGTAATTGTGCGTGTGTCCTATACTCCAATATTTATTTATTTATTTTTTTGAAGAATCATTGCTCTGATACCATTTTGTCATGACCTAAACCTGATACCCAGAGGTTCGATATTGCGACAAGATAATAACTAAAATCTTAATTTGAATAAACAAATTATTCAATGTGGCAAAAACTGAAATACAAAAATTATGTAAATAAATAACCATAACCACGGTACAGAACAGAACAGAACAGAACAGAACAAAGGTCACATGAGTGACAGTCAGAACAGAGGTCAATGGATCCATGACAAACAGAGGACTACAAAGTGGCCAAACAGAGGCCAATGGTTATTTAAGTCCCCCAAGGTATGGAACTCCTGTGGTGGTACTTACAGAAAATAATTATGTGTAAAATCATTGTCAAATAATTTCTAAAATTTAAACAAACATATCCATGGGTTTCATTTTAAGAGTAATTGACATATAAATATAAGTTATAAAACATAACTTGTATAAATAAATTATGATAATTCAAAACATACGTAAAATATATTATAGTGACTCAAGGTATAATATAACTCACCTTAATATTGATCCTTAGCCTTTGTTTTCCTACTATTAATTTTTCGCTACCAATCTACCGCACTGTAGTTTATGTTTTCTTTCCTCATGCCCAGCAATTTGCACCTTATTTATAGTTGATAAGGCTTCATTAGCTTTTGCCGGGTGGCAATTTCAAACTCGACCACTTGTCCTACAGGTAGCATTGTTGCCCACTTCCCCGTGTCCCACTTTTATTAAGCTATATGTGCATATTCACCACCCTATATGCTAGGGTGGTGACAAGGCATTGTATATATATATTTATTTATTATTTTGTTTTCTTTTTATAACTTAATCAACTTTAATTCGGATCCAATTAATAAAATTCCATATTTACTAAACTGGATCGGATATTTAATTAAACTCTCATATGGTCCAATACTCGAAATTAAAATAATTCAATCGTCAATTTCACCTTATTAAGAATTCCACAATTAAATTAGAATAAGAATTAATTAAATGTAAAACATTATACGTGGCAGGGTTGTCACACCCAACATTCCAGAGCTCAAGAAAAAGATATTGGTGGAAGCTCATAGCTCAAGGTTTGCAGTCTACCCTAGCAATACAAAGATGTATCATAATCTAAAGGAGCACTACCGGTGAACAAGAATGAAAAAGGACATAGCGAGCCATGTTTCCAAATGCTTGCAATGTCAATAACTTAAGGCAGAACATAAGAAACTAACAAGATTACTACAACTACTCCCTATTCCTAAATGGAAATAGGAACACATTACTATGGAATTCGTTATCGACTACCACAGTCGACCTTGAAGAACAATGCGATATGGGTTATAGTCGATCGATTGACAAAGTCAACGCATTTTCTACCAGTCAGAGTCACGTACTCTCTCAATAAGTTCGCCACCCTAGACATCAAGGAAATCATTCGATTGTATGGCACCCAGGTTTCAATCGTGTCTAACCGAGACCTTGGATTCGTGTCTCATTTTTGGAACAAATTGCAAGAAGCTTTGAGAACTACACTAAAGTTTAGTACCATCTATCACCCTCAAACTAGTGGACAATCCAAAAAGACAATTCAAACCTTGGAAGACATGTTATGGGTATGCATACTAGACCTTAAAGGCAACTAAGACGAGCACTTACCTTTAGTAGAATTTATTTATAACAACAATTATCAAGCAAGCATTGGAATGGCATCCTACGAAGCACTGTATGGAAGGAAGTGTCGATCACCTCTAAGTTGGACGAAAATTAGAAACAGAAAGTTATTGGGCCTTGAATCATATAGATAACGAGTGATAAAATTCAACTTATCCAATAGCGAATTTACACTACCCAGAGCCGCCAAAAAAGCTATGCAAACACACGGAGACGGAACTTGGAATTTCAAATAGGAAATCATGCTTTCCTAAAGATCTCACCAGCAAGAGAGGTGATCCGATTTGGAAAGCAAGGAAAGTTAAACCCACGTTACATCGGACCATTCGAGATATTAGAAAGGATTGGTCATGTGACATATCGCCTTGCACTGCCACCTGAACTGTCCAATGTCCACAATGTGTTCCACGTTTTGATGCTTCGACGATATCTTCAAGATTCTAAGCATGTTGTCGATTATGAGAACCTGAAAGTTCAAGAAGATCTCTCTTATAAAGAACAACCAGTGCAGATTCTCAACCATCATGATCAGATTCTCCAAAACAAGATCATACCTCTTGTAAAAGTCTTGTGGAGAAATCATTGAGTCGAAGAAGCAATATGGGAAGCTGAAAATCAAATGCGGGCCAAATACCCACACCTTTTCAAAAATCAAGGTACGTCAAGTTTGGGGACAAACTTCTATTTAGAGGGGAAGAAATCTGACACCCAAATGTTTAATTAATTTTAACACCCCGTATATATACATAATAATAAATATATTTAATTTCATAGTTGTATGTGCTAAAATGTAATTTAATTTAAGTTAGCAGTCATTGTGTTTAACCACCGAAAAAAAAATATGAAACAAGTATTAAAGATAAAAGGAGATAAGGTTGGAAAATGAAAGCATTTTTCATGTGGTATCACCACGTGGTCATCTTGTTCAAGGGAGATGCACCAGGACTTTTATAAATAGGGCATGCGCAAGGAGGAGGGAGCAAAAGCATATGCAGTCAATCAGTAAAGGAGGGAGTTTCGGTGAACGGAGAAGTAAAAATAAGGGATTAATAGTAAGATGAGTAATATTATACCTTGAGTTACCTTAAAATATTTTATGTATATCTTGAGTTACCACAAATTATTTTATGTAATTCATGTTTATAAATTATATTAATGTTTCAATTACGTTAATTATTTATGAACCCTATGTGCGTAAAAATGGAAATCCATGGATATAATCGTTTATTAAATATATTTTTGAGCAATTATTTTATAAGTACCACCACAAAGATCCCATGCCTTGAGGGATTTAAACAACCCTTCGCCTTTGAATTGTCACTTTAGTGACCTTCTGACGGTCCCGTGCCTTAAAAGACTCAAATAACCATGGGCTTCTGATTAGTCACTTTGTGACCTTCTATGTGTCATGAATCCATTGACTCTCTATTTTGTACCGTGATTATGATTATTTTGCTACAATTCTGCATTTTGTTTCGTTATTAAATGATTTACTCGAGCCCAAATATTCTCTATTTGGCTTAAATAATTATTCATGGTGATTTTATACCCTTATGCTCTGAGTATAATATTTTTCACTCTGTCATGTGCTTATAGCTTGTATCCCCTTTTAGGTGATGAAATGTAAGGAACAGTGGTAACCTCATGTAATGGATGATGTAGGCCGAAAGATACCACATTGAGGCCACTTAAGTTACATTTATAGTCTTTGAATTTTGTTTATTTGGTGGATATGATGTGTTTTGTGCACTTGTATAGATTTGGTAGACAACACGCAAATTCAAGCAAAAGTGGCGCAAAAGCAAATTCTCCGTGCGAGTAGTGAAAATTCTCGGCCTGCCACCTCACTGCATGTACGGCTACGCTCCACCGCACGAGCGGCCCACCACTGCTCGAGCGGAAATTAGGGGCACTCAAGCAACCCACCTAGGGTTGCATAAGCGAAAATTAAAGTCTGTTCTGCTGGGAATAAAAAAAGGAAAAGAGGCTTTAATTAGGGTCCAAAATATTTGAAACAAAAGAGGGGCTAGGGTTTAGAAAAGAGGATTCTCAAGCTTCAAGGACAATTTTCATGGAGGATTCTTCTTCTTTTGCTTCTTCCCACAGCTCCATTAGTGGCTAGGCTCCTATTTCTAGGGTTTTGATGAAAACCTAACCAAGTAAATAGGTTTTCTTTTTGGTTTTCTTTTATGTAATGGTTTGAATAGTTGTATGGTTCTGAAGAAGTTTTCAAATATAATTTTCCATTATTTCTTCAAGTATTCTGTTTTCTGTGATTATTGAATACTTTCCATGCATTGGTTTTCTATTCTTTCATGTTCAAAGCATGAGACGAGTCATACTACGAGGGACAAGTTGTGTTGCTATCCTAGTTTAAAGCGAACAACTCATACTACTTGAGATGGTTCATACTTATACATTGAACGTGTTAATTCTCTGGATCAATGCTTCAAACTTGTAGTTGCGAAATATTATTTAGTTCAAACCATAACATAATTGATTTTCAAATTGAAGCCTTATTTATGTAACTTGTGGTGAATTCATTACCCTAGGTTTTTCTCAAAACCATTAACTTCATCTTTATTTATAATTGCTAATTTATTCGCTTTGTTTAATTTAATTATAATTAGGTTATGAACAACCATCTGTTTCATAAAAATTAATTTGGGAATTTAACAATTAAATTAGTTAATTTCCCATTTGTCCCATGTGGATCGATACCTAGACTTACCGTTATTCTAAGGAATTTGGTATAGTTTAGTGCTCATTTTTGGTATGTGAAACAACCCATCAAATTTTTGGCGCCGTTGCAGAAGACTTTTGGCAAAATTAATTAATTTAAAGTTATATTCTTATTTTTAATTTTTAGTTTAGGATTTTATGCTTTCGTGTTGCTAGGTGTGCAAAGTTTTTGCAAATGGAGCTATCATTGAAATGCAAGCAGAGCACAACCGAGCTTTAAAAACAAACTGCAACACTAAAGTGCTAAAAAAAAAAAAAAACAAACAAACAAACAAATACTCGCAAGCGAATGCACCAAAGTGCTAAAAATAGAGAGTTCAAGTGGAGGTTGGAGACAATGGTCTACACGTCAAGCACCCACAAGACAAGTAAAGCATTTTTTGTTAAACCGCTGTGAGTATTTCCCCTTTGGTATTTTGCTTCCATAACTCAGTGCACAAGAGTTGAAACTGTGTGTGTATGTGAGTGGCGTATGCATGGATGCCATTCTTGTTGCTCTGAATTGCGGAGTTTGGACCTTGAACTAGAAAGGACTCTTAGGAACCTTAAAGCCTCTTTCCGTGTTCCTAGGATTGAATAGCCATATCCATACTTCGAACCATTAGAGATGGCAAACCCGAATGTCCCAAATGGGTCTAACCGGACCCTTAAGGATTACTTCACACTCATTGCATATACATCACCATCATGCATTCAATTACCCAACACCACCGTTACTCATTATGAGATTAAGTTCAACACCATCCAAATGCTTTCATCATTCCATGGGACTAGCTCATGATGCCCTTACAAACATCTGCCTGAATTTCTGGAAATTTGCTCTACAGTGAGGATCCAAAATTTCACCAATGAGGCCTTAATGTTGCGACTATTCCCATTTTCACTGAAGGACAAAGCAAAACATTGGTTGAACTCCTTACCTACTAATTCTATCACAACATAGGACCAATTACAGCATAATTTTTTAGAGAAGTACTTTCCCATTGGTAAGACCAACCAACTCGGGCAAGCCATCACTAATTTTGCGCAAATTGATGGCGATCAATTTCATGAAACATGGGAAAGACTTCGTGACCTTCTCCAACAGTGCCCCCACCACCAAGTGCCTGATTGGCATTTTGTTCAGACCTTTTAATATGGTTTAACTAAGCCTCACTGCCAAATGATGGATTCTTCTTGTGGTAGGACATTCATGTCGAAAAATGACACCGAGGCATGGCAATTATTTGAGAACCTAAGTGATAATTCCCTTCACCATGCCTCCGCAGCCCGACAAGTTCAGCAACCTATAGTTGGAGCCCCGAAAAAATGGGGCATTTATGAGGTAGGGCAAAACCTAGAGTTTAGCCCAACAAGTAGAGGCATTGTCCCACAAAATAGACCAATTATTAGCTTCGGGACATGCCCCTGCACAGCATGTTCAGCCTCAATTTCATAAGACATGTGTTATTTGTGCGAGCCCTGATCATGACTTGATGCTCTTCGGCATCACAATTTCCGGAATTAGTCTAAGAGTATGTAAATGCGACTCAAGGATTCTCTAAACTGGGGTAATGAACCATATTCTAACACATATAACCCGGGATGGAGAAATCACCCTAATTTTTCATGGAGACCTCCTTCACAAGGCACTTCTTACAATCCTCTACCACCAAGGCAGAATTTTAATAATTTTGCCAACCAATCTTCCTGCCGACCACCACAACCTCCGCCTGTTCCTCAAGGCAACTCGGCCTTTGAGACTCAGGTGTTGGAAGTTCTCTCAGAACTTAAGGGGTTAGCACCAGTAGTGCACTCCCACACTCACTCTATTGCCAAGCTAGAGGCCTAATTAGGTCAAATGGCTAATAACATGAATATGAGAGATGAGGGAAAATTATTGAGTCAGACTGTGGCTAACCCTAAGGATCAATATGGGGCAAAGAGGTCGAGTGGGAATGGCAAGCACCATGAATAGGTGCAAATAGTGATTACTTTGAGGAGTGGAAAAGAGTTAGAGCCTTGGCCAATTGTATCTAATGCAACTAGGGCAAAGAGGCGTGACCACGGTGATAAACCCAACGAGAACAAGGGTAAGGGAGAAACACATAAGGGGAATGACTTAGTCCCTAGTACTTCACATAAGTCTAAGGCACCATATATGCCTAGGGCACCCTTTTCCCAATACCTTGATATACCGTCCCCTTTCAATAAGAAGGCGACATCCATGGAAGCAACGATGGAATCCATTACTGTCACACTCCAGTTAGCTGACCAGTCCCTACCTCGCTAGATGCGCACCTACACATTATGGTAATATCCTCTATCTCTCTCTCATTTTACTATTTACTATATAGTTGCTTACATTGAGGGACAATATTGTATTCCAGTTAGGAGGTGAGGATATTTATATTTACAATTCATGTTTGTACTTGTTGCACTTGATTGCATCACTTCACTTGATGTTAGCTTTTTGCCAGTATGGTGGTGATATAAGCATATGATAATTAGGGAACATAGTAGACTTGTATGAAAAGGGTTTATTGGGTAAATACTCGCATGTGATGTTTGCACTAGGAGAGTTGTTTGTGTTTGTGGTATTAGTATACTTGTCATAAGTATGCCTTGATTCACGTGAACCCACTTTCATAACGGTGACTTCTCTATGCTAATCTCTGGTGTACATCATTGATAATTGCTAGTATTGTAGAAAAGAATAAATGAGTAGCCTTGATTCTCACAAAAATAAAAAAATAAAAAAATAATTGACTTGTTTGGGTTCGTAGCCTTTTTAACTTGAGTTATTAAGCCTGTATGGGTGTCTCTACACCTAGTGCCCTAAAACCGTTTGGTTTGGGAGTCATTGGCCCAATACTTGTGTAGGACACCCCATTTTTGACTGACCTTAAGACTCAGACGTCATCAATTGAGCGCTCGGTGATAGTGCATGTTGTGCTCGTTTCGAGGTTTCGGAGTTTTTGGCCGAGAGCCTTGCCCCCGGGCCTCTGAACTCTTTGTGCTTCGGCTCGGTTTGCGGACCAGGCCTTGTTTCTCTTCCTTAGAGGGAGGGAGTGGTCTAGTAGGACCATCTTTTTGTGGTCGTAGGCCACTTTTCCTATTTGGAGACTAGTTTCCGGTTTTAGGAGCCTTCGGCCGCGCGCCATGTCTCGGGACCGCTTAATATTCTCCGTTTGCCATGGTTTTTGAACCACACCTTGTTTCCTTGGCCTAGAGGGCCCCTGTGGTTTGGGAGACCACTTTTGTGGTCGTAAACCACTTTTGGTGCTCGACAGCTAGTTTTCGATGCTCCCAGCTACGCGCTTTGCCTCCCGAACTTTCGTCTTGCATCCGTTTTGGTTTATTTTTGGTACAAACCTTGTTTTCCTTGTTTGGAAGGTGGTATAAGGGTGGGAGACCAGTATTTCCCCTTGGAGACCACTTTTCCTCCTTGTAACAAGTCCGCGAGGGACCTCACGGGTTACAGTTCGGACTCAATTTGTCACGGTTCTAAATCTGAACCAAAGAGTCCAAATCCGACAAATCGTTTTGAGAAAACAGATTTTTAGAAAAGAAGTGCCAAACATGGACTGCTTTGCCAGATACAGAGTCGCCACCTAAATATTTTTAATAGGGGGAATTTAGGAAACCCTGACTCGGTGCCAAAGGCCACGTGTTCGTCATCACCAAAGTTGCCTCGGCTCGGGAACTCGGGTACGATTGGGGAAGGTCAGCTATGAGCACCCCCTCTCGCCCGATCTGAAGATCGGCCTCTACTAACCGTGATATCTTGTTTTTGAAAGCACATGCGTCCTTATTCCGGTTAAATTAGCCTAGAATTACTACGTGATGCGCACAGCAAAACAAGTATAGACTAGATCGCCTAATTTGGAACAAAGCATTGCATATCCATTTCTTTGAAAATGGTTTCGAATTTGCTACTTGTAAGTAGGCTAAAATACGGGTTTTCAATGAGTTGTTCCAACTCAAACAATCCAACCTTCACCCATAGGCATTCAGGCAGTTTATATCACATAAGCATCTAGCCACATGATAAGCATGCTATCATGTTTAATCATTCACACTCATGCGAGATGCTAAAGCATAAAATACTCACAATGTACTCCGAGCCAAAACAAGAACGTGTTAGCAATCATGCCATGATCCAAGTCCATGTTTAAATGCCTAATGCAACGCATGCAGAATGTCACTAGAATAGGCTCGGCTAATCTAAGAATGACATGTGAAAATGCGCAAGTAGCATGTATTCAGGTTTAGATTTGAAATACTTATGCATTTAGCATGATGCGCCGAGCCCGGTGCATGCAATACTGATGAATGATGCACGCATGCATAGCATAAGGTATGCTAAATTAAACATGTCCTAATACTAACCATCAAAGCAGGTAAGTAAAAGGGAGAAAGAAGTGGGGATTGGAAGACATGCACACACGCACCCACACTTATTACAAATTTGCCCTCGCTCAGAGGGACCGAAAGAATAATACAGATTTTAACTAGCCTACAAGCTAATTAATATTACAAACCACCTAATTAATTAACAAATCAATTAAGTATTGAAAGCAGTAAACAGTAGCCTCGGGAAGAGCGTCCAATGCATGCGCGCTCAATTCCACTCGGAAGTCACTGCCATGCACAAGTTGCCTCTGCTTTGACTGTTCTGCTCCTCTGAAGGCTTCACAAGTCCTAGGATTGCTTCTCTAAATGCTGTGGAACACCACCGGCTGAGGGGATTGGTCACCGGCCATAGAGAATGGTCACCGGCCACAAATGAATCCATCAGCCACTTATGGATGGCCGGCCGGCCAAATCTTCCTGCAGAAACTGGTTTGACAGCAGCAGAGGACAAAGTATAGCATCGCAATGCATTTCAAGCAATGTTTGCACCAACCACTCTCCTTATCATGTGCATGACTCAAAGGAGGATGGGCCCTCGATTCTCGGACCACCAATCACACACTCCCATGCATGATGGCCCAAAGAATCAAGTGTGCATTTTGATATGGGATGCAATGCACATAATCAAACAATGGGGCTTAACCTCTATCACAAGCAATTCAAGAGGCAAAGCATGCATGCCAATGCAATGCAATCCTAAGCATGTGAGCTAGTATGCAACCATGGAAAATGCAAAGAAGCACAAAAGGCATACAATGGTCATGCAAGACATGCAAGGCATGAGACAATGCAACCAACAAGTATGCAAGGCACAATGTGGGTGTTCAAGCATACAAGCAAACATGTGACTTCATTTAATCATGCAACTTCAATCATGCAACAACACACAAATATACAACAACATACAAGGTGAGCATGCCATAACATGCAAATCAGTGGACTTAAACTAACATGGATAGCTCGCAAGCATGCCAAAATCAGTGGCCAATGTTAAGGAAATGAAGGCTAATATGCACACAAACATGCATGCAAATGGGCCAACACTTAAGCATGAAACAAGTAACTTTTAAGCGCACTTAAAAGAGACTAAACATGGACAATTAGCATATATGGAAAGCTCTGAAATCATGTTTATAGAAGGTGTTAAACCAATTAAACAAGACAAGCATAGCATGCAATTAGTTCAAGACTCAAGACTAACAAGCCAAAGTGTAAGGTAGCCATACAAAGCATGCCATGGTCGACCAAAACAACCCAAAATAGACTTCAAGCATACCAAAACAAATATGAAAGCTTTACAAAGCTTGGCCAAAAACATGTTAGAACAAGGGTCAACACTTAAAACATGTTAAGACCTAAACATGGCATTACAAGGCATGTATGCTAAGCAAGCATGGTGTACCCAAACCAATTGAAAACAGAGCTATATTATGACATAATAAGCACAAAAATCAGTTAAGGCATGGCCAACATGAACCTAAACAATATGCTCCCTCAAGAGGCAAAAAATGGTCCTTTTCAAGGACAACAAGGAGAGGGGGTGGCCCTCTCCTTCTTAGGACCTCAAGGCACCATCCTCACCTCTGAAATCCCTCAAGATTTTAGTGGTGAGGAGGCCCAAACACAATGGCCCCGGAGCTCAACTAAAATGGCACAAAACAAGGGCCAAACAAGCCTTAAGAGGGGTCAAACAACCCCAAAGCTTAGAACACTCTTAAACAACTATCTAGAGGGCTCAAAAACAAGACTTTTATATGTTATATGTAAAGCCTAAAAACAGATGCAAGATAGTCAAAAAAGCTTTGCAAAAATGGGGTATTTAAAGGTAAAGTCCTTACCCTTGTAGACCCTCCTCAAGAATGGAAGACCAGCTGTTTTTTTTTGGCCCAAACCAGCTCCAAAACTTCAAAAACAACCCTCAAGGGCCTCAGCTCCAAGAGAAGGTGTGATGGTGGGTGTTTGTGCACAAAAGTGAGGCAAAACACACACACTAAGCTCAAGAGAGAGAGAGATAGAGATAGAAGAGATATACACTCAAAACCCTAATATCAGAGCTCTCCTTAGCTTTTTTGTCTAACCCTAAAAGATGGAGAGGAGGCCTCCTCTTATAGAGCTTTAATCTTGTAAGCTTACAAGACAAGCTAGCTAAGAGGGAAATCCCTCCATACACGTGTATGGAGGGAAGCCAAGTGCATGTTAGCTGCATGAAAATATCTACAAAAGCAGATGCACAGTAGTCGGCTGGCCAAAAATGCAATTGACCAAAAAAGATAGCCGGCCGACCATCTATATTGCCGGCCGGCCAAACATTTGGCCGGTGGCAACAAGACACAGCCGGTGGCCTCAAGCCATGGCCGGTGGAGTGTGGGGGTGGCCCACAAGCCATTCCCTACCCCTCCAAGGCAAAGTACAAGTGTTTGGTGCAAAACCAAGCATAAAACAGTCGAGTCGAGAGATCCTGAGGCAAGGCGTGTATCCGAGACCTCTAGGACCTCAAGGCAAACACAAACATGGATGATCACCGAGTGTTCGAACGGTGACGTCCAAGTCTTGAGGACGGTCAAAAATGGAGTGTCTACACTCTTGCCAGCCAGTGTTCTGGTCTAACAACTGGTCTCCCTGATCTTTGGAACATCAAAAGTGGTCAGCCACCACACCATTTGCTTGTTTTCATCCTCTGGACTCTCTCCCACCATGGCCGACCAGTTGTTGTTCTGTGAGACCACTTAAAGTGGTCGGTCGACCACTTTAAGTAGCTGGCCAACCACTTTAAGTGGTCAGCTGCTTTTTGTCACCTTTTTGGAGATATTTTCCTCCAGCTGGCATAGCTAGAAGGCACTGAGACCATCCTCCATACACGTGTATGGAGGGATAGCCCTGAGCCTTAGCTTCTCCTAGAAGCTTTAGCTTTTGTTCTCCATAAGAGGGAGGCTCCTCCTCCCTCCTCTAGGTTCAAAAAATTGCCTTAAGCGTTATACATATAGCTTTGTCTCTATATTACTCTTGTTCTTGATTTTGTGCCTTAAAAGTGTAGTTTTGTCTTACTTTAACACACAAACACACACTCAAACACTATACTCTTGGAGCTGAGGTCCCTTGAGATTGTTTTTGGAGTTCTTGGACTGGTTTAAGCTTGAAAAACCTGCTGGAGTTGCAGCTTTGAGGGTGATCTTCAAGGGTGAGTTTCTAACCCTTAAAACCCCCATTCTTACTTAAGCTTTTGGACCCTTTTGCATGTTGTTTTAAGCTTAACTTCCCACTGCAAAAAGTTTTGAATTTTGGAGCTTAAGATCTTTGTTTAAGATCACTTTTATGTTTGGGGTTGTTTACCCCCTCTTAGGCCTTGTTTGGCCTTACTTTTGTGCCTTCTTTTTAAGCTTTGGGACCACCTTGTTTTGGCTTTCTCACCACTGAAACTCAGAGGAATTTCAGTGGTGGGAAGGGTGTTTTGAGGTCCCAAAAAGGAGAGGTCATCCCCTCTCTTTGTGTCTTCAATACTTGCTTCATTAGCCTCATGTGTGAGCATGTTTGTTAAGCTTATGTTGACCATCTATTAGCTTGTATTTGGGCTTATTTTAGCATGGCATGCCACTGTTTTTACTTGGTTTTGTCACTCCATGCATGCCTAATACACTTGTAGTGTAAATCACACAAACTAGCTTTGTATGCTTCTTGAAGTAGCATGTCATTCTAGCTTGTTTTGTTTCCATTTCAGCATATTTTTGGTGATATTTTGCCATGTCATACCTCTGTTAGGGTTTGGTTTGGTCACCTCTTGCATGCCTCATGCACTTGTAGTGCAATTCCATGAAATAGCCTAACATGCATCATGCTTTGACACGTCATTCTAGCATGCTTTTGGCTTAACTTCAAGAAGCTTTTGTCCATGTTTTAACATGCTTTATCTCTGATTTTGGTTGTTTTGGTCATGCATGCCCTGCTTTGTATAGCTATAGTGCATTCTAGCTTGTTAGCTTTGTGTATCAAGTCCACTAGCATGCATTACTTGGACTATTTGAATGATTTGGCATAATTTATAATGTGATTTCAGTCCATATTTCATGGTCATGCACTTGCATTTTTTGCTCATTCAATGCGTTGGAGGGTTTGCCCCTTTATGCCTTAACATGAATCATTGCGTATACCTTCATGCCTTAGCTTGTGAGCCATCATTTCAATGTGTTTTTGGGGTTATTTTGCCATGATATAACTTTGATTTTTTTTGCTTAAGTCATTCTATGCTTGGTCTTCATAGGTGTAGTGTAATCCACCTTATTTGCCTTCTATGCATCATGCCTTATGCCCTTCATGCTAGCTTGTTTTGGCTTCCTTCCATACATGTTTTAGTATCATTTTGACATGTTCTAGGACTGTTTTGGGTTGCCTTTTCCATATCCTTCATGCTTTGTATAGCTGTAGTGCAATTGGCCTTGCTAGCTTTGTGTTTTCTTGACTCATGCATGCTATCTTTGAGCTATTTAGATGATTTGGCATCATTTAATACTTCATTTCAGAGCTTATAGCATTGCCATGTTCCCATTTCTTTCATGCTCTGAATGCCTTTAAGTGTTGTGCATTGTTGCCTTACTTATGGCCTAGCATGTATGCCATCTTGCCTAGGTCTTTGAGCCTCCATCTTAGCATGTTTTGGTCATTGTTTTGACCTATTTCAGCTCTATCCATGTTTGGTTCATGCATTTGTACCATGTATTGCATGCCCCCTTTGTAGTCCTCTTTACTAACTTCATGCTTTAAGGACTCTAGTATGCTATGCTTGCTTTGTTTGAATGATTTGGCATCATTTCTTACTTAATTTCAGCGCATTTAGTGTTATTACACTTCCGCATTTATCACTCCTTGAGCCTTCTTGAGGGTTGTGCTCTTAAGCCTACTTGGTTGGCCAATGCATTGTGCATGCATGCTTTGTATTCTGTGCCTTTGTTTTGGGTGTTATGGCCACTGATTTGGGCATGACTGAGGTCTACCCCCTTTTGGTTTAAGTCCATTTAGCATGTTCATTTACATGTTGTTCGCATGCTTATTGTTCATTGCATTAAGTATGCCATCTTACATTGCATTGTGCATGCCATGTGGTTATTTGCATTGTGTATGCCAAGTAGTTTCTTTGCATCGAGTATGCATGTCCGTAACATTGCTAAGTTGCCCT
The DNA here is from genome assembly GCA_036172215.1 of Camellia granthamiana. Lineage (NCBI taxonomy): Eukaryota > Viridiplantae > Streptophyta > Magnoliopsida > Ericales > Theaceae > Camellia > Camellia granthamiana. The sequence goes on along the minus strand of CM069903.1, from coordinate 142,118,648 downwards.
TGTAGCATCGCATTGTGCATGCATGCATTAGCATTGTTCGCATGTCATTAGCTTTGCTAAGTCGATCACGTCACATTGCATTGAGTGTGCTAAGTTGTCATTCGCATTGTGTATGCTAGTATGTTAATTGCATGTTTGCATGCTTATCCCTTGCATGTTTGCATGCTTAAGTTGCATTGCATGTTTTGCGTGCTCGAGTCGCATTCTGTATGCCATGCTTGTGTTGCATTGTGTTTGGAATAGGTGTTAGTCCAAACACGGGAAACGAGGGACGTTTCATACTTGAAGTGATGAAACGTGCCTCAATTCCCGGTCGCCGACGCTCTTGATCAAGCATGATAGAGTTTTAGGCCTTATTTGTTTACTTGTGCATTCATTTTACATTGAATCGTGCAACTTCGCCTCTCGACCATCATGCATTGAAATGCACGATTGGTGGCCCAAAAGTCGAGAACCACACTCCCTTGAGCTCATGAAATGATAAGGAGGGTGGTTGTGCACACATATCTTGCAAATACATTGCCATTCCCTTTCTTGCTCTCTGTTGCAGCAAACTGGAATTCAGCAGCAACAATTGGTCAGCCGACCAGTATTACTAGCTGGCCGACCACTTTTTCTGGTTTTCAGCACAGAAAGTGGTCGGCAGGTGGTCTCCTTCCTCAACAACTGGTCGGCAGCCCTCCCACAGGTTCCCATGGTGGAGTTTAAGCTTTCTGGAGCTTGGTGCAAGGTTCTGAGGACAATTGCAAACAGAGGCAAGTTGGGGCATCACGACGAATTTCCGAACGAGGCAACCGGGCATGCATGCATTCTTCTCCCTCTGAGGACATTACTTTACTGCTTTACTTAGCTAATTTGCTTAGCTAGTTTATGCTTTGGTTTTGTACCTAATTAGTTAATGCGTTTAACTATTCAATTTGTGTTGTAATAGCTTAATTAGTTAAGTAGGGTTAGTTAATTAATTTTGTTTTGTAATAATTAGTTTAATTATCTTAGATTAGCTAGTTAGCTTCTTATTCGTACCCTCCGTCGAGAGGGCCAATTGTTGTAATAAGCGTGCGTGTGTGTGATGCATGTCTTCCAATCCCCATTTATTTCTCCCTTTTGCTTAGCCGCTTACGATGGTTAGTTTTAGGGCATATTTCATTTAGCATACCTTATGCTATGCATGTGTGCATCCATTCATCTATATTGCATGCACCGGGCTCAGCGCATCATACTAACTGCATTGTATTTCAATTCCAATTTGAATACATGTACCAAGTTGCATTTCACATGCCATCTTAGAATAGCTGAACCTATTTTAGTTGCATTCTCGTATGTGTTGCATTAGCCATCTTAACATGAACTAGAATCATGCATGATTTCTAACTAGTTCTCTGTTTTGGCTCGGAGTACACTGTGAGTGTTTATGCTTTAGCATCCCTGGATGAGATGTGTATGTTGCCATGAAAGCATGCTTGTCATGAGGCTAACTGCTTATTTGATATAACTGCCTGAATGTCTGTGGGTAAAGGTTGGATTACTTGAATTAGAACAATTCATTGAAATCCGCGTTTTAGCCTACTTGCGAGTAGCATCTCTAAATCATTTTCACAAACGAGCATGCAATGTTTTGTTCCAAATTAGGCGATCCAGTCTATACTTGGATACTGTACGCATCACGTAGTAAGATTAGCTAATTAACCGGAATAAGAGCACATGTGTTTTCAAAAACAAAGTATCATGCTTAGTACAGGCCGATCTTTGATCGGGCGAGCGGGGGTGCTCATTGCATGACCTTCCCCTCTCATACCCAAGTTCCCGAGCCGAGGCAACTTTGGTGATGGTGGACACGTGGCCTTCGACACGAGTCAGGGTTTCCTAAATTCTCCTAAAAATAAAATATTTAGGTGGCGACTCTGTATCAGGCAAAACAGTCCATGTTTGGCACTTCTTTATAAAAATCAGTTTTCCAAAACGATTTGCCGAATTTGGACTCTTTGGTGATTTATCAGTCTCACATCGCACATTGTGAGATTAGATTCAGAACCGTGACATTTAAGTCCGAACTGTAGTAGCTCAGAGAACGAGACGAGATTCGCGTCCGCCTTCGCACGCGCGGGATGTTGGGGAGTTCTCACGGGAGCGCGTCTAAAGTTTCTGGCGACTTTGCTGGGGATTTAGAGAATTTGAATTGAACTCATGATATCTTGTTTTGATTACACTTATGTGTTTCTTTGCATTGCATGTGCATTGGTGCGCCTAAGTCACCGTGTTCGCCGTCTACTATTCTTGAGCGGTTAGCCTGAGGCTGCTTGCCATAAGGTTGACCAGTTACGGGCTCTGCGACGATGGGAACACAAACTTCGATTTTTACCGGGGCACCCTTTTGACCATTCGACCTAGTGCATATTCGGAATCCATAGCGCCTATTCCAAACTAGGACAGGTTGCTTACCCAATTGTAGGCTGTTTGAAACCGCTGTGTGCGTAGTGATAACCCTAGCTCCTGACAAAATAGGACAGGGAAACCCTACCCCAACACAGGAGTGTTTTGGCTCTCATTTGCTTGGTATTTGCTGTCAGAGTGTGTCTCTACAGGTTGTGTATATCAATTTGTAAGTCTAGGTATCAGGCCTGAGGGCATCAGTATTTGGGAATCAATTTTACCCGAGGGTATCGATTTACAGGGCAAAATTTTGGGCAGAACTCAGTAGAGAGTGCAGTCATTCAACTTTTGCTTGTATCTATTTTGGTGAGATCAGGCTGAGATGCTGTCTGTTTTCTTCTTTTGCAAGGTAATCGTGGAACTATAGCTTCAGAAGGCTCCAAATATCCCCCGGGTACATTGGACTTTTACTGATAGACTTTGTCGGGTCAGAGATTCAGTTCAGAGCAGCCAGCGTTTTCCTCCGCTGAGGCAAGGCAGAGAAAGGCCAGTTAAGGCTCACCGGTTCATCTGATCCGTTAGTCACCAGTCACATCACCTCCGTTCAGTTCAGCAGACTCATGATGACGCAGAGTTCAGAAGAGATTGTGGTCATGACAGCAGCTTTAAACTAGGGAATCACCATGCAGGGTGAGACCAATGTTGAAATGCAACGCCCATCTGGGGCACCTACCGCATATCCGGTCTTGGAACCCCAATCATTTCAAACTCATGAGCCCATTACTTTCGAGCTGATGGGAATGATCGGCGATCTTCAGAGATCTGTCGCTGATCTAGCCTTTGGACTATCGGCTCCGCCGTCGACCATATCACATGTCAGAAATTTCATGCCAGAAGAACCCCCACTCTTGGGGTGAATTGTAATTAAACTCAGCCAACCTGAAGTCATCCCAAGTTCGAGCAATGACGTGTCGGCAACAACCGGGCTTCACACTGATGTAGCAACCCAAACCTTCAACCAAGCCGAGGCGAGTTGTAAGAACAAGGTAAAGGCAGATATTAATCCCTATGAACAACTGTTGCAGGCTGTTGAGGCTTTGAAAGCCGGGGGACTAAACAAACAGCAAGTGCTCGTAGTCGCTGCAAAAACTGTGGATGACACTTTTGTTACTCAGAACGAGGGCAGTTCGAGCCAAGGAAAAAATCGGGAGAAGGGCCGTCGTACCAGAACCGTCCCTTTTAACCCTAATTCTACACCCGGGAAAGATCAGCTGACCAAGCCAGTACCTGCCGACCCTTTTTCTAGTGCACCCAGCAAAAATCCACAAACCTCGAAGTATCTACCCCGAGGTCGGAGGGTCTCCTATGCCCTCTATATGCCTTTGTCTAAGGCTCTTCAAATCCTTGCTGAAAAAGGCCATCTCAAACCCCTCGAGCCTGGGCCTCTCCCTAGTCGTCTTCCACCCGGCCATGATACTACCCAGTACTGTGCGTACCATCAACAAACCGATCATAGCACCGACAATTGCTTCCGTCTTCACCACGAAGTACAGGATTTGTTTGACAACGGGGTCATCATCCCACCAAGCTCAGCAAAGTCTATTGTCACTGGATCAGTGAGCTTGGGGGATAATACGAGTATGTGATCAGGGGATGAACCACCTGCGGGCGGCACTCAGTTTACTCCAGATATGGCGTATGGCACGCACTATTTTGAGCATTTGTGAATGCTAGTTTTTGTACTTTTCGACTTGGGTATTGGGTCGGTTTTTGTTATTTTGTATAAAGTCAGCCTTTTTGTACTAAGTCAGTTGGGTCTGTCTTGTTGTATCGAGACAGTCCTGTTGTATAGGAATCGAGTGATGCCGGGGGTGTTATCTCGGATATCACTATTTTGTTTTGTGTTTGTCTTTTCGCTTTCTTTTGAGTCTATTTCTGCCGTGGAGCCAGTTACGCCAGAAGATCTGAATGAAATAGCAGTGGTTCTCATGTTTTGTGCTTATTTCTGCTTTGAGCCTGTTGTGCCAGTAAGTTTAGAATGAAACGGCAGTGTATTTCACCTACTCTTCTGTGCCTTGAAATTATTGCATTGACCTACGTTTTTCAAAACTCTTTGAATATTGTGATGAAAACAAAGAGGAAGGAATTCCTCGGGATTTGCAAAATTTGATCAATTGAGAGAAAGAGATGCGTGCTAAGCCCTTAATGAATGAGATCATGCTTGTTAATGTGAGTACTGAGAAGGATCCTGGCTTGATCCAGATTGGTTCTACTTTGTCCTTCCGCGTGAGCGACTGGTCGCTTTCTTAAAAGATTTTAAAAAATGTTTTGCGTCGTCCTGCAAAGACCTGTGTGGAATCGCTCTTGAGATTGTTTAACTTAGGATCGCTCTCAACCTTGAGACTCAACCCCTTGCTTTCAAACCTTGAACTTGGATTCAGAATGTTCAACGGTCAACCCCAATATGAGGCCTGTGTGGCCATATTCGAAGCAGCCCATGAATTAGAGGCAAGAAAAGTCAGATCAAGAAGATCGGATGAGATCAAAAAGAAGCTTGTGAAGCTAGATCAGAAGCCTCCTCGAACTAGGGGCAAAAATATCAAAAGTGCTCGAAGAGCTAAAAATGGATCACTCTGCAAATCAATGAAGATCGGCAAGAATGCCAAATCCCAAAAGGGAGGAAAGAAGAAAGTATTGCTGAAGGACAACCGAGTTCCTATCCACAACACTAGGGCAAATTCAGCCCCCATTGGATGGACTCCTACATCATCATCGAACAACAGCCACTCTCTTGGATTCAGATGGCTTCGAGATCTCAAAACCATTTGACATGGACAAAGCTACACTTTTACCCTTGAGAGGTTCGCTGGGTCGAAAATCCAGAAGGGCAACCCAGGCAAAAGTCAGAGCAAGAAAAAGAAGAAAAAAGTACAAAAAAAGAAAAGAAGAAAAGAAAAAAATGCAAAGAATGAAAAAAGAAATGAAAAATTCTAAAAAGAAATGAAAAAGAAAAGAACTGAAAAGAAAAGAAAAATAGAGCTCACAAGGTTGAAAACCTGGAATGGTGGCCTTGGCAAAAGTTAGAGCGCAAAAAGAGAGGTTAATACCCGAGTGTACCTTAACCTGAACTACGTAAGGCTTAACTCCCATGTTTGGGATACGTAGGCAACTTCATTCTGAAGTCCAGCCATAAACACTTCCAACTCGATTGTGTCCATGTAATGGTTTTGATCATCTTTGTCATTTCTGTATCCAAGAGTTCGGCTGTGATCTTCACTATGAGAACTGGTTACAGTGTGCTGCAGTACTATTCAAACAAGGGGCCACTTTCCATTGCCATACAGCGCGTTGTGGTGCCATTCAGACGAAGGGCAACTTTCCGTTGCCATGAAGTGCCATTCAGACAAGGGGCAATTTTCCATTGTTTTGGATCTGAGGTTGTGTATCTCAAAAGCAAATTCCGTGTTGGTCGAGCAGTGGCCATTTGCAAAAACATTTTTTGAGAATTTTTACTAAGGTTGACTAATTTTCTCGAAAATTATTCCATTTTTCCAAAACTGGACCATTTCTTGAACCCAAAAAAAGAAAATTTTCAGTGCTCACAGCCTAACTTGCATGATTTTAAATCAGAAAATTGAACAAGTATGCTAATCTAACTCTCATTTTAGTCAAAATTGTTTTAGTAGAGCTCCAAAACAAAAAGGGGTCAAAATGATAAACTAGGGGCACAGTTGAGTCAGGCTTCTTGTCTTTTCCCCATTGTCAATGCACTTGCCAGAAAAGGCACCATACTTACCAGGAAAGGCACTCTACCTGCCAGGAAAGGGCATAATTGAAACTAACAACAAAGGGCTGAAAGCTCTCTCATCCTCCAAAGCAGCAAGGTATTGAGCCAAGTGCGAAGCACGAATTGGAAGAGATCAAGATATTTCATCCCCTCATCAAAGGCATCGACTAGACGTCGCCGGAAGAAATAGTCGTGAGCTGAATATGCTGGGCATGAGTCCACAACCTTCAATTTATCCGTCAACCATATCTAGGGAGGGATGAAAAATGAGAGATTAAAGAATAGAAAGACGTGCGCCGAGAGAAAAAGTGAGAAAAGGGCTTTTCTTTCAAAAAAACAAGAGATTGAGTTCCAGAGTGATGTGAGAGTCACAAATGAGAAAATGGTGGGAAACAATACCCGGAGAAACTGGCTCCTCGTGATCTGAGAGGTCCCTCGTCTTTGGAACATGTCTGAGTGTCGTGTCTGTTGTCTTGTTTGTCTCCATTCTTGTTTTGAGTCATTTTGAGTGTTTCTCGATGTGTTTAGGTTGTTTACCTT
>CM069903.1:141796431-142111751 GCA_036172215.1 Camellia granthamiana | reverse complement strand
TACTAACTCATTTACACATTAAGCCCTTGGCTTGAATTTACATGTAATACATAAAAAAAGAAGACAACAAAAAGTCTGCCCACCCCTAGCCTCCCAAGCTATGTCCTTGGAGGTGGCATGCAACCTGTACCTGAAAATGATGTTCCCATATAGGGTGAGCCACAGCCCAGTAGAAATATACTAAACCAGCTATGAATAATGACTAAAAGATTAGCAGTTGATAGGTGGCCAACACTTTACACTCTCATACTCCATTTCCTTACAAATTCTCAATTTATAACCATGGCTCAGAACCTGGCCAACAACTCATGTGGGACAGTAACTCATGTCCAAAAATTTCCCATTTCACAAAAGACAAGCATACTAGCTATATCAATACTTCCAAAGACATGCATAAGAGCAATATCACACATCACTAGAGAAGCATATGAGCTATATCTCTAGAGTCCATCCCCTATCTTCTCCAAAACAACATCCGGTTTAGAGGTCCATCCCCTATCATCCCCTAAACCGTGGAGTACATCCCCCATCTCCTCCAACATAACACACAATGCATATAAACAATTATTATACACATCAATCAATACATAAATTTAATGTACTCTGTCAGCCGTCATACTCTATGACACGTTCCATTGATTAGTTTCAATTTGCCTAATCATCATGCATTGTCTACAACAATCAAGACTATCCTCCACCGATAGCCCAAAGCAGTTATTTCTATACAGAAAGTAAATGCCACAGATGGATATAAAATCAACATTTCAATTCCTCATCTCTTACAATTAATTATCCCAATTAATTAATCAATGTAATTAGGGCATTTTCCATAATTAACATTACAACCCTTCGGTTTCATTTTTCATCACTATTTCAACATTAATCCCATGTTTCTACACCAAACATGCCTCTAGGTTTATTATAAATAAAACCCCAACTTTTGTAAAATTACACAAAGGCCCAAAGTTTTCTCAAAATTACACAACAACTTCCAACACATCAAAATACTAAAATTTAAAGACAAAATCCATAAAAAGGAGTAGGATATCCCTACCTCAGAGTTTGAGCTCAAATGGAGATGAAGACCCAACACCCAACTTGCTCCAAAACCAAATATTTCCAGATTAAATCGAAGCCCAAGTCACCCTCTAGCTTTTTAACAAAGGACTTAGGGTAGAAAATCACCCTAGGTAGATCAAATCTTAGAGAGAGAGTAAGTTTAGAGAGAGAGGGTCTCGTTTGAGGGATGAAAAGTTTTGAAAAAGTGAAGTTTGGGTCGGCTGCTGCTAGCTGATATAAACAGGCTCGCTCGAGCGAAGCCTTGGTCGCTCGAGCGACCAGACACAAGAAACTGCACTCGCTCGAGCGAAGACACGCTCGCTCAAGCCAACAGTTCAAATCCTCCAATTTGCAACACGACGCTCGCTCGAGCGAAGAACAAACCAGATCGCTCGAGCGAAGAAAAGCTCGCTCGAGCCAGGAAATGCAACTTTCAGGTCTGAGCCAGACACAATCGCTCGCTCGAGCGAAGCCACTCTGGCTCAAGCCACCAGACACAAAAATCAACTCTCGCTCGAGCGACCAAACCCTCGCTCGAGCGACCAACCAAAAACAGAAGCTCGCTCGAGCGAAGACCCAAAATTCTGGGCAGCAACACTTGGTTCCCAAACACAACCAACCTGTAACAAACCTGCCCAATACATCCTATAACTCAAATACAAAGTAGGAAAGGATGTAAACAAGACAATACTCAACTACTAACATCCACGGACACATGTCCGGATCACTGTACTACAAAGGGTAAACCCGGGATCGCTATATCACATGTCAGAAATTTCATGCCAGAAGAACCCCCACTCTTGGGGCGAATTGTAATTGAACTCAGCCAACCTGAAGTCATCCCAAGTTCGGGCAATGACGTGTCGGTAACAACCGGGCTTCACACTGATGTAGCAACCCAAACCTTCGACCAAGCTGAGGCGAGTGGTAAGAACAAGGTAGAGGCAAATATTAATCTCTATGAACAACTTCTGCAGGCTGTTGAGGCTTTGAAAGCCAGGGGACTGAACAAACAGCAAATGCTCGCAGTTGCTGCAAAAACTGTAGATGACACTTTCGTCACTCAGAACGAAGGCAGTTCGAGCCAAGGGGAAAATCGGGAGACGGGCCGTCGTACCAGAACCGTCCCTTCCAACCCTAATTCTACACCCAGAAAAGATCAGCAGGCCAAGCCAGTACCTGCCGACCCTTTTACTAGTGCACCCAGCAAAAATCCACAAACCCCGAAGTATCTACCCCGAGGTCGGAGGGTCTTTTATGCCCTCTATATGCCTTTGTCCAAGGCTCTTCAAATCCTTGCTGAAAAAGGCCATCTCAAACCACTCGAGCCTCGGCCTCTCCCTAGTCGTCTTCCACCCGGCCATGATACTACCCAGTACTGTGCGTACCATCAACAAACCGGTCATAGCACCGACAATTGCTTCCGTCTTCGCCACGAAGTACAGGATTTGTTTGACAACGGGGTCATCATCCCACCAAGCTCAGCAAAGTCTATTGTCACTGGATCAATGAACTTGGGGGATAATACGAGTATGTGATCAGGGGATGAACCACCTGCGGGCGGCACTCAGTTTACTCCAGATATGACGTATGGCACGCACTATTTTGAGCATTTGCGAATGCTAGTTTTTGTACTTTCTGACTTGGGTATTGGGTCGGTTTTTGTTGTTTTGTATAGAGTCAGCCTTTTTGTACTAAGTCAGTTGGGTTTGTCTTGTTGTATCGAGACAGTCTTGTTATATAGGAGTCGAGTGATTCCGGGGGTGTTATCTCGGATATCACTATTTTGTTTTGTGTTTGTCTTTTCGCTTTCTTTTGAGTCTATCTCTGCCGTAGAGCCAGTTACGCCAGAAGATCTGAATAAAATAGCAGTGGTTCTCATGTTTTGTGCTTATTTCTGCTTTGAGCCTGTTGTGCCAGCAAGTTTAGAATGAAACGGCAGTGTATTTCACCTGCTCTTCTGTGCCTTGAAATTATTGCATTGACCTACGTTTTTCAAAACTCTTTGAATATTGTAATGAAAACAAAGAGGAAGGAATTCCTCGGGATATGCAAAATTTGATCAATTAAGAGAAAGAGATGCGTGCTAAGCCCTTAATGAATGAGATCATGCTTGTTAATGTGAGTACTGAGAAGGATCCTGGCTTGATCCAGATTGGTTCTACTTTGTCATCCGCGCGAGCGACTGGTCGCTTTCTTAAAAGATTTCAAAAAATGTTTTGCGCCATCCAGCAAAGACCTGATTGGAATCGCTCTTGAGATTGTGCAGCTTAGGATCGCTCTCAGCCTTGAGACTCGACCCCTTGCTTTCAAACCTTGAACTTGGATTTAGAATGTTCAACGATCAACCCCAATGTGAGGCCTGTGTGGCCATATTCGAAGCAGCCCACGAATTATAGGCAAGAAAAGTCAGATCAAGAAGATCGGATGAGATCAAAAAGAAGCTTGTGAAGCTAGATCAGAAGCCTCCTCGAACTAGGGGCAAAAATATCAAAAGTGCTCGAAGAGCTAAAAATGGATCACTCTGCAAATCAATGAAGATCGGCAAGAATGCCAAATCCCAGAAGGGAGGAAAGAAGAAAGTATTGCTGAAGGACAACCGAATTCCTATCCATAACACTAGGGGCAAATTCAGCCCCCATTGGATGGACTCCTACATCATCATCGAACAACAGCCACTCTCTTAGATTCAGATGGCTTCGAGATCTCAAAACCATTTGACATGGACAAAGCTACACTTTTACCCTTGAGAGGCTCACTGGGTCGAAAACCCAGAAGGGCAACCCAGGCAAAAGTCAGAGCACGAAAAAGAAGAAAAAAGTACAAAAAAAAAAGAAGAAGAAAAGAAAAAATGCAAAGAATGGAAAAAGAAATGAAAAATTCTGAAAAGAAATGAAAAAGAAAAGAAAAACAGAGCTCACAAGGTTGAAAACCCGGAAGGGCGGCCTTGGCAAAAGTTAGAGCGCAAAAGGAAAGATTAATACCCAAGTGTACCTTAACCCGAACTACGTAAGGCTTGATTCCCATGTTTGGGATACGTAGACAACTTCATTCTGAAGTCCAGCCATAAACACTTCCAACTCGATTGTGTCCATGTAATGGTTTTGATCACCTTTGTCATTTTTGTATCCAAGAGTTCGGTTGTGATCTTCACTATGAGAACTGGTTACAGTATGCTGTGGTACTATTCAAACAAGGGGCCACTTTCCGTTGCCATACAGCGCGTTGTGGTGCCATTCAGACGAAGGGCAACTTTCCGTTGCCATGAAGTGCCATTCAGACAAGGGGCAATTTTCCATTGTTTTGGATCTGAGGTTATGTATCTCAAAAGCAAATTCCGTGTTGGTCGAGCAGTGGCCATTTGCAAAAATAGTTTTTGAGAATTTTTACTGAGGTTGACTAATTTTCTCAAAAATTATTCCATTTTTCCAAAACTGGACCATTTCTTGGACCCAAAAAAGGAAAATTTTCAGTTGCTCACAGCCTAACTTGCATGATTTTAAATCAGAAAATTGAACAAGTATGCTAATCTAACTCTCATTTTGGTCAAAATTGTTTTAGTAGAGCTCAAAAATGAAAAATGGTCAAAATGATAAACTAGGGGCACAGTTGAGTCAGGCTTCTTGTCTTTTTCCCCTTGTCAATGCACTTGCCAGAAAGGGCACCATACTTACCAGGAAAGACACTCTACCTGCCAGGAAAGGGCACAACTGAAACTAACAACAAAGGGCTGAAAGCTCTCTCATCCTCCAAGCAGCGAGGTATCGAGCCAAGTGCGAAGCACGAATTGGAAAAGATCAAGATATTCCATCCTCTCATCAAAGGCATCGACTAGACGTCACCGGAAGAAATAGTCGTGAGCTGAATATGCTGGGCATGAGTCCACAACCTTCAATTTATTCGTCAACCATATCTGGGGAGGGATGAAAGATGAGAGATTAAAGAATAGAAAGACATGCGCCGAGAGAAAAAGTGAGAAAAGGGCTTTTCTTTCAGAAAATAAGAGATTGAGTGCCAGAATGATGTGAGAGTCACAAATGAGAAAAGGATGGGAAACAATACCCGGAGAAACTGGCTCCTCGTGATCTGAGAGGTCCCTCGTCTTTGGAACACGTCTGAGTGTCGTGTCTGTTGCTTTGTTTGTCTCCATTCTTGTTTTGAGTCGTTTCGAGTGTTTCTTGATGTGTTTAGATTGTTTACCTTTTGTTTTCCTTTGTTGAGTTGTTTTGACTGTGGTCAGTCGTAGGCTCAATACCCAGTCGAAAACTCATTCTCAATTTTAATTTCAAAAATAAATCGTTTTGTGCTCAAAGTGCTGTGCCATTCTCCATATTTTTGCAAAACAAGATTTGTTCTTTCAAAAAACTGCAGGGTTCAACCCGGGTCATGAGAGAACAGAAAAACCCAGGACCTATCTGAAGCTATTCAGGTTCCAGGCTGCGAAGCAAAAGAAAAGAGGGAAAATTTGGAACATCTGAGTTTGTTTCAACCTCTACAAGTTCCGTTACTACATCCTGTATATTCAGAATGAACTGTGTGTTCAGAATGAGCTGTGTGTTCAGAACGAGCTGTGTGCTAAATAAATCGAGTACTGTGTTTTGAGCTGTGTGTTCAGAATGGGCTGTGTGTTCAGAACAAGCTGTGTGCCTAATAAACTAGAATACTGTGTTATGAGCTGTGTGTTCAGAATAAACAGCGTGCTGTATCAGCTGTGTGCCAAAGTAAACCAGGTTCTTGTATTCTGAGCTGCGTGTTCAGAATGAGCAGTGTGCTGTACGAGCTGTGTGTTCAAAATGAACAGAATACTGTGTTGGCTATTTCCATGCCAAAATGGCGATCAGAAGTGCTCTTCCTAAGCACCGTCCCTGCCAGGGGCATCTTGGCTGTGTTTGCAATAAGTTCCTAGGAGATCAATTGCGATAGTGGAAACTAGAGTTTGAATGGCTATTACCTAGAACACAAAGGTTTGGAATTTCCGAGACTAAAGTCTGGTTTAAATACCCAGGGGTGTATCCCCAACTTGAAATCTGTATGGAAGCCCCATAGGTTGAGGTAGCAAGTATGCATGTCAATTCTGGATACTGAACCAACCTAGTCTGTTACCCCGTTGAAGAATAGGGAAAGTTGTGAATGTGATCAGTAAGGAAAATGGCATCCATGGTTTCCCCAACAGATGTTGCTCATTGTCAGCATTTCAGGACCTTTGTATTGCGAGTTGAAGGTAAGAGTTCGAAGAACACAAAGGGGAGATCCCCATCAGAGTAGAGCGGTTCACCGCCACTCACCCTGTGAGGTGCTTTCTAAAGCGCCGCTTTGTCTGTTTATTGCATTTCTTAAACATCGTGCGTTGTATTGCATTGTACTTATCGAGTTTCTTTCTCATTCATGCATGGTATTGTATGTACTGTTCATTTAGAGAAGTTCCGGTTCAGTTTGACTGGTACCTTTCTCTCTCGCGTTTGACACGCGTTTGGATGACTGCGCTTTCTTGCACAGCCCTTTCCTCTCTCGCGTGTGATACGCTGAGAGGTTTTCCCTTTCCTCTCTCACGTGTGATACGCTGGAGATTTTCCTTTTCCTCTCTCGCGTGTGATACGCTGAGAGGTGTGTCTTTCCTCTTGTTGCATTGTTATGCATGTTCCATTTTTCCGAAACACCGGGATACATCCCTATGTTTCTCCCTTTTTCCGAAACAAGGGGATATGTCCCTATGTTTCTCTCTTTTTCCGAAACATGGGGATATGTCCCTATGTTTCTTCCTTTTTCTGAAACACGGGGATATGTCCCTATGTTTCTTCTTTTTTCTGAAACACGGGGATATGTCCTTTTTTGTTTCTCCTTCTTTCCGAAACACAGGGATATGTCCCTACGTTTCTCCTTCTTTCCGAAACACGGGGATATGTCTCTATGTTTCTCCCTCTGTCCCTTTTCCTCACACGATTTCAGCGTGTTTGGAATTTATCTCAGGTTGCGTCGTATACGCGCTTGGGCGGGTTGTTTTGGACCTCCTCTCACGATTTCAGCGTGGTTTGAGTGTCCCTTTCCTCACACGATTTCAGCGTGTTTGGAATTTATCTCAGGTTGCGTCATGTACGCGCTTGGGCGGGTTGTTTTGGACCTCCGCGCTTGGGTAGGTTGTTTTGGACCTTCTCTCACGATTTCAGCGTGGTTTGAATGTCCCTTTCCTCACATGATTTCAGCGTGTTTGGAATTTATCTCAGGTTGCGTCGTGTACGCGCTTGGGCAGGTTGTTTTAGACCTCTTCTCACGATTTTAGCGTGGTTTTAGTGTCCCTTTCCTCACACGATTTCAACGTGTTTGGAATTTATCTCAGGTTGTGTCGTGTACGCACTTGGACGGGTTGTTTTGGACCTCCTATCGCGATTTCAATGTGGTTTGAGTGTCCCTTTTCTCACACGATTTCAGCGTGTTTGGAATTTATCTCAGGCTGCGTCGTGTATGCGCTTGGGCGGGTTGTTTTGGACCTCCTCTCACGATTTTAGCGTGGTTTGAGTGTTCCTTTTCCTCACACGATTTCAGCGCGTTTGGAATTTGTCTTAGGTTGCATTGTGTACACGCCTAATTGGTTGTTTTTCCTTCTCTCATGATTCCAGCATGGTTGGAATATGTCCCCCTTTACATCTACTGTACTGTCTGTTGCATCGCACTATTTTGTGCACCTTACTTGCATTGTGCATGCATTTTATCGCGCTATTTTGCGCATCACACTATTTTGTGCACCTTACTTGCATTGTGCATGCATTTTATATTTTGCTCATCGCACTGTTTTGTGCACCTTACTTGCATTGTGCATGCATTTTATCACGCTATATTGCGCATCACACTGTTTTGTGCATTTCACTCGCACTATCTTGCGCACCTTTTGTGCACCTATTAGTGCATTGCACCGCATTGTTATGCGTCACACTTAGGTTGCGTTGTCATGCACCCTTTTCGCATTGTTATGCGTCACACTTAGGTTACATTGTCATGCACCCCTTTCGCATTGTTATGCGTCACACTTAGGTTGCATTGTTATGCACCCCTTCCGTATTGTTATGCGTCACACTTAGGTTACATTGTCATGCACCCGTTCCACTCGCATTGTCGTGTACTCTTCACGCGCGTTGCCACGCACGTTTCGCCTGCATTGTTATGCACACTACTTGCATTGTTATACACGTTTCACTAGCATTGTCATGCACCCACACTTTTATTGTGTTGTCACACACTTTTCACTTGCATTGCTATGCATGTGTCTAACGATATTGTACCTGTTGAGTTTCTTTCTTTTGCAGGCACGATATTGTTTGTACGGTTCATTTGAAGCTGGCGCGGCCAGACGAACCAGACGGTATTGTATGTACTTCGCGTGAGACGTAGGGAGAATTGTATAATTCTCTTACATCCTTTCTGCATGTAATGTAGTTTGATTTGTATTCATTTGCTTAAACTGTTGCATTTATTGTGTATATTTGCTTCATTACAGCTTTCTTTGCATGATCATAAGTTATGTTCGGCTTCGTGCATGTCCTTTGCATTTTGCCCCTGCCTGAGGGCACATTTCTTTGTTATATTGCATGTTTGTCTAAGTCTTCGGCCTTGTCAAAAATGGGTCATCTCTAGGCTTTGACATTCACTCCCGTCACTTATGACTTCCGAGTTCTGTCAAAGAGGGACAACTGTAGACTCCCCATTTTTGACAGACCTTAAGACTCAGACGTCATCGATTGAGTGCTCAGTGACAGTGCATGTTGTGCTCGTTTCGAGGTTTCGGAGTTTTGTCCGAAAGCCTTGCCCCCGGACCTCTGAACTCTTTGTGCTTCGGCTCGGTTTGTGGACCAGGCCTTGTTTCTCTTCCCTGGAGGGAGGGAGTGGTCTGGTAGACCATCTCTTTGTGGTCGTAGGCCACTTTTCCCATTTGGAGACTAGTTTTCGGTTTTCGGAGCCTTCGGCCGCGCGCCTTGTCTCGGGATTGCTTAACGTTCTCCGTTTGGCGTGGCTTTTGAACCACGCCTTGTTTCCTTGGCCTAGAGGGCCCCTGTGGTTTGGCAGACCACTTTTGGTGCTCGACAACTAGTTTTCGAGGCTCCCGGCTGCGCGCTTTGCCTCCCGAACTTTCGTCTTGCATCCGTTTTGGTTTGTTTTTGGTACAAATCTTGTTTTCCTTGTTTGGAAGGTGGTACAAGGGTGGGAGACCAGTATTTCCCCTTGGAGATCACTTTTCCTCCTGCCAGCCAGTTTTCTGCCCTAACAACTGGTCTCCCTGATCTTTGGACCATCAAAAGTGGTCGGCCACCACACCATTTGCTTGTTTTCATCCTCTGGACTCTCTCCCACCATGGCCGACCAGTTGTTGTTCTGGGAGACCACTTAAAGTGGTCGGCCGACCACTTTAAGTAGTTGGCCAACCACTTTAAGTGGTCGTCTGCTTTTTGTCACCTTTTTGGAGATATTTCCCTCCAGCTGCAGCTGGAGGGCACTAAGACCATCCTCCATACACATGTATGGAAGGATGGCCTTGAGCCTTAGCTTCTCCTAGAAGCTTTAGCTTTTGTTCTCCATAAGAGGGAGGCTCCTCCTCCCTCCTCTAGGTTCAGAAAATTGCCTTAAGAGTTATACATATAGCTTTGTCTCTATATTACCCTTGTTCTTGATTTTGTGCCTTAAAAGTGTAGTTTTGTCTTACTTTAACACACAAACACATACTCAAACACCATACTCTTGGAGCTGAGGTCCCTTGAGGTTGTTTTTGGAGTTCTTGGACTAGTTTAAGCTTGAAAAACCTTCTGGAGTTACAGCTTTGAAGGTGGTCTTCAAGGGTGAGTTTCTAACCCTTAAAACCCCCATTCTTGCTTAAGCTTTTGGACCCTTTTGCATGCTGTTTTAAGCTTAACTTCCTACTGCAAAAAGTTCTGAATTTTGGTGCTTAAGATCTTTGTTTAAAATCACTTTTGTGTTTGGGTTGTTTACCCCCTCTTAGGCCTTGTTTGGCCTTACTTTTGTGCCCTCTTTTTAAGCTTTGGAACCACCTTGTTTTGGCCTTCTCACCATTGAAACTTAGAGGAATTTCAATGGTGGGAAAGGTGTTTTGAGGTCCCAAAAAGGAGAGGGTCATCTCCTCTCCTTGTGTCTTCAATACTTACTTCATTAGCCTCATGTGTGAGCATATTTGTTAAGCTTATGTTGACCATATCTTAGCTTGCATTTGGGCTTATTTTAGCATGGCATGCCACTGTTTTTACTTGTTTTTGTCACTCCATGCATGCCTAATACACTTGTAGTGTAAATCACACAAACTAGCTTTGTATGCTTCTTGAAGTAGCATGTCATTCTAGCTTGTTTTGTTTCCATTTCAGCATTTTTTTGGTGATATTTTGCCATGTCATACCTCTGTTAGGGTTTGGTTTGGTCACCTCTTGCTTGCCTCATGCACTTGTTATGCAATTCCATGAAATAGCCTAACATGCATCATGCTTTGACATGTCATTCTAGCATGCTTTTGGCTTAACTTCAAGAAGCTTTTGTCCATGTTTTAACATGCTTTAGCTCTGATTTTGGTTGTTTTGGTCATGCGTGCCTTGCTTTGTATAGCTATAGTGCATTCTAGCTTGTTAGCTTTGTGTATCAAGTCCACTAGCATGCATTACTTGGACTATTTGAATGATTTGGCATAATTTATAATGTGATTTCAGTCCATATTTCATGGTCATGCACTTGCATTTTTTGCTCATTCAATGCGTTGGAGGGTTTGCCCCTTTATGCCTTAACATGAATTATTGCGTATGCCTTCATGCCTTAGCTTGCGAGCCATCATTTCAATGTGTTTTTGGGGTTATCTTGCCATGATATAACTCTGATTTTTTTTGCTTAAGTCATTCTATGCTTGGTCTTGATAAGTGTAGTGTAATCCACCTTATTTGCCTTGTATGCATCATGCCTTATGCCCATCATGCTAGCTTGTTTTGGCTTCCTTCCATACATGTTTTAGTATCATTTTGACATGTTCTAGGACTGTTTTGGGTTGCCTTTGCCATATCCTTCATGCTTTGTATAGCTGTAGTGCAATTGGCCTTGCTAGCTTTGTGTTTTCTTGACTCATGCATGCTATCTTTGAGCTATTTAGATGATTTGGCATCATTTAATACTTCATTTCAGAGCTTATAGCACTGCCATGTTCCCACTTCTTTCATGCTTTGTATGCCTTTAAGTGTTATGCATTGTTGCCTTACTTATGGCCTAGCATGTATGCCATCTTGCCTAGGTCTTTGAGCCTCCATCTTAGCATGTTTTGGTCATTGTTTTGACCTATTTCAGCTCTGTCCATGTTTGGTTCATGCATTTGTGCCATGTAGTGCATGCCCCCTTGTAGTCCTCTTTACTAGCTTCACGCTTTAAGGACTCTAGTATGCTATGCTTGCTTTGTTTGAATGATTTGGCATCATTTCTTACTTAATTTCAGTGCATTTAGTGTTGTTACACTTCCGCATTTATCACTCCTTGAGCCTCTTGAGGGTTGTGCTCTTAGGCCTACTTGGTTGGCCAATGCATTGTGCATGCATGCTTTGTATTTTGTGCCTTTGTTTTGGGTGTTATGGCCACTAATTTGGGCATGACTGAGGTCTACCCCCTTTCGGTTTAAGTCCATTTAGCATGTTCATTTACATGTTGTTCGCATGCTTATTGTTCATTGCATTAAGTATGCCATCTTACATTGCATTGTGCATGCCATGTGGTTATTTGCATTGTGTATGCCAAGTAGTTTCTTTGCATCGAGTATGCATGTCCGTAACATTGCTAAGTTGCCCTTGTAGCATCGCATTGTGCATGCATGCATTAGCATTGTTCGCATGTCATTAGCTTTGTTAAGTCAATCACGTCACATTGCATTGAGGGTGCTAAGTTGTCATTCGCATTGTGTATGCTAGTATGTTACTTGCATGTTTGCATGCTTAAGTTGCATTGCATGTTTTGCGTGCTCGAGTCGCATTGTGTATGCCATGCTTGTGTTGCATTGTGTTTGGAATAGGTGTTAGTCCAAACACGGGAAACGAGGGGCATTTCATACTTGAAGTGATGAAACGTGCCTCAATTCCCGGTCGCCGACGCTCTTGATCAAGCATGATAGAGTTTTAGGCCTTATGTGTTTACTTGTGCATTCATTTTACATTGAATCGTGCAACTTCGCCTCTCGGCCATCATGCATTGAAATGCGCGATTAGTGGCCCGAGGGTCGAGAACCACACTCTCGTGAGCTCATGAAATAATAGGGAGGGTGGTTGTGCACACATATCTTGCAAATACAGTGTCATTCCCTTTCTTGCTCTCTGTTGCAGCAAACTAGAATTCAGCAGCAACAATTGGTCAGCCGACCAGTATTACTAGCTGGCCGACTACTTTTTCTGGTTTTCAGCACAGAAAGTGGTCGGCAGGTGGTCTCCTTCCTCAACAACTGGTCGGCAGCCCTCCCACAGGTTCCCATGGTGGAGTTTAAGCTTTCTGGAGCTTGGTGCAAGGTTCTGAGGACAATTGCAAACAGAGGCAAGTTGGGGCATTGCGACGGATTTCTGAACGAGGCGACCGGGCATGCATGCATTCTTCTCCCTCTGAGGACATTACTTTACTGCTTTACTTAGCTAATTTGCTTAGCTAGTTTATGCTTTGGTTTTGTACCTAATTAGTTAGTGCGTTTAACTATTCAATTTGAGTTGTAATAGCTTAATTAGTTAACTAGGGTTGGTTAGTTAATTAATTCTGTTTTGTAATAATTAGTTTAATTAGCTTAGATTAGCTAGTTAGCTTCTTATTCGGACCCTCCGTCGAGAGGGCCAATTGTTGTAATAAGCGTGCGTGTGTGTGATGCATGTCTTCCAATCCCCATTTCTTTCTCCTTTTTACTTAACCGCTTACGATGGTTAGTTTTAGGGCATATTTCATTTAGCATACCTTATACTATGCATGTGTGCATCCATTCATCTGTATTGCATGCACCGGGCTCGGCGCATCATACTAACTGCATTGTATTTCAATTCCAATTTGAGTACATGTACCAAGTTGCATTTCACATGCCATCTTAGAATAGCCGAACCTATTTTAGTTGCATTCTCGCATGTGTTGCATTAGCCATCTTAACATGAACTAGGATCATGCATGATTTCTAACTAGTTCTCTGTTTTGGCTCGGAGTACACTGTGAGTGTTTATGCTTTAACATCACTGGATGAGATGTGTATGTTGCCATGAAAGCATGCTTGCCATGAGGCTAACTGCTTATTTGATATAACTGCCTGAATGCCTGTGGGTGAAGGTTGGATTACTTGAATTGGAACAATTCATTGAAATTCGCGTTTTAGCCTACTTGCGAGTAGTATCTCTAAATCATTTTCACAAACGAGCATGCAATGTTTTGTTCCAAATTAGGTGATCCAGTCTATACTTGGATGTTGTGCGCATCACGTAGTAAGATTAGCTAATTAACCGGAATAAGAGCACGTGTTTTCAAAAACAAAATATCATGCTTAGTACAGGCCGATCTTTAATCGGGTGAGCAGTGGTGCTCATTGCATGACATTTCCCTCTCGTACCCAAGTTCCCGAGCCGAGGCAACTTTGGTGATGACGGACACGTGGCCTTCGACACAAGTCAGGGTTTCCTAAATTCTCCCAAAAATAAAATATTTAGGTGGCGACTCTGTATCTGGCAAAATAGTCCATGTTTGGCACTTCTTTATAAAAATCAGTTTTCCAAAACGATTTCCCGGATTTGGACTCTTTGGTGATATATCCATGTCACATCGCACATTGTGAGATTAGATTCAGAACCGTGACATTTGAGTCTGAACTGTAGTAGCTCAGAGAACGAGACGAGATTCGCGTCCGCCTTCGCGCGCGCGGATGTCGGGGAGTTCTCGCGGGAGCGCGTCTACAGTTTCTGGCGACTCTGCTGGGGATTTAGAGAATTTGACTCGAACTCATGATATCTTATTTTGATTACACTTATGTGTTTCTTTGCATTGCATGTGCATTGGTACGCCTAAGTCACCATGTTCGCCGTCTGCTATTCCTGAGCGGTTAGCCTGAGGCTGCTTGTCATAAGGTTGACCAGTTATGGGCTCTGTGACGATGGAAACACAAACTCCGATTTTTACCGGGGCACCCTTTTGACCATTCGACCTAGTGCATATTCGGAATCCATAACGACTATTCCAAACTAGGACAGGTTGCTTACCCGATTGTAGGCTGTTTGAAACCGCTATGTGCGTAGTGAAAACCCTAGCTCCTGACAAAATAGGACAGGCAAACCCTACCCCAACACAAGGGTGTTTTGGCTGTCATTTGCTTGGTATTTGCTGTCAGAGTGTGTCTCTACAGATTGTATCAATTTGCAAGTCTGGGTATCAGGCCTGAGGGCATCAATATTTGGGAATCAGTTTTACCCGAGGGTATCGATTTACAGGGCAGAATTTTGGGCAGAACTCAGTAGAGAGTGCAGTCATTCAGCTTTTGCTTGTGTCTGTTTTGGTGAGATCAGGCTGAGATGCTATCTGTTTTCTTCTTTTGCAAGGTAGTCGTGGAACTATAGCTTCAGAAGGCTCCAAATATCCCCCGGGTACATTGGACTTTTACTGATAGACTTTGTCGAGTCAGAGATTCAGTTCAGAGCAGCCAGTGTTTTCCTCCGCTGAGGCAAGGCAGAGAAAGGCTAGTTAAGGCTCACCGGTTCATCTGATCCGTTAGTCACCAGTCACATCACCTCCGTTCAGTTCAGCAGACTCATGATGACGCAGAGTTCAGAAGAGATTGTGGTCATGACAGCAGCTTTAAACTAGGGAATCACCATGCAGAGTGAGACCAATGTTGAAATGCAACGCCCATCTGGGGCACCTACCGCATATCCGGTCTTGGAACCCCAATCATTTCAAACTCGTGAGCCCACTACTTTCGAGCTGATAGGAATGATCGGCGATCTTCAAAGATCTGTCGCTGATCTAGCCTTTGGACTATTGGCTCCGCCGTCGACCATATCACATGTCAGAAATTTCATGCCAGAAGAACCCCCACTCTTGGGGCGAATTGTAATTGAACTCAGCCAACCTGAAGTCATCCCAAGTTCGGGCAATGATGTGTCGGCAACAACCGGGCATCACACTGATGTAGCAACCCAAACCTTCGACCAAGCTGAGGCGAGTGGTAAGAACAAGGTAGAGGCAGATATTGATCTCTATGAACAACTTCTGTAAGCTGTTGAGGCTTTGAAAGCCGGGGGACTGAACAAACAGCAAGTGCTCGCAGTTGTTGCAAAAACTGTGGATGACACTTTCGTCACTCAGAACGAAGGCAGTTTGAGCCAAGGCGAAAATCGGGAGAAGGGTCGTCGTACCAGAACCGTCCCTTCCAACCCTAATTCTACACCTGGAAAAGATCAGCAGACCAAGCCAGTACCTGCCGACCCTTTTACTAGTGCACCCAGCAAAAATCCACAAACCTCGAAGTATCTACCCCGAGGTCGGAGGGTCTTCTATGCCCTCTATATGCCTTTGTCCAAGGCTCTTCAAATCCTTGCTGAAAAAGGCCATCTCAAACCCCTCGAGCCTCGACCTCTCCCTAGTCGTCTTCCACCCGGCCATGATACTACCTAGTATTGTGCGTACCATCAACAAACCGGTCATAGCACCAACAATTGCTTACGTCTTCGCCACGAAGTACAGGATTTGTTTGACAACGGGGTCATCATCCCACCAAGCTCAGCAAAGTCTATTGTCACTGGATCAATGAACTTGGGGGATAATACGAGTATGTGATCAGGGGATGAACCACCTGCGGGCGGCACTCTGTTTACTCCAGATATGGCGCATGGCACGCACTATTTTGAGCATTTGCAAATGCTAGTTTTTGTACTTTTTGACTTGGGTATTGGGTCGGTTTTTGTTGTTTTGTATAGAGTCAGCCTTTTTGTACTAAGTCAGTTGGGTCTGTCTTGTTGTATCGAGATAGTCCTGTTGTATAGGAGTCGAGTGATTCCGGGGGTGTTATCTCGGATATCACTATTTTGTTTTGTGTTTGTCTTTTCGCTTTCTTTTGAGTCTATCTCTGCCGTGGAGCCAGTTACGCCAGAAAATCTGAATGAAATAGCAGTGGTTCTCATGTTTTGTGCTTATTTCTGCTTTGAGCCTGTTGTGCCAGCAAGTTTAGAATGAAACGGTAGTGTATTTCACCTGCTCTTCTGTGCCTTGAAATTATTGCATTGACCTACGTTTTTCAAAACTCTTTGAATATTGTAATGAAAACAAAGAGGAAGGAATTCCTCGGGATATGCAAAATTTGATCAATTGAGAGAAAGAGATGCGTGCTAAGCCCTTAATGAATGAGATCATGCTTGTTAATGTGATACTGAGAAGGATCCTGACTTGATCCAGATTGGTTCTACTTTGTCATCCGCGCGAGCGACTGGTCGCTTTCTTAAAAGATTTCAAAAAATGTTTTGCACCATCCGGCAACGACCTGATTGGAATCGCTCTTGAGATTGTGCAGCTTAGGATCGCTCTCAGCCTTGAGACTCGACCCCTTGCTTTCAAACCTTGAACTTGGATTCAGAATGTTCAACGATCAACCCCAATGTGAGGCCTGTGTGGCCATATTCGAAGCAGCCCACGAATTAGAGGCAAGAAAAGTCAGATCAAGAAGATCGGATGAGATCAAAAAGAAGCTTGTGAAGCTAGATCAGAAGCCTCCTTGAACTAGGGGCAAAAATATCAAAAGTGCTCGAAGAGCTAAAAATGGATCACTCTGCAAATCAATGAAGATCGGCAAGAATGCCAAATCCCAGAAGGGAGGAAAGAAGAAAGTATTGCTGAAGGACAACCGAGTTCCTATCCACAACACTAGGGGCAAATTCAGCCCCCATTGAATGGACTCCTACATCATCATCGAACAACAGCCACTCTCTTGGATTCAGATGGCTTCGAGATCTCAAAACCATTTGACATGGACAAAGCTACACTTTTACCCTTGAGAGGCTCGCTGGGTCGAAAACCCAGAAGGGCAACCCAGGCAAAAGTCAGAGCAAGAAAAAGAAGAAAAAAGTACAAAAAAAAAGAAGAAGAAAAGAAAAAATGCAAAGAATGAAAAAAGAAATGAAAAAAGAAATGAAAAATTCTGAAAAGAAATGAAAAAGAAAAGAATTGAAAAGAAAAGAAAAACAGAGCTCGCAAGGTTGAAAACTCGGAATGGCGGCCTTGGCAAAAGTTAGAGCGCAAAAGGAGAGGTTAATACCCAAGTGTACCTTAACCCGAACTACGTAAGGCTTGATTCCCATGTTTGGGATACGTAGGCAACTTCATTCTGAAGTCCAGCCATAAACGCTTCCAACTCGATTGTGTCCATGTAATGGTTTTGATCATCTTTGTCATTTCTGTATCCAAGAGTTCGGTTGTGATCTTCACTATGAAAACTGGTTACAGTGTGCTGCGGTACTATTCAAACAAGGGGCAACTTTCCGTTGCCATACAGCGCGTTGTGGTGCCATTCAGACGAAGGGCAACTTTCCGTTGCCATGAAGTGCCATTCAGACAAGGGGCAATTTTCCATTATTTTGAATCTGAGGTTGTGTATCTCAAATGAAAATTATGTGTTGGTCGAGCAGTGGCCATTTGCAAAAACAGTTTTTGAGAATTTTTACTGAGGTTGACTAATTTTCTCAAAAATTATTCCATTTTTCCAAAACTGGACCATTTCTTGGACCCAAAAAAGGAAAATTTTCAGTGCTCACAGCCTAACTTGCATGATTTTAAATCAGAAAATTGAACAAGTATGCTAATCTAACTCTCATTTTGGTCAAAATTGTTTTAGTAGAGCTCAAAAATGAAAAATGGTCAAAATGATAAACTAGGGGCACAGTTGAGTCAGGCTTCTTGTCTTTTCCCCCTTGTCAATGCACTTGCCAGAAAGGGCACCATACTTACCAGGAAAGGCACTCTACCTGCCAGGAAAGGGCACAATTGAAACTAACAACAAAGAGCTGAAAGCTCTCTCATCCTCCGAACAGCGAGGTATCGAGCCAAGTGCGAAGCACGAATTGGAAGAGATCAAGATATTCTATCCCCTCATCAAAGGCATCGACTAGACGTCGCCGGAAGAAATAGTCGTGAGCTGAATATGCTAGGCATGAGTCCACAACCTTCAATTTATCCGTCAACCATATCTAGGAAGGGATGAAAAATGAGAGATTAAAGAATAGAAAGACGTGCGCCGAGAGAAAAAGTGAGAAAAGGGCTTTTCTTTCAGAAAACAAAAGATTGAGTGCCAGAGTGATATGAGAGTCACAAATGAGAAAAGGGTAGGAAACAATACCCGGAGAAACTGGCTCCTCGTGATCTGAGAGGTCCCTCGTCTTTGGAACATGTCTGAATGTCGTGTCTGTTGTTTTGTTTGTCTCCATTCTTATTTTGAGTCGTTTCGAGTGTTTCTCGATGTGTTTAGGTTGTTTACCTTTTGTTTTCCTTTGTTGAGTTGTTTTGACTGTGGTCAGTCGTAGGCTCAATACCCGGTCGAAAACTCATTCTCAATTTTAATTTCAAAAATAAATCGTTTTGTGCTCAAAGTGTTGTGCCATTCTCCATATTTGTGCAAAACAGGATTTGTTCTTTCATAAAACTGCAGGGTTCAACCCGGGTCATGAGAGAACAGAAAAACCCAGGACCTATCTGAAGCTATTCAGGTTCCAGGCTGCGAAGCAAAAGAAAAGAGGGAAAATTTGGAACATCTGAGTTTGTTTCAACCTCTACAAGTTCTGCTACTACATCCTGTATATTCAGAATGAACTGTGTGTTCAGAATGAGCTGTGTGTTCAAAACGAGCTGTGTGCTAAATAAATCGAGTACTGTGTTTTAAGCTGTGTGTTCAGAATGGGCTGTGTGTTCAGAACAAGCTATGTGCCAAATAAACTAGAATACTGTGTTATGAACTGTGTTCAGAATAAACAGCGTGCTATATCAGCTGTGTGCCAAAGTAAACCGGGTTCTTGTATTATGAGCTACGTGTTCAGAATGAGCAGTGTGCTGTACGAACTGTATGTTCAAAATGAACAGAATACTGTGTTGGCTATTTCCATGCCAAAATGGCGATCAGAAGTGCTCTTCCTAAGCACCGTCCCTGCCAGGGGCATCTTGGCCTTGTTTGCAATGAGTTCCTAGGAGATCAATTGCGATGGTGGAAACTAGAGTTCGAATGGCTGTTGCCTAGAACACAAAGGTTTGAAATTTTCGAGACTAAACTCTGGTTTAAAAACCCAGGGGTGTATCCCCAGCTTGAAATCTGTATGGAAGCCCCATAGGTTGAGGTAGCGAGTATGCATCTCAATTCTGGATACTGAACCAACCTAGTCTGTCACCCCGTTGAATAATAGGGAAAGTTGTGAATGTGATCAAGAAGGAAAATGGCATCCGTGGTTTCCCCAATAGATGTTGCTCCTTTTCCGCATTTCAAGACCTTTGTACTGCGAGTTGAAAGTAAGAGTTCGAAGAACACAAAGGGGAGATCCCCATCGAAGTAGAGCGGTTCACCGCCACTCACCCTGTGAGGTGCTTTCTAAAGCGCCGCTTTGTCTGTTTATTGCATTTCTTAAACATCATGCATTGTACTGCATTGTACTTATCGAGTTTCTTTCTCATTCATGCACGGTATTATATGTACAGTTCATTTAGAGAAGTTTCAGTTCAGTTTGACTGGTACCTTTCTCATCTCGCGTTTGACACGCGTTTGGATGACTGCGTGTTCTTGCACAGCCCTTTCCTCTCACGCGTGTGATACGCTGAGAGGTTTTCCCTTTCCTCTCTCTCGTGTGATACGCTGAGAGGTTTTTCCCTTTCCTCTCTCACGTGTGATACGCTGGGAGATTTTCCATTTCCTCTCTCGCGTGTGATACGCTGAGAGGTGTGCCTTTCCTCTTGTTGCATTGTTATGCACGCTCCCTTTTTCCGAAACACCGGGATATGTCCCTATGTTTCTTCCTTTTTCCGAAACACGGGGATATGTCCCTATGTTTCTTCCTTTTTCTGAAACATGGGGATATGTCCTTTTTTGTTTCTCTTTCTTTCCGAAACACAGGGATATGTCCCTATGTTTCTCCTTCTTTCCGAAACACGGGGATATGTCCCTATGTTTCTCCCTCTGTCCATTTTCCTCACACGATTTCAGTGTGTTTAGAATTTATCTCAGGTTGTGTCGTGTACGCGCTTGGGCGGGTTGTTTTGGACCTCCTCTCACGATTTCAGCGTAGTTTGAGTGTCCCTTTCCTCACACGATTTCAGCGTGTTTGGAATTTATCTCAGGTTGCGTCGTGTACACGCTTGGGTGGGTTGTTTTGGACCTCCGCGCTTGGGTGGGTTGTTTTGGACCTCCTCTCACTATTTCAGCGTGGTTTGAGTGTCCCTTTCCTCACACGATTTCAGCGTGTTTGGAATTTATCTCAGGTTGCGTCGTGTACGCGCTTTGACGGGTTGTTTTGGACCTCCTCTCACGATTTCAGCGTGGTTTTAGTGTCCCTTTCCTCACATGATTTTAACGTGTTTGGAATTTATCTCAGGTTGCGTCGTGTACGCACTTGGGCGGGTTGTTTTGGACCTCCTCTCACGATTTCACCGTGGTTTGAGTGACCCTTTCCTCACACAATTTCAGTGTGTTTGGAATTTATCTCAGGTTGCGTCGTGTACGCGCTTGGGTGGGTTGTTTTGGACCTCCTCTCACGATTTCAGCGTGGTTTGAGTGTTCCTTTTCCTCACACGATTTCAGCGTGTTTGGAATTTGTCTCAGGTTGCGTTGTGTACGCGCCTGATTGGTTGTTTTTCCTTCTCTCATGATTCCAGCATGGTTGGAATATGTCCCCCTTTACATCTACTGTACTGTCTGTTGCATCGCACTATTTTGTGCACCTTACTTGCATTGTGCATGCATTTTATCACGCTATTTTGCGCATCGCACTGTTTTGTGCACCTTACTTGCATTGTGCATGCATTTTATCGCGCTATTTTGCGCATCGCACTGTTTTGTGCACCTTACTTGCATTGTGCATGCATTTTATCGCGCTATTTTGCGCATCGCACTGTTTTGTGCACCTTACTTGCATTGTGCATGCATTTTATCGCGCTATTTTACGCATCGCACTATTTTGTGCATTTCATTCGCGCTATCTTGCGCACCTTTTGTGCACCTGTTAGTGTATTACACCGCATTGTTATGCGTCACACTTAGGTTGCATTGTCATGCACCCCTTTCGCATTGTTATGCGTCACACTTAGGTTGCATTGTTATGCACCCCTTCCGCATTGTTATGCGTCACACTTAGGTTGCATTGTTATGCACCATTTCCACCCGCATTGTCGTGTACTCTTCACGCGCATTGCCACGTACGTTTTGCCTGCATTGTCATGCACACTACTTACATTGTTATGCACGTTTCACTAGCATTGTCATACACCCACACTTTCATTGCGTTGTCATGCACTTTTCACTTGCATTGTTATGCATATGTCTAACGATATTTTACCTATTGAGTTTCTTTCTTTTGCAGGCACGATATTCTATGTACGGTTCATTTGAAGCTAGCGCGACCAGACGAACCAGACAGTATTGTATGTAATCCACATGAGACGTAGCGAGAATTGTATAATTCTCTTACATCCTTTCTACATGTAATGTAGTTTGATTTGTATTCATTTGCTTAAACTGTTGCATTTATTGTGTATATTTGCTTCATTACAGCTTTTTTTGCATGATCATAAGTTATGTTTGGCTTCGTGCATGTCTTTTGCATTTTGCCCCTGCCTACGGGCACATTTCTTTGTTATCTTGCATGTTTGTCTAAGTCTTCGGCCTTGTCAAAAATGGGTCGTCTCTAGGCTTTGACATTCACTCCCGTCACTTATGACTTCCGAGTTCTGTGAAAGAGGGGCAATTGTAGACACCCCATTTTTGACCGACCTTATGACTTAGACGTCATCGATTGAGCACTCAGTGACAGTGCATGTTGTGCTCGTTTCGAGGTTTCAAAGTTTTGTCCGAAAGCCTTGCCTCCGGACCTCTGAACTCTTTGGGCTTCGGCTCGGTTTGCGGACCAGGACTTGTTTCTCTTCCCTGGAGGGAGGAAGTGGTCTAGTAGACCATCTCTTTGTGGTCGTAGGCCACTTTTTGTGGTCGTAGGCCACTTTTCCCGTTTGGAGACTAGTTTTCGGTTTTCAGAGCCTTCAGCCGCGTGCCTTGTCTCGGGACTGCTTAACGTTCTCCATTTGGCGTGGTTTTTGAACCACACCTTGTTTCCTTGGCCTAGAGGGCCCCTGTGGTTTGGGATACCACTTTTGGTGCTCGACAGCTAGTTTTCGAGGCTCCCGGCTACGCGCTTCGCCTCCCAAACTTTCGTCTTGCATCTGTTTTGGTTTGTTTTTGGTACAAACTTTGTTTTCCTTGTTTGGAAGGTGGTACAAGGGTGGGAGACCAGTATTTCCCCTTGGAGACCACTTTTCCTCCTGCCAGCTAGTTTTCTGGTCTAACAACAGGTCTCCCTGATCTTTGGACCGTCAAAAGTGGTCGGCCACCACACCATTTGCTTGTTTTCATCCTCTGGACTCTCTCCCACCATGGCCGACCAGTTGTTGTTCTAGGAGACCACTTAAAGTGGTCGGCCGACCACTTTAAGTAGCTGGCCGACCACTTTAAGTGGTCGGCTGCTTTTTGTCACCTTTTTGGAGATATTTTCCTCCAGCAGGCACAGTTGGAAGGCACTGAGACCATCCTCCAGACACGTGTATGGAGGGATGGCCTTGAGCCTTAGCTTCTCCTAGAAGCTTTAGCTTTTGTTCTCCATAAGAGGGAGGCTCCTCCTCCCTCCTCTAGGTTCAGAAAATTGCCTTAAGAGTTATACATATAGCTTTGTCTCTATATTACTCTTTTTCTTGATTTTGTGCCTTAAAAGTGTAGTTTTGTCTTACTTTAACACACAAACACACACTCAAACACCATACTCTTGGAGCTGAGGTCCCTTGAGGTTATTTTTGGAATTCTTGGACTGGTTTAAGCTTGAAAAACCTGCTGGAGTTGCAACTTTGAAGGTGGTCTTCAAGGGTGAGTTTCTAACCCTTAAAACCCCCATTCTTGCTTAAGCTTTTGGACCCTTTTGCATGTTGTTTTAAGCTTAATTTCCTACTGCAAAAAGTTCTGAATTTTGGTGCTTAGGATCTTTGTTTAAGATCACTTTTGTGTTTGGGATTGTTTACCCCCTCTTAGGCCTTGTTTGGCCTTACTTTTGTGCCTTCTTTTTAAGCTTTGGGACCACCTTGTTTTGGCCTTCTCACCACTGAAACTCAGAGGAATTTTAGTGGTGGGAAGGGTGTTTTGAGGTCCCAAAAAGGAGAGGGTCATCCCCTCTCCTTGTGTCTTCAATACTTACTTCATTAGCCTCATGTATGAGCATGTTTGTTAAGCTTATGTTGACCATATCTTAGCTTATATTTGGGCTTATTTTAGCATGGCATGCCACTATTTTTACTTGGTTTTGTCACTCCATGCATGCCTAATACACTTGTAGTGTAAATCACACAAACTAGCTTTGTATGCTTCTTGAAGTAGCATGTCATTCTAGCTTGTTTTGTTTCCATTTCAGCATGTTTTTGTTGATATTTTGCCATGTCATACCTCTGTTAGGGTTTGGTTTGGTCACCTCTTGCATGCCTCATGCACTTGTAGTGCAATTCCATGAAATAGCCTAACATGCATCATGCTTTGACATGTCATTCTAGCATGCTTTTGGCTTAACTTCAAGAAGTTTTTGTCCATGTTTTAACATGCTTTAGCTCTGATTTTGGTTGTTTTGGTCATGCGTGCCTTGCTTTGTATAGCTATAGTGCATTCTAGCTTGTTAGCTTTGTGTATCAAGTCCACTAGCATGCATTACTTGGACTATTTGAATGATTTGGCATAATTTATAATGTGATTTCAGTCCATATTTCATGGTCATGCACTTGCATTTTTTGCTCATTCAATGCGTTGGAGGGTTTGCCCCTTTATGCCTTAACATGAATCATTGCGTATGCCTTCATGCCTTAGCTTGCGAGCCATCATTTCAATGTGTTTTTGGGGTTATCTTGCCATGATATAACTCTGATTTTTTTTGCTTAAGTCATTCTATGCTTGGTCTTGATAAGTGTAGTGTAATCCACCTTATTTGCCTTGTATGCATCATGCCTTATGCCCATCATGCTAGCTTGTTTTGGCTTCCTTCCATACATGTTTTAGTATCATTTTGACATGTTCTAGGACTGTTTTGGGTTGCTTTTGCCATATCCTTCATGCTTTGTATAGCTGTAGTGCAATTGGCCTTGCTAGCTTTGTGTTTTCTTGACTCATGCATGCTATCTTTGAGCTATTTAGATGATTTGGCATCATTTAATACTTCATTTCAGAGCTTATAGCATTGTCATGTTCCCACTTCTTTCATGCTTTGAATGCCTTTAAGTGTTGTGCATTGTTGCCTTGCTTATGGCCTAGCATGTATGCCATCTTGCCTAGGTCTTTCAGCCTCCATCTTAGCATGTTTTGGTCATTGTTTTGACCTATTTCAGCTCTGTCCATGTTTGGTTCATGCATTTGTGCCATGTATTGCATGCCCCCTTTGTAGTCCTCTTTACTAGCTTCACGCTTTAAGGACTCTAGTATGCTATGCTTGCTTTGTTTGAATGATTTGAATAATTTCAGTGCATTTAGTGTTGTTACACTTCCGCATTTATCACTCCTTGAGCCTTCTTGAGGGTTGTGCTCTTAGGCCTACTTGGTTGGCCAATGCATTGTTCATGCATGCTTTGTATTTTGTGCCTTTATTTTGGGTGTTATGGCCACTGATTTGGGCATGAGTGAGGTCTACCCCCTTTTGGTTTAAGTCCATTTAGCATGTTCATTTACATATTGTTCGCTTGCTTATTGTTCATTGCATTAAGTATGCCATCTTACATTGCATTGTGCATGCCATGTGGTTATTTGCATTGTGTATGCCAAGTAGTTTCTTTGCATCGAGTATGCATGTCCGTAACATTGCTAAGTTGCCCTTGTAGCATCGCATTGTGCATGCATGCATTAGCATTGTTCGCATGTCATTAGCTTTGTTAAGTCGATCACGTCACATTGCATTGAGTGTGCTAAGTTGTCATTCGCATTGTGTATGCTAGTATGTTAATTGCATGTTTGCATGCTTATCCCTTGCATGTTTGCATGCTTAAGTTGCATTGCATGTTTTGCGTGCTCAAGTCGCATTGTGTATGCCATGCTTGTGTTGCATTGTGTTTGGAATAGGTGTTAGTCCAAACACGGGAAACGAGGGGCGTTTCATACTTGAAGTGATGAAACGTGCCTCAATTCCCGGTCGCCGACGCTCTTGATCAAGCATGATAGAGTTTTAGGCCTTATGTGTTTACTTGTGCATTCATTTTACATTGAATCGTGCAATTTCGCCTCTCGGCCATCATGCATTGAAATGCGCGATTAGTGGCCCGAGGGTCGAGAACCACACTCCCTTAAGCTCATGAAATGATAGGAAGGGTGGTGGTGCACACATATCTTGCAAATACATTACCATTTCCTTTCTTGCTCTCTGTTACAGCAAACTGGAATTCAGCAGCAACAACTGGTCAGCCGACCAGTATTACTAGCTGGCCGACTACTTTTTCTGGTTTTCAGCACAGAAAGTGGTCGGCAGGTGGTCTCCTTCCTCAACAACTGGTCGGCAGCCCTCCCACAGGTTCCCATAGTGGAGTTTAAGCTTTCTGGAGCTTGGTGCAAGGTTCTGAGGACAATTGCAAACAAAGGCAAGTTGGGGCATCGCGATGGATTTCCGAACGAGGCGACTGGGCATGCATGCATTCTTCTCCCTCTGAGGACATTGCTTTACTGCTTTACTTAGCTAATTTTCTTAGCTAGTTTATGCTTTGGTTTTGTACCTAATTAGTTAATGCGTTTAACTATTCAATTTGTGTTGTAATAGCTTAATTAGTTAACTAGGGTTAGTTAATTAATTCTATTTTGTAATAATTAGTTTAATTATCTTAGATTAGCTAGTTAGCTTCTTATTCGGACCCTCCGTCGAGAGGTCCAATTGTTGTAATAGGCGTGCGTGTGTGTGATGCATGTCTTCCAATCCCCATTTCTTTCTCCCTTTTACTTAACTGCTTAGGATGGTTAGTTTTAGGGCATATTTCATTTAGCATACCTTATGCTATGCATGTGTACATCCATTCATCTGTATTGCATGCACCGGGCTCGGCGCATCATACTAACTGCATTGTATTTCAATTCCAATTTGAATACATGTACCAAGTTGCATTTCACATTCCATCTTAGAATAGCCGAGCCTATTTTAGTTGCATTCTCGCATGTGTTGCATTAGTCATCTTAACATGAACTAGGATCATGCATGATTTCTAACTAGTTCTCTGTTTTGGCTCGGAGTACACTGTGAGTGTTTATGTTTTAACATCCCTGTATGAGATGTGTATGTTGCCATGAGGCTAACTACTTATTTGATATAACTGTCTAAATGCCTGTGGGTGAAAGTTGGATTACTTGAATTGGAACAATTCATTGAAATCCGCATTTTAGCCTACTTGCGAGTAGCACCTCTAAATCATTTTCACAAACGAACATGTAATGTTTTGTTCGAAATTAGGCGATCTAGTCTATACTTGTATGCTGTGCACATCACATAATAAGATTAGCTAATTAACCGGAATAAGAGCACATGTGTTTTCAAAAACAAAATATCATGCTT
Organism: Camellia granthamiana; assembly: GCA_036172215.1. Taxonomy (NCBI): domain Eukaryota; kingdom Viridiplantae; phylum Streptophyta; class Magnoliopsida; order Ericales; family Theaceae; genus Camellia; species Camellia granthamiana. Next base: position 142,084,890 of record CM069903.1, on the reverse strand, counting down.
AGTACAGGCCGATCTTTGATCGGGCGAGCGAGGGTACTCATTGCATGACCTTCCCCTCTCGTACCCAAGTTCCCGAGTCGAGGCAACTTTGGTGATGACGGACACATGGCCTTCGGCATGAGTCAGGGTTTCCTAAATTCCCCCAAAAATAAAATATTTAGGTGGCGACTCTGTATCTGGCAAAGCAGTCCATGTTTGGCATTTCTTTATAAAAATCAGTTTTCCAAAACGATTTGCCGGATTTGGACTCTTTGGTGATTTATCAGTCTCACATCACATATACTGAGATTAGATTCAAAACCGTGACATTTGAGTCCGAACTGTAGTAGCTCAGAGAACGAGACAAGATTCGTGTCCGCCTTCACGCGCGCGGATGTCGGGGAGTTCTCATGGGAGCGCGTCTACAGCTTGCTACATGGGTTAATTAAAAAGCTTAAGGGACCTAGACATTTCACAATTAAGGAAAAATAATAACTTGTTCGGATTCGTTGTCTTTTCAGCTTGAGTTATTAAGCCCGTATGGGTGCCTTCTCACCTAGTGTCCTAAAACCGTCTGGTTTGGGAGTCATTGGCCCAATGTTTGCTACATGAGTTGATTAGAAAGCTTAATGGATTAGGACATTGCACAGTCTAAAAAAAAAAAAGAGAGAGAGAGAAAGAGAGAGAAAAAAAAATTGAAAATCCTGGTTACAAAAGTTTAGTTTTTCTATATACGTTGGGTGTTAATATGAGTTACACTGGGCTATTATAGTGGACAATTAACTAGTTATGGGGACTATATTTTACACCAAGGGCACTGATGATGTATTTATTTGCATTCGCAAGTACAGGGGACTTAACTTTTGTAATAGTTGAATTGTGGTTCTTGCTCAATAGATTCCTTCATGCTTGTCCACTACGCCTTTAATGACTCATCATGTCTTAATATCACACTGTAGTTGGCACATAAGTTAATTGATAGTTGGAGTAGCATGACTAATTGTTGTTGGGCGGACGTGAATATGTTAATGTTTGTGGGTATCATTTCTAGAAACCCTCACAAGACTATACTTGTCCATTGGGGTAACTTTGTGGTTTAAAGGCTTGTTGCATATGTTAAATGCAATCGTGATCCTTATAAAAGTGGCTTAGAGTATTTTATTTTTCTTATTTCTATTGTTTTGCTTGAAGACTAGCAAAATGTAAGTTAAGAGATGTGATGTAGGCCGGAAGGTACCACATTGATGCCGCTTAAGTTACTTTTATAGTCTTTGAATTTTTATTTATTTTTTTTTTTTTTGGTAGAGATGATGTGTTTTGTGTACTTGTACAGATTTGGCAGACATCACGCAAATTCAAGCCAAAAGTGACGCAAAGCAGATTCTCTGTGCGAGTAGTGAAAATTCTCAACCTGCCACCTCGTCGCACATGTGGCCCATCACCGCTCGAGCGGCCCACCTAGGGTTGCGTGCCTGGAAATTCAAATCTATTCTGTTGGGAATAAAAAGAAAAAAAGAGGCTGTAATTAGGGTCCAAATTCCAAAATATTTGAAACAAAAGAGAGGCTAGGGTTTGGAAAAAAGGATTCTCAAGCTTCAAGAGCAATTTTCATGAAGGCTTCTTCTTCTTCTTCTTATTCTTCTGCTTCTTCCCACGCCTCTATGAGTGGCTAAGCTCCTATTTCTAGGGTTTTGATGAAATCCTAACCAAGTAAATAGGTTTTCCTTTTGGTTTTCTTTTATGTAATGGTTTGAACAGTTACATGGTTCTCAAGAAGTTTTCAAATATAATTTTTCATTATTTTTTCAAGTATTCTGCTTTCTGTGATTGTTGAATATTTTCCATACTATGGTTTTCTATTCTTTAATGTTCAAGGTATAAGACGAGCCATACTACGAGGGATGAGTCGTGTTGCTACCCTAGTTTAGAGCAAATGACTCGTACTACTTGAGATGGTTCATGCCTATCTATTGAACGTGTTAATTCTCTTGATCAATGCTTCGAGCTTGTAGTTGCGAAGTATTATTTAGTTCGAACAGTAACATAATTGATTTTCAAATTGAAACCTTATTTATATAACTAGTGGTGAATTCATTGCCCTGGGTTTTTCTCAAAATCAATAACTTCATCTTTACTTATAATTGCTAGTTTATTCGTTTTGTTTGATTTATTTATCATTAAGCTATGAACAACCATCTCTTTCATCAAAATTAATTTAGGAATTTAATAATTAAATTAGTTTAACTTTCCGTTTGTCCCTGTGAATCGATACCTAGACTTATCATTATTCTAAGAAATTTGATATAGTATAGTGTTTATTTTTTGTGTGTAAAACGATCCATCAATGGAACTAGCACAGGACTTAATGTAGATGTTTTGTATTATTATTATTTTTTTTGTAATAATTGTCTAATCAATAATAAGATAAATAAAAAGGATAATGCACCAATAAATCCCAAAATAGGAACTTGTGCACCATTTAGTCCTGTGTATTTTCTTATAGACTTAAAAGTCCCGTTTTATTTGAAATTACATTTTTGCACGTGATGTTAGAGAGTGATGTGTGTAATACGTGGGTAATTTAGGGATTGAAAAATGTTGCAATTACACTAGTACCCAAAAACCTTACTGTAGCCTGTTTTAGTTTTACATCAGTTACGATGTTCACGGAACAGATGAATATGGAAAATAGTATATTCGCAATGTTAATGCACTGAAATGGTGCTTCTGTGATGTTGTTGGATTTGGTAATGTTAACTCGTCTTTATGTGTTTTTAATTTGGTATTTGTGACGGCAAAACCCTAGGAATACGAATCGTGTTTCGGTGTAAGCGATTTGGTTAACATTGGCGACGGGTTTCCGGCGACTGTAGTTCATTAGCGTTTGAAAGGAAGGTTTGGATTTGTTCCGTAATGGCATCAGGTATGGGGTTCGTTTGATTTACAAGGCAAAATTGTTTCACAATGTATTTGCCTGTGTGGGTTTTATTATTATTATTATTATTATTATTATTATTATTATTATTATTATTATTATTATTATTATTATTATTATTATTATTTTATTTTTTTGGGAGTAAATGATATCTGTGCTGATGTTGTTTATATTGGTAAGTATGTATGTTTGCATATATTTTTGGAGTGGATAATGTTTGATTGCAGTGTGATGTTGGTGGGGGTAGGCTACGATGTTGGGTTGAATTTGGGTGGGGTAGTCTACGATGATGACAGGGTTTGAGTTTGGGTGTACAGTAATCTGTACGAAGGGGTGAATAATGGTGTAATGGGGGTGGTGTTGTGTAAAATATGTTTGAGTGTGGCGTGAACAATTTGCAGTGGTTATGTGTTGAGGGGTTCGGAAAATTTTGTGTTGTATTAACAATGTGGGGTATGTCCTTTTTTTTTATGTGTATGTGAGTGTTCGATCGCAATGTGATAAAGGTGTAAGGGTAAGTAATGGGTGGGATATTGGTAATAGGAAGTATGTTGGTAATTAGTTATTGATTGGTGTGCTTTGGGGTCGATGTTAATGTTAAAGTTAATGTTAATGTTAATGATATATGTGTTGATATTTATTGTGGCTTTCATATTTATTGTGTTCGATTTGATTTTTTTGAAATGTAATAGAAGACAATTATGTTGGCTCGTGTGTGTTTTGCAGCTCGGACTATGGTGTTTATGTATGCTTCATCGTCTAGCAGTATGTACATAGACGTGATATTGATGCCACAATGGACGGCCTCACGCTGTCTGTGTTCCACGCGGCGATGGTGAAGATGTTCTTAAATGACCCAGGAAGAGGGCTGCGGTCGAGGGCAACGTAACCATTATGTGTGTTCTGAAACATTAGCACACACAGTTATGATGTTTCATAGTAGTAATTATAGTTTTGGTTTTGGCATCGTTTCAAAACTAGCATGGGTTGTGTTTTTAATGGGATGTAAGTTTTGAAAATTGGTTTAGGCAGTGTTTGGGAAGTTGGTTTGGGCTAAAATAGCCATAAAAAACAAAATAGGCTATTTTAGCCCACAACAAACAAAACATCACATCCAACCCATAATCATTACACTCTTTTCTCACAAAAAAAGTCAAAAAAGCCAAAAAGCTAAAAAGCCCTTCCCAAACCAAGCTTTTTAGCCCAGGCTAAAATAGCCAAAAAAGCCAAAAAGCCAAAAAGCCAACCCACTTCCCAAACCAACCCTTAGTTAGTGTTGTGTTTATTCTAGTAGGTGGTGTATCGATAAGTGAACGTTTGCTTGTTTGTGAAATTGCTAATAAAATATTTGTTTTAGTTTATGGACGTATGCGATTTTGTATTTTGTGATCTCAGATTTGTGATGTTTATTGGGTTGAATGTGCATAATGTGTATGGCATGGAATATGTGTTGGAAATTGTTCGAACAGGTCTGCGAGGATGTTAAGCATCTGCGGCCACATTTGTCGACTAAAATTTCGTAGGATGACCGTAATGGTAATGTAACCTTATTTTCTAAATGTGAAAAGAACCTTGAGACAAGACATTGGTATTTTGTATGACATTGATAGAGTATTATGCATAGTCAGTTTAGCGTTAATGTTGGCATTCATATTTTTGTAACGTATATGGGGCAGATGTTGATTATTAAAATTACGATTACCATTTCGCGTAGGTATATGGGAATTTAATGTTGCATAGTTCTGTGAAACATAGGTTGGTTCAAGAATATAATTGTATGAAGCATGTTATGCATGTGGTATTTGTGACATGAATTGGATGTCAAATAGGTTAATAACATCAGGCACCTAAACCCAATAATCTGTTTAAGTTAAGATGATAGAACAAACTGCTATACGAAAATGTCAAGCTTCTGCAAAAAATATAAACAACCAAATCATACACGGAAACACACATACCCAACATGCACGCGTGAAAACACTAAATGACAAAAGACACTAGGTCGCAATTGCAAACGTCACAAATGGTCAATTCCAAACAACTAATCCCACTACCACTCCCCCCCCCAGGCTTAACATCACGCTTTTGAACAAGAACATCAATATGGTCAATTCTGAAAGATTTAGCAAGCAACATTGTAGACACCCCATTTTTGACCGACCTTAAGACTCAGACGTCACCGATTGAGCGCTCGGTGGTGTTGCATATCGTGCTCGTTCAGAAGTCTCAGAGTCGCGGCCGTGAGCCCTGCCTCCGGACTCCCGAACCCTCTTTTGTACCTTGTCTCGGTTTGCGAACCAGACTCGGTTTTCTCTGTTTCTTTCCCTGAAGGGAGGGAGAGATCCCGTAGACCATCTCTCAATGGCCGTGGGCTACATTTCGTGGCCGTAGGCCATTTTGCCCATTTCGGAGCCCGGTTCCCGGTTTCGGAGCCGTCAGGCCGTGTGCCTCGGTTCGGGACCATCTAACTATCTCCGATTGCTCCGGTTTTTGGCATGCATCTTATTTACTCCCTTTTGAGGGACACTGGGGCCTGAGAGACCCACTTCGTGGCCGAATGCCACTTTCGGTGCTTAACGGCCTATTTTCGGGACCCCGAACTGCGTGTTTTGGCCCCCGAGCATTCGTTTTGCATCGGTTTTTGTTCATTTTTGGCAGGTACCTCTGTTTTATCACCAGGAAGGTCACTGAAGGGTGGGAGGCCCTCAATTGTCTCAGTAACCAGTTATATTCCTCCGACGCCCGTTTTTCTCACTTCCGAGCCAATGTTGACCACCCTAGGGCCATTTTCTTCAACCCCAAACCACATATTTGTGTTGTACACACATGGGAGGACCCTAATATCACATGGCCGGCCAGTAACTCAACTTGAACCTTTTGAACCCCTCCTAAAAGTGGCTTGTTCTCTCTCCTGTTTTAGAATTGCCAATTTTGAACCACATGGTTGTGTTGAGGGGACCTGAGAGGACACCAATATCTGGTGGCCGGCCACTAATTCAACTTGACCCTTTTGACCCCTAGCCGGCCGGCCATAGGGGGTGGCCGGCCAGCCACCTGCAGCAAAGATACCCAGCCGGCCAGCATCCTCAGTGTGAGTACTTTACAGCTGTGTGCTGTTTTCCCCCAAAAAATATCTCAATCCGGGAAAAAGTTTTGGAGGGAAACTTGATGCCATTTCCCTCCACATTTCCCTCCACTTTTCTCCCCCTTTCTTGTCTATATAGCTGGCCTCCCAACTCAAGGAAAAGGGTTGGAAAATTGTTTGGAGCTCATACATACTCCATCTGTCTCATTTCCTCAAGTTTTGGTGCCATTTCTTCATCACTACCAAGCACCACCACCACCACTCCACTTCCAGCACCTTGAGAGGATTTCCAGCAGCTAGGAAGCAACATTTCTCAAGCCAAAAGGAAGCTAAGCATTGGTCTCCAAGGGTAAGCCATCTTGCCCTCTTTTGTAGCACTTTCTTGCACCATTCTTCTAGCCTATTTTATTACTGTTTTGGGCTCCGACCCTAACTGAAACTAGGCCTATTTTGAGCTATTATTCATGTTTGTTTAAGGGCTCAACCCTGTTTGAGCCCCCCATTTGGTACTTGCTTCAATACTCTCTTGTATGCCATTATTTTGCATAGTATTTCTAGCCTATTTGTGATCTGTTTTTGAGCATGATATAAACTGTGAGTTGGCTTATTTTGATCCCCTCTACAACATTGTAGAAGGGCTCAACACTGTTGGGGGCCTCCATGTAGCACTTACCATTATACCCCTCTTTGGCCCCCATTTTTGCATGCTTTGTGAGCTTACCTTGCCTTTGTTTTTAGGCCATGATCAGAACTGAAAATGGCCATATTTTGACCTTCTTGGCATATCTTATTAAGGTTCTTTGGCTGTTTGGTGATTTCTTTGTATACCTCATGTTATAGCCTCTTGTTGGCCTATTTCTTGCATGGCATTTTTAGCATGTTTTCATACTGATTTGAGGCATGTCATAAACTGTAAATGTTCATATTTTTGGTCCCTCTTCAGTATTGTAGAAGGATATTTTTCTGTTTGGGCATTGCATCTATCACTTACTTCATTGCTTCCCTTGCGGAGCCTTTTTTGTATGCCATTTTAGCCCTACTTGTGATTGCTGTTTTGCCTTGTTTTGTACTGTAAAAATGTGAGTTTTTGGGCTGCCTTGCTTCTGATTTTTCATATCATGTTCAAATTATGCATGTATGGTATAGCTACAAGTCATTTCGGATGACTAGTTTTGCATTTCGGGAGAGATTCCTTACATCGGGTTTCATTTCGCCTCATTTCGGGGCTGTTTTCCCCCTCATTTTGCTACTGATTTTTGCATGTTTGCATGTCATATTCCGTGTCTTTTCCATGTCTCATTAGAGTGGCATTTCGGTGCCTGAGGGTCCGTTCTCGATTTGCGTGCCCGCGGGCACGTACTTCGAGGTGTCTTGTTTTCATCTAATGGCTTCCTATGTGAGTGTGGCTGAGGCTCTCTCATGTTGGTGTAAGCCCATTATTGCATTGCGTATGCCATTTCATCGATAGCATTGTGTATGCCCGGTTGTGTATTACCTCGTATAGCGTGTATGCCATTCCATGACATTGTGTATGTTAGGATTGCATATTAGCTGCATTTCATGCATATCATGCATATTGCATCGTGTCCGGGATAGGAGTTAGCCCGGGCACGGGAAACGAGGCGTATTCCGTACTCCGAGTGACGGAATGTGTCTCAATTCCTAAGTCACCGACACTCCGGATTATCCGTGATGGAGTTAGGTTTTATTGTAGCATTCATATGCATTCATCCTATATTGAGTTGTGCAATTCGGCTTCTTGGCCATCATGCATCGATATGCGTGATTGGTGGCACGAGGATCGAGGCATGCATATATCTGTGAAATACATTGCTATGCCCCTTTCCTGCTCTCTGTTGCAGCATATCAAGAATCAGTGGTCTTCCGAAGCTTGGCGCGCTTTTCGAAGAAACATTGCAAACAGAGGTTAATTGGGGCATCCCAGTGGATTTCCGCGCAAAGCAGCTCAAACATGCATCATTTCATTATCCGGAACAGAAGCAAGGCAGTCCCTGGCTTGCATGCCAGTTTACAGTTTTCTTAGTTAATTTGTTAATTAATTAGGAATTTGTACATTATTTGGACTGTATTATTTTGGACTGTACTATTCTTTTATTCGGGATTGTATATTCTTTTGGACCCTCTGCGCGAGGACAATATTGTAATAAGTGTGGGTGAGTGTGATGTATGTCTTCCAACCCCACGTCTTTCTTCCCTTTTATTTACCAGCTTATGATGGTTAGATTAGGGCATATTTCAATTAGCATACAGTATGATAGCATGTTTGCATTCATTCATCTGTTTTGCACGCACCGGGCTCGGCGCATCATACTAACTGCATTTGTATTTCAATTCCAAATTGAATACGTGTTAGTTGTAGCATTCCATATGCCATGTTTAGAATAGCCGAGCCTGCTATAGTTTGCATTTTTGCATGTGTTGCATTAGGCATTTCAGTATACTTAGGATCATGCATGATTTCTAATGTAGTTTCTGTTTTGGCTTGGAGTACTCGGTGAGTTTTATGCTTTAGCATCCTTGCATGCGTGTGAGTGACTGCCATGAATAGCATGCTTGCCATGAGGCTATTTGCTTATGTGATATAACTGCCTAAATGCCTGTGGGTGAAGGTTGGGTTATTTGGATTGGGACAATTCATCAAATGTTTGTTTTAAGCCCACTAGATAGTGGCAACACCATGTTTTCTAAGCCCACCCGAGGGTGGCAAAATCTGCATTTTAAGCCTACCTGCGGGTAGCAAACCATCTTTCAAAAACAAACATGAAATGTTTTCTTCCAATTCAGGCGACTCAGTCTATACTTGTATGCTGTGCGCATCCCATAGTAACCTAGGCTAATAACCGGAATAAGAACATACAATGTTTTCAAAATAAGATATCATGGTTAGTAGAGGCCGGTCTTTGACCGGGCGAGCGGGGGTGCTCACGAAGTGACCTTCCCCAATCGTACCCAAGTTCCCGAGCCGAGGCAACTTTGGTGATGACGGACACGTGGCCTTTGGCACTGAGTCAGGATTTCCTAAATTCCCCATTAAAAAAATATTTAGGTGGCGACTCTGTATCTGGCAAAGCAGTCCATGTTTGACACTTCTTTCAAAAAAATCTGTTTTCAAAACGATTTGCCGGATTTGGACTCTTTGGTTCAAGATTAAGAACCGTGACATTTGAGTCCTTCGAACTGTAGTAAACCCAATATCGAACCAGAACGGGGGGGGACTCGCACTCCTCGCCCCGGGATGCGTTCGGGAACGTCTACAAACATGTTCCGAACATCGTCATCGCACCCAACCTTGAACTTATTATAACCGGGTATGGAAAACAATAAAAACACTAACTCGGGTGCCAACGCATCGAACTTCCCACATATCCCATCAACCAAATGTGTGAATGTCAACGTTTTATGCAGTCGAACAATAGCATTCGTGTTCCCATAAGTACACAACAACAACATAGCAGCCTCCATACCTGTAAAATCAACGACAAACTTAAACATGGCTAAAATGGAAAGATCCATTACCAGGAAAAAGCTTAGTAACCCCCATTACCGAATTGACATTATCCCCCACCACAAAACAAAAACCACCACAAAACAAAAACAAAAAAAACCAGTGCATATACCAAAAAATAATAAAATAATAAAATAAACAACAACGTAACATCACTCCCCACAAACACACAAAAAAAGACCCTCATAAACGAAGAGAATACCTTGACATACAACCAAGAAATGCAACACCGGCGCCGGAAAATCAACGCGTCACCAACAACCACCCATTAACGCACAACTAATTCCACAGTCTACATAAACCCCAACATCAACAATACCAAATGAAAATGTTAAAAATTGCCTTCCACATTGAACCCATAACATCAATTAAGGATATTCTGCCAAATCGACTCACAGCAATACGAAATGGAAATGTCAAAACTTACCTTCGACATTGATACCCAAACATCACTTAAGAGAATCCCCCAAAATCTGCCACAACAGGTAAAAAAGTAAACTCCATCCACACCCTACCAATTTAAAATATTCCTTACCAACAAAATAGGACCAAATGGTGCATAAGAAAAAACACAGGACTAAATAAAGCAACATTCCATAATTTGGGATTTACTAGTAATTTTTCCAAATAAAAAACATGAGGATTTTTTTTTTTTTTTTTTTGGTAACGTTATTGAGTATTTTGATTATTTATTTACCCATTTAATTCTTAATCTCGTCTCCGCCTGTGCGCATTTAATTTGTTAAAATTAGAATTATTTAGCTAGTTGCAATCCAATTCTAAGCACTCGGGGTTGGATCGTGACACTTATGAGATAAAGTATCTAAACCACTATATGATTTGTACTTTTTTCAATATCAAATACTTTTTTATCATCTTAAATAGAAACATAGTAATAAACAAAAAGTTTTATTATTTGAGTCACATCATCTCTATACTTTTTTGCACATCTTTTTATAATAAACAAAAAAAATCAGCTTATAAGTCATACCCGAAATAACTCTAAATTAGAATGTCTAACCAATAATTTGGAGTGTAAATAGAGCCACCCATATTTGTAATTTACCTCTAAAAATAAAAAAAATAAAAAAGAGTAATTCTATTTACACACTATCAATCCTCTCAGTACATACTATTTAACCATTAAATTTATATGACAATAATATTCTCAAGTAAAATGACTATTAAGGACAATATGGGTATAGATATGTGTATACTCATTTCAACAATTTACATATGAAAATATAAATCTTTATACACACCATCCCCTAGCACAAATTTTTTTTTCTATCATTTTTCAAACTCAAAATATTATTGTTTTGGAAGATTTATGGTTTTAAAGCATTGAAATCAATTGATTTTAAAAATTTACATACTATGGATGACATTGATCTGGAACAAAATAGCAATGAAAATGTCAATTTATTTTGTTATTTATCTTGTTTGTATTGATTTGAAACAAAAGACCGCTATTCGTCTTTACAACAATGGCTTATTCGTTTCGTACGCATGCAAAGTTGAACATTTACAAAATGTTCAATTATTTATATTTGAACATAATCATTTTGTTCATATTATTAAAGTTGAACAAGTATTAAATATTCATACATGAAAAAAAAAAAAAAAATTAAATATTTTGGTTTAATTCGAATATAAATTTGTGAATATAAACAATATGAAAACTTTTTTTTTATTTAATTTTTTGCAGGATACCACACTGATTGTTTCGTCGCTATAAAATTTCAGTCCACCGCTTAGTTCTCGCCATTTGTTCTCACATTACTTCCATAGATTCAACACAAATCAGGGAGGGAGAGAGAGAGAGAGAGAGAGAGAAAACAATATAAAATTACCATGAATTGTAATTTGGACATTATTGTCTTTTCAACTTTAATGGTGTATATATCATCTTGTGTTATGGTATATATTGTGTTGTGTGGATTAAGTTTAAAAAAATAATATTATAGCCTACATTGAGTAAAAAATCAAAATTTTAAAATATTATTAATGCGAAATAAGTAATGGTATATATTGCGTGATTGATGTATGTAAATAGAAATAATGGATAAACTATCAATAGGTCCTAATAGTTAGACTTAATTTTCATCAAGTCCTATTGAAAATAAGTCTTGGTAAAATCGTCGCTAAAACTAATTTTTTTGTGATGATTTTTTACATGTCACTAAAAATTGACAATTAGTGATTTTTTGTTGTCATGATTTTTATAAATTGTCGCTAAAACTTACAATTAGTGACTTTTTTTGTGACGAATTTTTCAAATTGTCGCTAAAAGTTATGAATTAATGACACTTTTTGGTGACAATTTTTTTAAACTGTCGCTAAAATTTATAAATAGTGACATTTTTTGTGACAAAATTTTCATATTATTGTTAAAAATTAACAATTAATAATATTTTTTAATAATATTTAATGAAAAATAATATTAATTATCATAAGACCTATTAAACAATAAATTCATTTATTAGAACATCCACATAAGCCTCCTATCACATAAAAAATAGAAAATGTGTACCAAAAGATAATGGAAAAGTGAGTAATTCCAAAGGGCAATCTGGTCAAATATCCCAAGTACATATTCTGCCACACAAAAATGGAGAGGAGAAAATGGCAACTGTTGGCAGCAGCTTCGTTTCTCCATCAATCTTCCCTTCTCCACTTCCAAACGATGTGCGCAATGCTACCATGAAATCTATGTCCAATACCATCATGGTTTCTTCTAAGACTCCCTCTAGATCTAGTAAAGTTTCATGTATGTTATCTGAAAATCCCACAACCAAAATGGAAGAGTACAACATTGCTATGAAGAAGATGATGAGAAACCCTTATGAGTATCACCACGATCTTGGTCTGTTTCTTTCTCACCCTCTAAATTTGTTCTTTTTTATTTTTTATATCTTCAATTCTATTTATTTGTTTTTATTGCGATGGTGAATTTGATTTATCAAGTGGGTTTCACTTCTCCGGTCCAAATTGATTTTGGGTTTTTGTCATTTTTGTGGTATGAGGTGAATTTCTTGAATAATCTATTCAGATTCATGTTCACTTACTTTGATTCATCTTAGTTACATGTATTAGATCTATACCATTTGCTAATTTTGGTTGTTTTTGCTTTGTCATTCTAGGCTTCATCTGGTTTCAGATTATCAACATTTTCATACCCAATTTATATTTCTGAGATTGTTTTAATTCCATCATGAACAAAACTAAAACAGTGTCTAGAAATAAAGGCTAGAATGGAATGGACATTCTGTGTATTCCAAATGCAATCATCATTCACCAATTTACGAGAATTGACTATTTTTAACTGAGGACAAGGAATGGCCATTTTCATTTATGTTCAAAATCATTTTAGCGAACCAAATACTACCCAAGTTATTTACCCATTTTATATATGGAAAGTATCTGTGATGTATTTTAAGGTCTCTTTAGTGGTCTAATTAGTCTCATCATGACTCAGGTATGAACTACACATTGATAACTGATAAGCTGATTGTGGGCTCCCAACCTCAGAAACCTGAAGACATAGATCATCTGAAAAGGGAAGAAGATGTTGCCTACATTCTTAACTTGCAGCAGGACAGAGACATTGAGTATTGGGAAATAGACTTGAAGTCTATAATAAAAAGATGTCGAGACCTTGAAATTCGTCACATGAGAAGGCCGGTAAGCAAGTCACCTTCAATACTAATGATTTTGCAAATAAGTTAGTTTTATTTGCTTATAAATTGTTAATGTTGGGAAATCACTTCTACATATGATGATAATTGGTATGTTGAAACTTCTTGACATGAAAAAATGTCCAACACCAATGTGGTGAAAAATCACATTACTTATTTCAAAATTGGTGAAAAATCATTTTACCCCTTGTAGTTTGTAGTTTGCCCAAAGACGTGTACACCACTTGCCCTTGTAAAACCTACACTTGCACCTCTGCTCTCATACCTAAACCGAAAATGTGAATGTCTTTAATGGAAAATGGAAAAAGACAAAATTACCCATTTGAACTTCTCCCTCCCCTCCCTCTCTTGTTCTTACTCTATACTTTTCGTTACAAATCTGTCCATGTTGCCTGCCACCACAACCTATCACTGGCCAAAACACCCCAAACCTTGCTCATTAGATAATAGAAATGATACAGCCCCCTTTTGTTTTGACCCCCACAACACCCACCCCCCCCCCCCCCCTACAGACACATGTTAGCCAGAAATAGGAGGGAAAAAAAACAAAAAACAAAAAAACAAAAAGTTGGCCAATCATAATGCATTGAGGGTGGTGGGGGTTCCCCAAAAAAGGGGTCCCAACCTTTTTCCATTAGATAAATACCTACCCAACTGTAAACCTTACCTCCATATCTTTTTGACTTTCTCTTCTACCTTTCATTTCTCTAAAATCGTGTGTTTAGATTATGTACACACCAAGTTGAATATAATATTATATATATATATATAGAGAGAGAGAGAGAGAGAGGCTTTTTGGTGCTTTTGGGCACTTGACTTAACATCTTTATGTTATGCATTGGAAGGCAAGAGATTTTGACCCAGATTCCTTGAGAAGTGGATTACCTAAAGCTGTTTCATCTTTGGAATGGGCCATTTCAGAGGGAAAAGGAAAAGTGTATGTGCACTGTACAGCTGGATTGGGAAGAGCTCCTGCTGTTGCAGTTGCGTACGTGTTTTGGTTTTGTGACATAGATGTAAGTTCTCAACTCTTCAATATGCTATCCCAGCTTGATTTATGTTTTCCATCAATTTGTTGATATGTTTCACTATTTTTCTTTTGCTTCTTCTGGTAATTGGGATGAAGTTTAAACTGATTTGCATTGTACAGCATGACTTTTTTTAGTTATTTAGTGATTATTTCACTGCTCAATCCCTTGTTCCCTATCTAAAAAAAAAATCCTTGTTCAAAATTCCTGATAAAAATATATATATATTATTTTAGTTAAGGCTGGTTTTTTATTGTGACAGCTGAACACGGCATATAATAGGCTTACTTCAAAGAGACCTTGTGGACCCAATAAAAGTGCAATCCGTGGAGCTACTTATGATTTGGCTAAGAATGATCCTTGGAAGGAGCCCTTTGAGAATCTTCCGGGGCATGCTTTTCAGGGCATATCAAATTGGGAAAGGAAATTGATTCAGGACGGGGTCCGCTCCCTCCGTGGAACTTGAGAATGATGCTGAGATTTGTCTTAAAATTCATTAAGCATAAGTCTAGAGACAAACTCCCCAGTGCACTTCACTTCACGGCGCGAGAAGCCTGACTGTGGAGCCACTTTCCCCTCTGATTTAAGTATTTTGCTTCATTTCTAGCAGGGTAATTGATGCCCTTGCATCATCTCCCAAATATGTACTCCCTTGCTATACACAACTCGAAACGATGCGAATAAAAGGCAAAGAAGAAACAGAAGACACGCAAAGAATGGAAGTACAAATTGTTTTATGAATGATTATTTATTTTGGAATGCAAAGGTGATGGGATAGACGAAAGGGCAGTAGTTCCCTGTATGCATAAATTTTCTTGGTGAGGATGGATTTGAATAAGGTGTTTGGTATGCCTAACCACAGAATTTAGTAGCAAAGGATTTGAAACCTAATGCTCAATTCTAAGTAGAAATTGGAAGTGTCAACACAACCTTTTGGGCTATATTATATGCTTGTAATTTTATTATTCCCAAGGTAAATGCATATTGGTCAATATGGCCCAATACCGTAGCTTAATACGTGGTATTGTGTTGTGATATCGAATTAGAGGTGACAGCCAAGTCATCATGATCGCAGCTACAACTTTGAACCATTAGGACACAATGTGATTTATAAACTGAACAAGAGCTTTAAAAGAGTGAGCAATGACAAAAGAGCTTACTCGAGCATGGTTTTCAATTTTAAGATGGGAATAACATCTATGCGCTTGATTCCATCGCTTTTACACATACAATTTGAAACCCTCAAGTGTGGAGGAACAAAGAAAACTAGAATGGCAAAACATGGCAATTCAGAAGAAACCATTCTTACAGCAGCAATTTTTTCAGAACCAAGGGACATTTTTAGTAAGAAAAACATCTATGGCATACAAAATGGCTCAACTCATTGGAGCAATTGATCCACATCAGGAAGCTACAGTTTACATCATTTACAAGACCCTTCTTTTTTTTCTTTTCTCTTCCCTGCCAATGGTTGATCAATTGATCTTTAACTGGAGCCTCTCCCTTCTTAGCCTCTCAAGTTCCTTAACCATTTGCCAGTGTTCCAATGAGAGGCTGGTTTCACCAAAACTCACTGACATTAAACGGCCCATTGTCAGCCATCTGCTTGCAAAACATAAAACCAACTATTATGAAAACTATGATGAATCGGGTTAATCCACACACACATATATATACGGGCAACTAACCTGCTGAAATCTTGGCTGCCTAGACTCCGATCTGCTTGCCTAGCTGCAACTAAATCATCCTCTACCACCTGCAAGGTATCAGTCCATAATAATGAGGTCCAGCAATGAATGTAGCAACACAACTTCATGCAGTCAAGGGTTATGTGCAGCCAGGAATAGCAATTGACACATTACACTTAATTATGGTTCAAAGAACCTTACAATTTGTCACCTCTTTTTGACTGAATCCACAAAAGCACATTCTCTACATTAGATTTTATCAATCATAATGTCAAATGAATAGAAACAGTGTGTTCTTATATAATAGTTGGGCACATGATCCTCTAGTGGGTTACTACATTTTAAGTTATAACCAATGCTTACACACTTGTATCTTTGAAAGCAAATAGAAACAATATTCAGAAACCTTGTGCATTCATTTCCACAAAAATGTTCTGTGAAAATGAAAGGAATAAAATAAACCAGTCTTTGCACAGTAATCAACTTGGCACAATATATAAACTCTTTTTATTTTTTGGTAAATAACTCAATATAAACTTTCAATTAAAAATAAATAAATATTAATTCAACAAAGCCTCAATCCTGCAATTTTGATAACCATCCTACAATCCTACGATATTCCAACACCACTGTAATGAAATTTCAAAAGAACTATGTTCAGAGTAAAAGTAATTTAATATTTGCTCCCAGGAGCAAGTCAAATATGATATTTATTGCCAAGCAAAACAATACCCAAATGCTTTTGCCTTGGCATGAAACAGTTGTGATGATTGAGCGGGCTCCATCAACTGTTAACATTTCACTCATACTACCCTACACTCAGCAGCATGGTTACACAGTTTTGTCAGTTTTAAGGGGCAACATGTCCCTAGAGTTGGAAATTGCATTCCCTTAGAACACAGGATTTACATTTGTCTTTCCTAGCAAATGGAAATCCATCTTATTAAAATACAAACTACTCGTGTATAGCCAAAGGAGTCAGTCAACTCATACCTTTTGCATGTCTGGCTCGATCGAATGAGGTAATGATTTTAGACTAGCCAAGTACCATCTCCAAGCTTTCAGAGCTTCTGCATCCCCAATTTCACAGGACTCCACTGACAATGGACTGAAAGGAAGAACCAGATCAGCCGGCAGGATGTTTGATTTCCCCTCAGAAAGAATTAGTAATTGGACATCCGCTTCCATCTCCATCTTATAGTACTTAAAATCATACTCCACCTGGCAAGTAAAAGACACAAAAGCATGTACTTAGCCCCAAAAGTTGCCTCTGAAATCAATGTTGTAGTCATTCAACAGCGCACAAGAACAAGATCGTAGAAGTAAAATTATACAGCTTTCCAATGCTTGTGTACATAACACCTATCATAAACCTGTATCGCAAGATTTTACATGACATGTATACAATTGGGACATAAGTTGGAAATTACTTTTTGCAACTCCATTAGATTCTTTATCAATCTTGCATTCTCAACCCCAACAGAGTTGAGTGTCCCTGCTTGTAAATGTGTCTCATCAATCATCATGTGCGAGCCCCCAGCTAGCTGCAGAACTCCAGACACCAGTCTGGAGCATAAGCATATGAACTTGTAAGAAAATAATGAGCAATACAGATGTCAATCTCTAGTTGCACAAACCAAAAAATCTTTACCTGTTTGTTTCGTAATCCTTTCTTGGGGCAAGTGAAGCAGTGTTGAGATAATCCACGGTAAGAGGTATAAAATGAGTAAAAGGTACAAGATTTTTGATGGCAAGGTTAAGACGATTGCCAAAAATAGACACATTTTCCTTGTTACCAGTAAGATTTAGTGAAAGCTTCCCCACTGCAAGTGTGTCAACCCTGGCATGCACCTGTTATAAAGAAACTTGTTACTTGTGTCAAAAAATGTGCAGAGGCAATAAATCCTGCACAGCAAATTCAAGATCAAATGTTTTGAAATAAGAACTGCTCTGATGGAACTATGAAAAAGTATAATATCTGATGTATGGGCTTCATAGAACACACTATAAAATTAAAGAACTGTGACTATGAGGACAAGCCATGTACCCTGGACAAAAGATGCAATAACATTAAATGAGCTGCCACGCCATCATTTCCCAGAACAGCTGTAAGATGTCCCAGAAGAGTCTTCCTCATCTCTTTCACCAAATTGGATTTTGGCTGTAGAATAATTGAATAACATGGTGAACTAAGCAAGAAAATAAAGAACAAAAAAAAAACACTAAAACTTGGCAGATTACAAATCAATAATACCAATTATATAGAGATAAGGCAGGGAAATTCAACCACCTCCATTATGGGGGAACTAGAAAGAAAATCATGAACTGCAAGCTTCCGATGTACAAGACAATGGAGGCGTGGCACCTGTAAAGAGAACTAGTTACAACATAACCTATACCAGCGCAAAAGAAAATCTAAAGAGTTCAAAGGCGATAGTGAATATACACAACCAATTTAGTGACAGCAACGACATAAATTGGTAAATGAAAATCTTATTATGCAAATGATGAATATATGAAGCAAAGCAGAAATATGCAAAAGCAACATAAAAGTTGCACTAAGGATCTAAATCTAAACTTAATTTATAATTTTTATCCAATGCATGATCTGACTCAAGAGAAATTTAATCATCTTACATATCTTGAGAATCCTAATTACATTCCTCGGTCGTAACTCATGATTTTAGCTTAAATCAAAACTTGATGCTTCAAGAGATATGGTGAACTATAGTTTTCATAATTTCTCTAAACTGAAGTAACATGAATCAGTTGGAAAATTCATATTTTAAAGGTTAAAGATTCGTAGCTAACCTCAAGCCATAGAGATTGAAATTTGAAACTCTGTCAACTTAATTACCCTGTGATTATGACTCCATATTCCATTTAATTTAAAACCCTTTCTGCTCAAACTAATGGTTTAATTCCAGTCCAACTGGCATTGTAATACCAAACATGCCATCCTAATGGCACAATCATACGCCACTAACAAACACATGTCAAAAGTTTGATTGAGAGAGTTACTAGATTTACCAGTCAAGTGGTACAATCTTCGATAGTGACGACATCACACTTAAATGAGCAGATGCTCTTTAGACCATTGGTGGGTTCAAGTAATGTATAGACAATTGAAAAATGGAAGCTTAAAATTCTTAAAAGATGCAACTCAACAAAGCCAGTTTCTCTACTACTACTTGTTTTTCCATTCCGCCCCATCAGTAATGATTACCACCCACAAGGTTATTTATCACTAAATTCAATAGCATAACCTTTCAATGATGATAGTGTTATAAACCCATGATGAACTTGTCTGTAGAATTATAGTTGTTGCAAACCAAACCGGGGAAAAAAGAAGAGAGATACTACAACAGAAACAAAATATCTGCAAACAAAAGATATATTCAAAACCTTGCTAGGAGGCAAATGAGACAATTCATCTTCACATAAAGTACTTGTGAACTCATCAGAATCATCTTTGTCTACACTAGGCTCCAGATCAAAAGTGAGGACACCCACAAACTCAAAAACATCATTCAGCTTCAAGTCAGCTTCTAGAGAGTCATATACCTGCATAAATCATTCGAAATACAAAGATGAAGCAATATTGCTAAAGAATGCTTTATAGGGATGATATTTTTTATATCTGTAAATTAAAACAAAGGAAAAGGATCATATTCACCTTCACAAGACAAGGAAATGAATTTCTGTCAAAATCAAACACCATACTTGTACTAGGACAAGTTCCCTCAGTTGTTGACTCCTCCAGATGAGAAGACAGGGAAGCCGGCACACCTTCTCGCTGTAAAGAGGGAAGAACTATCAGATTAAAGGAAGAAAATTAATGACAACCACCATTTCAAAAATAATAATAATAATAAAAGAACTACCATTTCAACAATTCTTATTTGCTTTACTACTTCAAAGTGATTCAATCCTTAAGGACAAATCTGCTAAAAATGTTCAAGAAAATTTCTATACTATGTGACTGTATATCTGTCTCTGCCCCCTTTAAATTTTGGTCTTTCTCATGGTTTCTTGAGATAATTATATGACAACTGTTAACTTGACAACCACTTTCATGTAACGGTAAGATTTACAAAGCAAAAATGAGGCCACCATTGACATTGCTCTAATGTTTTGACGACAACAATAGTGGTGATACGTTATGAGCCACTATATATCGATCTATAATTTCTGGCAATTAAACCTACATGGTTGAAACTTAAAAGTTACAGCATGGAAGTTTTCTTGGTTTTCACCCAATTATAAATTTTGATATGAACTTGAAGCAAGCTATCCCTGATAATTAAACATAACTTGCATTAACCATGAATTTCTATATTTTATCAGGAAATTGAAAAGAAATCCACAAAGAATAAGAGGCAAACTAATGTCAGAGTAGCTTACCATCTTTTTCGTACATGGAGAATCCTGAATCTCATGATCTGACACCTGTCATCAAACAAAATACGTCAGAATACTAAGAACACTAAGAACACAGCATGAGAACCTGAATACTAATAACACAGCATCAGAATACTAAGAATCCTGAGTACTAATACTAAGAATACTAAGAACACAGCATCAGATCAGAATGCTAAGAATCCTGAATACTAATAATAAGAATACTAGAACACAGCAAAAAAGAATCTCATGATCTGACACCTGTCATCACACAAAAAAAAAAAGTCAACATAAGCAAGCTATACATAAAAAAACAAAATCAACACAATGTATAATTTAAACACCGTTATTTTGGCAAGTAATTCCAAAACATTTTCTAAACACAAGTATAAACCAAACTAGATCATTGAGCCCAAAGAGATCTTTTGCACAGAACCACTGGATGACTCCAACTATTCACATCACATGGATACCAATGAAACAGACTGTATTAAGGCTTCATAGTGCTCTCTAAATGGTTGTTCTTAGATGACTGATTGAAAGATAATAATTGATATACAACAAAGAAACAGTAATGAAAATTACCTGCATATCTACATCATCAGTGGATGCATTGTCCTCCCTCTGGCGCTTCTCCCTCGTCGGGGATATCCAATTTACATATGGATTTAACACAACTTCAGAAGAAGATTCAGTCCATGAATTCTGCCCCGGAACCTGAAAGTAAGATAAATTAACAACAACTTGTGGGCACAATTTGCAAAGAACTTGTATTCATGACCGACTGAGATTTAAGAAGAATTTAAAGTTGAATATGCCCCACAATGTGATCAAACCCTAGGGAATTCCTCTAACATGCCACCAGTCATCAAGTATTTTTTCACACCAACAAGTAGAAAAATATTAATGCTCATCTAAATAAATTCATAGCATATGTAAACAACTCACAGGAACACAATACAAAAGGCGGCGTTCCCAAATGCGAGTATCAGCCGATGAATGCATAGGAAATTGAGAAACATCAGTAAATTTGTTGGTTCTCCATGTTGCTCCATCCTTTAAATAACAAAATACCCAATTTTAAAGGCTCAAAATTTGGGAACAAAAAAGAAATTAGAGATGGGTTCATGAGAGGATATAAGAGATCAATTTACCTTATAAGCACCAACATAAAACTCATTACCCAACATGTCTTGTATCATTCCCCTGAATCGAACCAGTGTATTGGGTTGAATCCATCGGAGATTCGTAGCATTAAGAATCGGCACCTAAATAAAAACAAACCCAGTAATAAAATTTGATTCTTTTTTTTTTCTCTATATTTTCGATTAATCAAAAGAGAGAGAGAGAGTTCGGACCTGAGAGAGGCCGCCATTATCGAAGAGGAAGTCGCGAAAGATATCGGTGGCGCCCCAATCTCTGCCGTTGAAGTTGGTTGGATCCGAGCCTGAGGAGGCAACGGCCTTGTCGAAGGTCAATCGGACGGCTCCAAGAGGGTTTGCCAGGCAATCGTACGGCAGACCCACCATTGTTGTCTCTCAACTCAACTCTCTACTCTCTCGACTCTCACTCACTCTCTCGCTCGCTCGCTTTCTCTATATCGATCTATATCTATGAGAAACGTAATGATGAATTAGGGTTAGGTATGCGTTTCCCGCCAACTGTGGAGGTCTTTCCCGCCAATTTGGGCTACGATTCTCTAAATCCGGTTACAGGATTCTTAACTAGGGCTAGTTTAATTTCGGGTTAATTACGCTTATCATCTTTGCACTTTCGTCAAAGAATAATCTATATACGTTATTTAATATATTAATTAGTGTATTAAATATAATTTTAGAAGTTTTAAATTTTTATAATTTGTATAATAAATAGAGTCATAATTTTAAAATAATAATATCATGACATATATTGATATACCAATTGTCAAAATCTCACTTTGCTATATTCGCTTTCAATTGTAATAGTCAATCTCATACACTTTAAGTCCACTTTTATTTGCACTATAAATAATTTTTTAATCAACTATGACCTATTAATTATATCAATTATGACCATATTTAAACTTTGTGTTAGTTATTATTATTATTATATAAGAAACTTTTGACAGTGAAGAGAAGTTATGAAGATTCAGGAGTCTTTTGGAAAATTAGTAAAAAGTCAGCTTTTAATTTTTTATTCATTTTTTGTCACATTACTTCTCACATAACTTACTTACAAAAAGACAAAATAAATTTAAAAAATTAACTTTTTACCAACTTTTTAAAATACTGCTCAATAAATGGAGGGTAAATGACAATGTAAAATGAGGGAAGTTTTGAGTAATTATTTTGTTAGGAGGTGGTTAGCAGTAGTTTTTTCTTACATTTTTTTTTTTTTTAATAAATTGTGATTCAGCGCTCTATTGTGATAGTATCAATATCAAATTAGTTATTTTATTTTTTAGCTAAGATGGTGAATAAATCACTAAATTTTATCTCTATCAAATTAGTTATCGAGTTAATCATTTTAGTTTTTATGATTTTAACTCAAAAAATGCAACTAGTAGTTTATCCTAGTCAAACATTAAAAAATTGTTTTTTTTAAATTCTGAAATTGTGTTGAGTTTATAAAAAAATAATTCCAAATTAAAATGAATAAAATAATATTTAAATAGTATAGAGAAATAATAGAAAGTTTGTTGAAAAACATATTTAAAAAGATGTAAAATCAAAAATAGAAAAAGTAACTTTTAAATTAAAATATAACAAAATTTTAAGGGTCCGTCTGAGAAGAGCTTTTCCAAGTTTTTTTGGCTATTTTAGCCACAAAAGACAAAATAGGCTATTTTAGCCACAAAAAACGAAACATCACATCCAACCCATAATCATTACGGAAAATGTTTTGTGGCACTAAACTGCCTGGCACTAATGGCACTAATTTCCTATTCTGGTAACTTTGTTTTTTTTTTTTTTTTTTTTTTACCTGAAATAGGAATTTCGGGGCATTAGTGCCCAGAAATTCGAGCTGCATATCACAGCTGAATCATTACACTCTTCTCTCACAAAAAAAATCAAAAAAGCCAAAAAGCCAAAAAGCCCTTCCCAAACCAAACTTTTTAGCTCAGATTAAAATAGTAAAAAAAGTCAAAAAACCAACCCACTTCCCAAACGGAGGCTAACTAGTTTCGTATTGATACTCTAAAGATCTTCAACAAATCAAATACATGACGTGATTTCTATTTATTTTTTTATCCTTGGAGTAGTTATGACCTAAATAGAAGTAGTTTTGTAATTTAATTGTTTACATAGGAGTAGTTTTAAAGTAATTTACTTGTAATTTAATTGTTTATTCAATCATTTTATTTCATCATTTTCTTCTCTCTCTCTTTTTTTAGTTTATGTTTGTATTGTCATTTTTACTTCAAAGAAGTTCTTAAAACTTTCAAGACATAAAATCTCAACACAATTGTTTGATCATTGTATTGTTTGGTGAAATTTGCGTTAAGATTTTGTCAATCTAAGCCTAAAGAAAATTTTACTAACAAGTTAGTAATGTTACCAATCTATCCATTTGACGTTAAAAAGGTTGACACAATTTGTCATCATCTCATAAGTACCGTTACACTTTTATAACAATTTCACTTTAATCTCATTTGTCATCTTTCACTTTAATAGTAAGAAGTTGGTTGCTACAACTGAAAGTGAAAAGACTAAAATGAAATTTGATGAAAGTGTGGAGGTACTAAGTGTGATTTCCCCTTTAATTTCTCTGTCAGAATTTCGTAAGAAATCATACATTTTGTTAAAAATTGATTGAATGTATACAAATACATTCATTACACGAACACATTTCAAATCTGTCTTTTATATTCATATGTAGAGGCTCGAAATGAATAGTGATTATAAGAATAATCAGAGAGGCAAAACTATGTTAATGAGTCAACAAATCTAGGAAAGTTTGAGGATGAGCAGCTGGGTGAAGGTGAAGCAAATGGCTCAAAAAAAAAAGGAATTGGTAGTGCACAAATAGGCAGCATATCCCCCACGCCCCAAAAAGTTATTTATTTGGCCTTGGAAAATGGGTCCTATTTATAGGTTCTTCTTTGGTACCAAAGAATACCAAGTAGCCAAATAAAATAAGGACATGTGTCCCTAATGATCATATAAAATATTCCATCTTAGACCATCTGGCTGAGGTTGTCAAGTGTCCCTCTGCATGTACTATGTACTATTTGTTTGGCACAACTGTCTCAGTATATACATTGTACTATTTGTTTGGCACATACATCAGCAACTTCCTTTTTGAACATCAGCAAGTGCACTTGCGGCGGTAATACTTATTGCTGCACTTGCTTTCTCAGTTCAGTTTGGCCAAAACATGCATTATTAGGACTTCATAGCTTGCTATTAACCATGTTCGTGTTTACCTAAACGACTCCTCCACCATTAGCCACCTAACCATAAACTCCCTAACCTCCTAGAATGAAAACCATAACTAAGGTTGTGTCTTATACCAAGCCGAAAGAGCCTTCCTTGGTCCTGTTTGTGCAACCAAGGCAGGTCCATGCCCTGAGCAAATGAAAAGGGAGTCTCTTGTGCTCGGGTTGCCCTACTTCCATCTTTGCAAGGTCGTCGCAGTATACTGATATTTCTGGGTCTGCTATCAACTCTAACAAGTAAGCTTTGGGGCCTACCATCAGTGCTGAGTTAATAATGACTTTGGGACCTACTGTTAGCCCAAGGCTAATAATGTTTTGGGGCCTGGTATCAGCGCCAAGCATTCTACTTGTGAAAGGGAAGCCTCTTTCAAATGATGCTATCACCTTGGTGTAGTCTTCATTTTGCAAGTTAGTTGTGGCGGTTGTAGTTGTTGCAGTGGTTGTTTCCCATGACAAGTTCAAGTGGCGGCACCAACAATACTAGAGATAGCAACGTCGATAATACTACGAATAGCAGCGCTGAGACAAATTGCCTCATTAACTTGATCGCTACAATTGTTGCCCCCGCAACTTGACTTAACAATTTTTCTTCATGGAGCTTGTTCGGACTTTTGCCGGTTTAGACCTATTTCGACCCATTGTTGACCCACTTCCCTTGGATTTTAGCCCATGCTCGTTTAATCATTCTTACTCACCTAGCAGAGTCAACCTAAGTACTTAGGTCCATATTTTCTATCCCTCTACATTTTGATACAAAATTATTGAATGTATACAAATACTTTTATCACATGAACACATTTTCAAATTTGTCATTTATATTCATAGAATTCTCAATTTTTTTTGCTAATCTTTTAAATGTTATAAACAATTCTTGCATTTTTGTTTTCTAAATTATTCAAGTTTATTATAAAATGAGAACTCATGTTTTAAAGTGTTTTTTTTTTTGGGAGACGTTACTTTTAAAATAAATTTTATCCTAAAATTTTGTTTACGGCTAATACCATATTCACCATTGAATTTATATGAATTATCTTAACAATTGAATAATTCTCTAATTTCCAATTTGTTACTATGATGCCAATTAAGCAACCCTTTCAATTTAGGTGATATATTAAGGGATGAACTTGTCTCCAGTTGAATTTCCTAATTGGAGCGTTTTGTTGGGCCTCTATGGCTTCACTATGGAATTCATATTAATAATTTAAATCGTTCAACAGGTAAGGCTCGTTGAGTATTTCATCTCTGTAAAAAATCACATTGATCGGATATCAATAACCACT
This sequence comes from Camellia granthamiana, assembly GCA_036172215.1. Lineage (NCBI taxonomy): Eukaryota > Viridiplantae > Streptophyta > Magnoliopsida > Ericales > Theaceae > Camellia > Camellia granthamiana. Next base: position 142,058,853 of record CM069903.1, on the reverse strand, counting down.
TAATCAAATCATATTTGTATTAATAATTTATTTTTAAAATCATAATTATTGTTGACACAAATTTGATATAGTCAAATAGTTATCGATATCCAATCAATGTGATTTTTTATTAAAATGAAGTACTCGATGAGTCATAAATATTAAACGGTTTAAATTATTGATGTAGACTCTGTAATAGGTCTATAGAGCCTAGTAACACCCTCTAATCCGATTTCAGATCGGAGGTAGTAGCCACTAACTTCAAAATAATTGAGAGGATTTTAGTAAAAGGAAATTGTATTTTTTTAAGAAAAATTTATAAGAAAATTCTCCTTTTTTTTAAAAAAAGTATTTGTACCCCCATTAGTCCATAAGATATTATTGTATCTTAACGAGTCTTATTATTTTGGATATTTGATCTACTAAATCCTAATTATCATATTTAAAGTATTTTATAAATAATTTTACTCTTATAAATATTTTTTAAAATCTTAACAACTTGATAATGTGAATATTCATATTAAATAAATTTGATAATGTGAATATTCACGTTAACATTGTAAATGTTCATATTGACAAGATAAATGCTTACATCATGGAACATACATATTATCAATGTGAACATTAATGCGATTCACTCTAGTATTATTCAAGGTGTTTTGGTAACTTTGTCATAAAACTTATTATAACATAAGAAAATAATTTGAATTATATGGAATATAAATAAGTGAAAAATTTATGAATAAATGTCCATTTTTTTTAGTTGTCAAAATAGCCTGGCTTTCTTTATTTTTATTTTTATTTTTATTTTTAAATATATATAAACATCACTTTAAAATAAATAAATGCCCAATTAATGTGATTTTTTATTAGAATGAAGTACTCGATGAGTTATAAATATTAAACGATTTAAATTATTGATGTAGACTCTGTAATGGGTCTATAAAGCCCAATAACACTCTCTAATCTGATTTCAGATCGGAGGTAGTAGCCACTAACTTCAAAATAGTGGAGAGGATTTTAGTAAAAGGAAATTGTTTTTTTTTAAGAAAAATTTATAAGAAAATTCTTTTTTTTTATAAAGTATTTGTACCCCCATTAGTCCATAAGATATTATTAGATCTTAATGAGTCTCATTATTTTGGATATTTGATATACTAAATCATAATTATCATATTTAAAGTATTTTATAAATAATTTTACTCTTATAAATATTTTTTAAAATCTTAACAACTTGATAATGTAAAAATTCATATTAAATAAATTTGACAATGTGAATATTCACGTTAACATTGTGAATGTTCACATTGATAATATAAATGTTTACATCATGGAATATACATATTATCAATGTGAACATTAATGCGATTCACCCTAGTATTATTTGGAGTATTTTGGTAACTTTGTCATAAGACTTATTATAACATAAGAAAATAATTTGAATTATATGGAATATAAATAAGTGAAAAATTTATGAATAAATGTCCTCTCTTTTTAGTTGTCAAAATAGTCTGGCTTTCTTTCTTTCTTTATTTCTTTTTTTAAAAATATATATATATAAACATCACTTTAAAATAAATAAATGCCCAATCAATGTGATTTTTTATTAGAATGAAATACTCGATGAGTCATAAATATTAAACGGTTTAACTTATTGATGTAGACTCGATAATGGGTCTATAAAGCCCAATAACACTCTCTAATCTGATTTCAGATCAGAGGTAGTAGCCACCAACTTCAAAATAGTGGAGAGGATTTTAGTAAAAAGAATTTGTTTTTTTTTAAGAAAAATTTATAAGAAAATTCTCTTTTTTTTTAAAGTATTTGTACCCTCATTGGTCCATAAGATATTATTATATCTTAATGAGTCTCATTATTTTGGATATTTGATATACTAAATTATAATTATCATATTTAAAATATTTTATAAATAATTTTACTCTTATAAATATTTTTTAAAATCTTAACAACTTGATAATGCGAACATTCATATTAAAAAAAATTTGGCAATGTGAATATTCACGTTAACACTGTGAATGTTCATATTGACAATATAAATGTTTACATCATGGAACATACATATTATCAATGTGAACATTAATGCGATTCACCCTATTATTATTTGGAGTGTTTTAGTAACTTTGTCATGAGACTTATTATAACATAAGAAAATAATTTGAATTATATGGAATATAAATAAGTGAAGAATTTATGAATAAATACCCTTTTTTTTTTTTTTAGTTGTCAAAATAGTCTGGCTTTCTTTCTTTATTTCTTTTCTTTTTTTAAAAAATATATATATATAAACATCACTTTAAAATAAATAAATAAATAAATCTTACTCAAACTGATCCGGTAATGACATTTTTATATTATAAACCAAAATTATAGGTTTTTGTTATAAAATGAAAATGGCATGGCCATAAAGAGTTACATCTTTTCTATATAAAAATTTGTTAATTTTTGGATAGATTATAATTAAGGGGACATTTTTTCATAAATCCCTTTTCACTTATTTATGTTCTATTTAGTCCACGTTATTTTTTTATATTTCAACAAGTCCTGTGAGTGACATAGTTACCAAAATACCCCTCAAAATATTCACATTTACAATATAAATGTTCTGTAATGTAAATGTTCACACCATCAATGTGAATATTAACATGTCAATGTGAACATTTACACACCAATGTGAATATTCATATTATAAAATATAAATGTTCACATCACTAAATTGCTAACCGTTCAAAAAATATTTGTAAGGGTAGAAATGTCCATAAAATACTTTAATACTTTAATATGAAAATTAAGATTTGGTAGATCAAATGTTTAATAGCAATGCTAGGTATCATGAAAAACTTTTCATGAAAATAATTATGAAAACTTTGTGACCCTTGAATTACACTTAGAATAAAGCACTACACACTAATCAAGGTAATCTAAGGATCATAAATCTTTCAGGATTATTTTCATAAAAAATTTTTCATAATCCCTAACTTTTTTTAATGTTTAAATAATAAGACTTATTAAAATACAATAATATCTTATGAACTAATTATGATACAAATACTTGAAAAAGAATTTTCTAATAAACCACCGTTAATTAATAGATGGAAGAGAAAGTAATCTTTGTGATGGCCTGAGAAATCATCACAGAGAGTAAAAAGAAGTTTTTGAATCAGTTTTAAATTTTGACCGAACATTTTCCAATGTTTTATCTTGTGGAGCATCAGAGGGGAACAACATAGAAAAAAGGAAAAATTTAGAGATCAAAATCGTGATTTTTTTCTCTTCGAAAAACCATCTAAAATATGAACCATAGAAGCAAACAGTTCTACAAATTGTTATATATATATATATGTACCACACAATGGCATTTTACTTCTCATTTTCTTATCCTTGTGATGACAAAACCATAAGATTTCAAGTAAAACAGCTTGCTTTCTCTACAGCATAACATCGATCCAGTTAACTTGCAAAATTACCTTTCGCAGCTACAAATTGTAGCCTACACAACATAGACCATGCCAACCTCAAGGAGAGACACCGGAGGCACCTTAAGCGCTACATCTGGGCCCCGACAATTCCTCCTCAGGAAATTATACCCAAAATTGATGGCCAATCTCTTCATGATCGACGATCCTTGTTTCGCCTTGACATGTGAATGCCCCAGAATGAATGCGGTTCCAGATTGTTGGGCTTCTAACAAGTCTTGCAGCTCTTCTTGCAATTGTGTATTCAGTTCAGACCGTGCATATTCAGAATTGTTGTCGATTGCAAACCTCACTCTTCTTTCCACAACACCAAGGGGCTCCATTTCTATGACATCTGTCATGCTAGCCACGGTTGGGAAGCCAACAGATAGACTTTCTGGCTGCACGCTTTCCTCTATCTCAAAAGCTGGCATGCCAGAGAGTGACACTGTTCCAATCACTGCCAATCTGCACTCACTTGATGATCCACTGGATTGCGACCCATTTTCTCCATTCTCTGGACTAAGACTTTCATGCCTCCGACACCAATCGTAGCGGATAAAATCAGCCAACCTGGCAACAAGTTCGGTTTCAAAAGAATCGACATCCTGGTGAACATCACGGTACCCATAACGGACAATGCACCTGTAGGACCGATGCGATGCAGGCCCCACACGACCCACAAGATACCGCTCAGCCGGAGGCACGTGAGGGACAGGAACTGATTTTACACATACAAAGACGAGGACACGGTGGAAGGCAGGTAGGTTGGTGACAAAGCGCGAGAAGTTTGCAGGGATGCCAGAGGTGAGATCAGTGAACACTATGCCAACCCCGGGGACTCGAACAAAGCCCAAGCTTGGACCCAAGGCTAGTAACCATTCCAACGAGACTTTGTTGTGAAGGTCATACTCATATTTCTTGATGGTCGTGTAATGCCAAACAAACATGACAGTCACGAGGAAGAGTGCTAGGAGGATGGGGAGCCAAGCACCCTCAAGGAACTTAATGACCGAAGCTGAGAAATACAGTAATTCAATAGAGCCAAAAAAGAGTAGGAAGCAAAGAGCTACTATAGGGGGTTTGTGCCAACAAAGGATTATGACTAAGGAAGTGAGGCATGTGGTCACGATCATCACCGCCATAACTGCTAGCCCTGCAACAAACAATATTAAGATTGTAATACTAGCACCAATATGAAGTTCATGTAAGAAAATGATCCAAATGTGGACAAATTTAAAGCATAATTTACCTGATGCATTGCCCATATGCTTTGTATCTCTGAATCCAATGGTAACAGCAATGCAGAGGATCATGAGCGTCCAGTTGATCTCAGGGATGTAGATTTGGCCGTGTATCTTATCAGAGGTGTGAACAACCTTGACTCTCGGAAAACAACCGAGTGATTGGCTCTGGTTGATGATGGAGAACGTTCCACTTATGATCGCCTGGCTTCCCACAACAGAAGCAAGGATTGCTACTACGAGCACTGGCCACCTCAAACTTTCTGTCAGTGAAAAGAATAGGCTACCATTATGGTTACTTCAATGGGAGGCAACCATGCACTGATCTATGCAACCATGCACTGATCTATGCAACCATTGATTGTACATATAAATGTCTTTGAGCCATTTGACATATGCGGAGAGCCTAAAGCACATCACAATTTGAATGCAATCTTAGGCCTCGTTTGGGAACAGGTTTTTTTTAGTAATTTTTTAGCTAAAATATGATGTAAAAAAAACTAGTATGTTTGGGATGATTTTTTGATTTTTTACGAAAAGATGTGCAAAAAGTAGAGAGAAAAATGAATCTTTGACTTTTTGGCATAGGTTGTTGGCTTTTTGATTTTTTTAGTGACTTTTTGGCCTTTTAACTAAAATCACCACTTACCAAACGAAGCCTTAACTAGAATTAACAGTGACATCTTTATACCTGGGACTGAGACATAAAAATTGATCTGGTTAATGGAATGGTGATGCTTTGACAAGTAGGCAGCTTGACCCATATATGCCAAAATAAGTGCCGGGTAAACCAGAAAGGAGAAAGCAATCTGCAATTGGACAAAGAGTAAAAAACAAATTTTGTAAGCAAAAGATATGTTTCACTGGATAGAAAAGATTGTGCGACCACAAAACATCCAATACCAAGAAATTAAAGATTCTGGGCAAATGTACCTGAATTGCAGTATATGAGAAGTGGCCAAGATCAGCAAACATTGCCTCTGAACCTTCAATTACAGTCATAAAAAGTGTGATCATTTATTTATTGTTGAGATATTTAGTTTTTGATGTAATCTGCAGAAAATTATTAGTATTGAATGTACGAAACATAAAACATCTGAAAATGTTCATGTTTTGTGCCTGGAGTACATGTCACATAGATTTTATATTCTTGGGATCTGAAATTTACATTAGATGAGTATTTTGAGTGTCAATCCAAATTAGTTCCTTATGAAGATCAGTCCGATGACAGAGCACAACACCTATGAAATTTACATTGGTGTGTTTTTGCTTCATCTAAGTGGCAACAGTGCTTAGAAAGAACAAATACGCTTAAAGGACTAGAAAGAAAGCATAGAATTTCCTTCTACAATTGTTTTTAAATCTTACCTGTTATGCACAATAAAATTCCACCCAATGACATCCATCCACCTTTTCTTGTCTTCTTCAAGAACTTGAACATGTAATATGGGGAGAGAGCTTTATAAACATGCGGGTTCCAGTGCAATATATTGTACAATCCAAGGGCACTAATGCATATCAGCCAAGTCAACACCACTGGTGCAAAAACGATGCCAACCCGATGTGTGCCATAGTGTTGTAATGCAAATAGACAGACTAATATGATGCAAGTAATCGGAATCACCGCATCTGCAAATGGAGGCATAGATATAGATGTAAGGGGCATAAAGGGTAAAGTGAAGCCTGGGACAAACATAAAATCTCTGCATTTATTTACAAATGTCCCTAACAAGAAAAAAGTATGAAATTTAAAAACTTCCAAGCCTAACGTTCTCTAAGCACACATACAAAATCTTGCATGCTCATGTAAAATCTAATCTAAAAAATTTAAAATATAATTGCTAAAGGAAAAACATTAATTGGGTGATCTTACGTTGAACTCATATTCCTCAAGTAATATATTCCTTTATTTCCTGATGAGGAATGCTAAAGACTCACAATTTAAATCCCTAAATGCACCCACAATGACATGGGAAGGGAGTTGGGCCTAACATGGTTGAATTTGTGACAAATCAAAAGGACATGTAACCTCCTGCCATGTCATTGTCTGTAAAATTAGGGAAGGCTTTTTAGGGGTTTCAATCGTTTTTCAGTCAAGATTATGCAGTAAACAAAGGGGGAAATTTCTTGATAAAAGAAGGAAATTAAAATTTTTCCATGGGAGTTCTCTCCAAGGGAAACAAATATTCTTTATTAATAGTAATTCTATTTGAGGTTATAGGTCATAAATTTGTGCACCTATCTTTGGTCAAATCCACAGGAATTATTCAAGTTACTTTATTGGAGTAGTAAGTCCCTGTTGGAGTTGCTCAAAATAAGTAATTCCGAGATGGTCAAATTGCAATAATCAACTCAATTTATCTTTAATGTTATGTTTGACCCCCAGCTGCATAATTATATACCTTTTGCTACTCTGTGTGTAAAGATGCATGTATCAGGAAACAGTATTCCCATAACCCCCCAAAATCAAAAGTGAGGCGTGGCCATTGCAGACCACAACTTGGACAATTTCAATGGTCCCTGCAGTGTGGGCCAATTAGCTTTTGTTTTGTTTTTCTTTTTTCTCTTTTCATTTTCGTAGGTCAATTAGTTTTTGTTCACTAAGTGGGTCGGGATAACCAAGTGAATCCTGTTGTCCAAAATCACATCCAAATGTTGAAAGCACACAACATTTGACTCCTCTATAGTACCATATACTTTTGTCAAATTTTGGAGATATCAGTTTACTCAAAAACAATGGACCTACAGTTCAACTAAAGCAAAATCTGAGTATTTTCAGAAAAAAAATTTAGCATTCCCCACCCCTGACTGAACAGCAGGAGGCTGCCAAAATAAAACACATAACAACAATTACGAAATAAACACCGCATATAAAACCAAGTAAGTAATAACAAACAGACGATATTAATAACTCCAAAATAGATTTTTTTTTTTTTTAAACATTTTGTAAATCTCTGATGGTTCTATAGATTTCTATAATGAAATTAATAATAAGAGAAAAATGCATAAGTAGCATAATCTCAACTCTGAAAGCCAACTTGAAAAAAATGAGGCAGTTAACAAGATTGTCATCTTAACTACCTGAAATCTTCTTCTCTACAGACTAGAACACTGGATTAAATATTAACTAATAATTTCATTGCATGCTTGAAACTTACATTCTCGATGTTCCTTAGACATGGATAACTCGAGGCCCAGAAACCGCAGTGAAAACTGCAAAACAAACAGGTACTACTCCGAAAATTAGGAAGAAATGATAACAAACAAGTTAGAAATTGTCTACCAGGAAAGAGAAGTACCTGACATGGCTGGAGTGAGCAGTCCATCTCCAATGACCATACATGTGCCAAGAAGAACCAGGATTAGCAAAGCAGTGTGCAAAGATTTGTGTTTCTCAAGGAACAATTTCACAATAGAGCTGCTCTTCTTGTCAGGACGGTGCTCCAGTTTATACGTGGACAGTAATTCATCGGCAACTTGTCTGTTAGGCAAAAGACCTACTTTAGCATGCCTGCAGATTAGGGAATAGAGGGCAAAAGTACCGCCTGAAAAATAATGCACAAGAGAATTCAGTTTAAAGACAAAAATTATTTTATTTGGGTAATTCTCAGATTATTCCACTGCTCACCCTCCCCATTGTCATCAGCTCGAAGAACCACAAAGACATATTTGAACAATGGAACTAGAGTTAGGAGTCCAGAAAACAAACGAAAGAACACCAAAAATCTCCTCGTTTGTCTCCGAGTGATGAATGTCTTCGGCAAATGTGTTCTTGTAAACATAAAGAGGGGAAATGCTCAGGTCCCCCATAGACTACACCAAGACTTTGATAAGCTAAGAGCAGAATTTTCTTCCAAGAATCCTTCTGAAAACACAATTCAGCAATCAATTTCTCAGAACTGATCAGTTAAGAAAGCATGGTAGAAATCCAAAGATGTAAATGTAACACCATTCACGCATATTATACAACTTATTGTCAAACCATATAAAAAGAAACTTCTTAAGGTTTAGGGATCATAATTATTTGAAAAAACAAATCACTGTACATGAAACAAAAGTTGTGGAAAAACCTTTGATGTACCCCCAACACTTTCCGCAATCAACATCCATACTCCTTAGTTGTCAATCTTCAAACTGAATTTTTGTTGGTGGAGACAGATAGATGCAGATCCTCACTAAAACAACAAAAAAATTGAAGGTATATACTGGGATAGAATCAAAATTTATAAACAGAAATTAAGGCACATTTCGAAGGAGCAGCCAAAGAGACAGACCCATATCTCTACTTTATTTTGTCTAGAGGAGATAAAAGCAACACGCTTTCACACACTTTCAAATTCAATAAAGAAACCACATGACATACATACCTTCATCATTCTCAGCAACCTTTTAGCAGGCTGACATTTGTGAGAAAATTCAAGAAAGCAATACATATCAAAAATGAAAAGTGAATGCTACAGACCCAGAATTATTCAGATGCAGCAGATCCCTTATAATTCAAGGGTACAAAATTTTATTTTTTCTCTAAAACTTTTGTTTTTGATACTTGTTCTTTAGCTCTTTGATGAGAAAGGAAAGGAATAGACAGCTCACTGTTGTCCCCAAATTAAGCAAAAGAGACCAAGACGAAATGTGCAACTCTTGAGCACAATTAACCCAACAAACATAAAAATCATGGGCCAAAAAACTACAGAGAACATTTATATATAACAGTTCACTATAAGCAAAGTGAAATTTTCACAGGAAAAACAAAGGGAAAAAAAAAATGAGGGAGAGAATGTTAAAAAGTGGAAGTAAAAATTGTGATAGAGAATGAGCACCACAATCACATGACCCGATGACAGTTGAGTTATCAAATCAATCCCAACACGATGAGCCCTCGGAAATAAAGGCTATTTCCCTATACATATTGTTATCCAGACTAATAAAATAAATATAAGACTTTTCTGAAGTGCTTTTGTGTAAGTTGCATACTTACACCTCCTATTTTATGTTTACACCTTTTGTTTACACCTTTTGTATTGGTTGCATATGGTGTGCAACCATAACAGGACCCAAATATATATTGTTACATACATTAAAAAAATGAAGAAAGATGATTGGATTCCCCAAAATCCCACCAACCAGAGAAAATATAAGTTAGGAAAATGATTTGTCCTCCTAAAAAAGTCCCCTCTAATCTCCCTAATGCCCAAAACGACGTCGTTTTAGGCATTTTTTTTTTTTTTTTTTTGCCTTGATTTAAAATTTAGGGAGATTAGGGAGCCAAAAATTAGGACTCCCTAGCATGGTCCTATAAGTTAAATAGATTGAAAACCAAGGAATAAGCATAGTGCTATTTGTGCTCCCTGTAAATTACATATAGATGGGTCAAGTCAATCTGTAACAAATCTGGAAAATAAACCCAACCCAAAATCCCTAACGAAAATGAACAAAAAAATAATAATAATAAAAGTAAAGAGAAGTATCATAAGGACTTACTTGAGAAGTATTTTCGTTTGGCAAGGGCTCATTGGGCTCATGAGCCACAAAAGATAAAATAGGCTCATGAGCCACAACAGACAAAACATCACATCCAACCCCATAATCATTACACTCTTCTTTCACAAAAAAAGCCAAAAAAATCAAAAAGCCAAGAGCCCTTCCCAAACTAAGCTTTTGAGCCCAGGCTCATATAGTCAAAAAAGCCAAAAAACCAAAGAGCCAGCCCACTCCCCAAACGGAGGCTTAGATCTACAATGAAGAGCCACATGATTAGAACATGCTGGCTCCTCTATTAACCTAAAAAAAATGGAACACAACCCACCAACCATACTCACTCCTTCCCTAACTTCCATTAAAGTGTTCCTGTTTTGCTGATTTGGGTAATTGGGTCCCCATTTGTGTCCTTTTTTCAGTTGCTTGATTGGTACCACTCTCTGTTTGATTTCCGAGAAAATGACTTGGATTTGAGAAAAATCAGAGGCACAAAACCAAGTTTCTTACAGTCATATTAATTGAAGATGAAGATCCCCCATTACCCTTAATAATCGAGTTGGTACCAGTTAAGCACTGATTTAAGAACAAACACAAAAAACCCAGAAAAACACTTGAAACCAGAATTTCTTTTAGTACTAGTAGTGGGTTGGGACTTGAATTGTCTGGCAATGTAGAGGAGGGCTTATCCGCCATTAATGCAACTAGTTTTGTCAGTTACAAAAAAAAGAATCGATTTATATACTGTGAATACACATGCATATATATACAACTCACTTGCATTCTGGTCCGCCATTGGAGAGACTCTGAAGCTCAAAGTAAAAAGACTGAGGCAGAGAATAGGGAGTGAGTGTGATAAGTGTAGCTGAGAAATATTATTATTAATTATTTATTGATATCTATACACTGTATATGTGGGCACACAATATCAAATAGTGCGGTGGTTATTTTTTCTCTTACGTGTTAAATTTTTTTACCTTAAAATAAAATAATATTATTTAAATACGTAAGTAAGATTTGAATCTAAAATTTTAAATTTCATTAAAATTATTTTCATCAACAACATACATATTTTTTTACAATATTTAAAAAAAAACCCAGTTTATTAATTTATTTAAATAATATTATTTCTTTATTTTTTTACATATTTTAAAAATAAAAAAAAGCTAAAAAAAACTAAAAAATATATCTTACTTTCAAAAATGGGTCTAAGGCATTATTTAACATAAACTATAAGGCACTTAAACTATAAGTAAACTTATTTAAATAAGTATATCTATTTTAAGTCATATCATTTTTTACATATTTTATTTTATAAAAAATTAGAAAATAAATTTATTTAAATCATTTTAGCCTTGTTTGGTGCAGCTTAAAAGCTGCTTATTTCAGCTTTCAGCTTAATTTAAATTATTTTGATGTGTTTGGTTTAGCTTATAACTTATTAGCTTTTTGGAAGTCAAAACTTAGCTTATTCTTTGAGTGGGGCAGAAGATACTTAATTTTTAAAAGTCAGAAATCAGCTTATGTTCATAATTATAAGTTATAAGCTGTTTAAACATAAGCTATAAGTAGTTTCCCACAATTCTACCAAACAAGACCTTTAAAATAATCAACTGTTCTTGTTCAAAAAAAAAAAAAAAAAAATCAACTTTTTACCTGTTTCAAAAAAAGCAAAAGTGTTGCTTATTTTGTTCTTCCAAAAATGGACCCACATTTGAATGAGAAGAATTAAACAGACCGTGACGAATCTCTGACCAAAGGTGACAAAGGTGCCCAACACTTCAGATCACTTTTTTTAAACTATTTTAATGTTATTTTAATTTTTAATTATTTTAATAAATTAAAATTTTATATTTAAAAAAATAATTAAATTTTTTTGTAATTAGATGTAATATTTGTGAAAATAAAATAAAATAAAATAATTATAAATTTAATATAATATTTTATTTTATTAATTATTTTAATTTATTGTGAATTTTAACCTTAAAAAAAAAAGAAGCTAAACACCGAAACAATGGCACTCGTAGTGTAGCGGCGATGAATGTTTTGCAACTGTTACGGCGGATAAGTGTGTGCATGGGGGATTGGGCCACTCGAAATGCGTATGGTGTTGCTGCTGTGCATTTGGTACATCTATTTGAGGTTCATTATTAACTCATTTTTATGATTTAAATGGTTTATTTTTTAAAATTTATCGGATATTTTATACATATTAAAAATTATATTGATCAAATATTGATAATTATTTAATATGATTGCATATTTTTTATATTATTTTGAAAGAAAAACATATTATTTATTTTTTTATGATAAATGTAATCCAATTACATAGTTATTAATATTTAATTAATATAATTTCTGACATACTTAAAATATTCTACGAGTTTTATAAAATAAACCGTTCAGATCATAAAAATAAACTCATAATAAATTTCAATTTGAGACACAACAGTTATGCAACACCTCTTCCACTCCAAATCTAAATAGGCGGCACTGTTTAATCCGTGAGGTCTATTTTCTATCATGTTTTGATAATTCAGATAGTTAATTTTATATATTTTTTATGTATATCATTCACTTGTGATAAATTATTCAGGTTATAATTATCGGATTTTTTAAATTTATTTATAGAAATGATATCCATGAAAGGTCTTATAATGAACCATTTAAAACATTAAAACGAGACTTCTTCAATTTAGGTTGTAGATTGGGGAGAATCTGTTCTCGTAATTCGAATTGCTTTTTTCAAAAAAAATTTCAGTATGTTTTTTTAAGTTTCTATTTAATTAGACAGACTGAAAAATTTGAGTTTTTAAAAAAATATTACCAAACAAAAAAATAGTTTAAAATAGTTAACATTTTTTAAATATTTTTTGCCTTTAATTTTTATAAAATTTTTAAATTTTTTTATATTTTAAATTTATCTCCACAAGATGGGCCTAAAAAAACAACATAATTTTCAAAAAGTATTACTAAAGATTTTAAAAAATGTAATTAAGTTTGCTACGATTACAAACTCAAATACAATAATATTTTACCAACCTATACACATGTGAGCAGTTGATAGAATACTCTGTTTGGTTTTTAAGTTTTATATTTTTTGTATTTTGCTTTTTTTAATGAATTTTTTCATATTTTGTCCAAAAAAAAAAAATAACTTTTAAATGCACCTTAAAAGTAATTTTTTTGGGGGGAGAAATCTAAAAAAGAAAATTCAATATCTACAAAAATGTACTTTTTTTTCAATTTAGTGAATTTTGTAAATATTTTTCCATAAGTATTTTACTGTTTAAATACATTTAGGTTAGGTATATTTAACATATTAAAAAAAAATATTTAAAATATTTAAAAAATTAATTAAAGGTACAAAAATACAAAAAAGAAAAAGAAAAAGAAAGTAAAAACTCAAAAAATGTATGTGAAAATTAAAAAATAAACAGAGTATTGACAGTTTAATTTGTACCTCTATCTTTTTTAGTAACAAAATTTATTGAGAAAAGACACTTGTAACTCTTACCAAAATTTTTTTACCTACACTTATTTATTTGGGGAAATTGCATATCAATGCAATTTTTAAAAAAAAAAAAAAATTATAATAGAAGGAAAAATTTATCAATTTTAATAGTAATTAAAAGGGAACTTTTTCCATAAATCCATCTTTAATTACTTATGTTCCATCCAATTCATATTCTTTTTGACTATTCCATTAGGTCCTATTTGAGATAAGAAGACCAAAATACCATTTTCATCTACTTATGTTCTATTTAGTTCATATTATTTTCTTATGTTTCAATAAGTCCTATGGGTGACATAATTACCAAAATACCCCTAATGTGAATGTTCACACCGTCAATGTCAATGTGAATGTTCATATGGTCAATGTGTAGGGGCCCGACCCATGTACAATGTGAATATTCATATTCACATGTTAACATTCACATTGATAGGAGTGTAAAATTAGCTCGCGGCCTGTGGGCGGCCCGAGGCGAGCCCGGTCCGGCCCGTGACAATGTGAATATTCACATTGACATATTAACATTCACATTGATAGGACTGTAAAATTGGCCCGCGGCCTGTGGGCGGCCCGAAGCCCGCCCGTTACGGGGGTGGGCCCCGGCTCGTTGATAATGTAAATATTCACATTGACATGTTAACATTCACATTGATAAGAGTGTAAAATTGACTCGCGTCCCATGGGCGGCCCAGGGAGAGCCCGACCCCGCCCGTGACAATGTGAATATTCACATTGACATATTAACATTCACATTGATAGGAGTGTAAAATTGGCCCGCGGCCCGTGGGCGGCCCGAAGCCCGCCCGCTGCCCGGGGCGGGCCCGGTCTGGCCCGTGACAATGTGAATATTCACATTGACATATTAACATTCACATTGATAGGAGTGTAAAATTGGCCCGCACCCCCGAAGACGACAGCCTCTGGTCGGGCCGGTGGGCCTAAGCCTAGGCTCGAGCTTAGGCCGGGCTTGGGCGGGCCTGGCCATTTTTTTTAAATTTTTTCTACCAAAATTTTATTATTTTCCACAAAAAAAGACATTGTGCCTCAGGCGGGCTGGGCCTCGGACCGAGCATTGAATGGGCCTTAAGCGGGTCGATGGGGCCGGGCCAAGCTTCAAAGTGATGGCCTAGGCCCTAGCCTAGGGTCTCGGACATGCTCGGGCCCGGACCCAAACGAGCTTGCTTCAGGCCGTGGGCGGGCTTCGAGCAGCCCACGGGCGGCGGGCCAATTCTACATTCCTATCAATGTGCATGTTAACATGTCAATGTGAATATTCACATTGTCAACGGGGCCGGGCCGGGGCCTACCCCGGGCCGCGGGCGAGCTTCGGGCAGCGTGAATATTCACATTGTCACGGGTTAATGTTAACATGTCAATGTGAATATTCACATTGTCGCGGATCGGGCCAAGCCCGCCTCGGGCTGCGGTCGGGCTTGGGGCCGCCCACGGGCTGCGGGCCAATTTTACATTCTTATCAATGTGAATGTTAACATGTCAATGTGACTATTCACATTGCCAATGTGAATATTCACATTGTCAATGGGCCAGGCCCGCCCCGAGCTGCGGGCGGGCTTTTGGCTGTCCATGGGCTGCGGGCCGATTTTATACTCTTATCAATGTGAATGTTAATATGTCCATGTGAGTATTCACATTGTCAACAGGTCGGGCCGGGCTCGCCCCGGGCCGCCCATGGGGCTGTGGGCAAGTTTCGAGCAGCCACGGGGCATGGGCCAATTTTATACTCTTATCAATGTGAATTTTAACATGTCAATGTGAATATTCACATTGTCAACAGGCCGGGCCGGGCCGGGCCGGGCCCGCCTCGGGCTCCTTACGGGCCGTGGGCGGGTTTTGGGCAGCCACGGAGTGCAGGCCAATTTTATACTCTTATCAATGTGAATATTAACATGTCAATGTGAATATTCACATTGTCAACGAGCCGGGCCCACCCCGGGCCGCCCACGGGCCGTGGACGGGTTTCGAGCAGCCATGGGGCGCAGACTAATCTTACACTCCTATCAATGTGAATGTTAACATATCAATGTGAATATTCACATTGTCAACGGGCCGGGTCGGGCCAGCCCCGGGCCGCGGGCGGGCTTTTGGCCGCCCACGGGACGCTGACCAATTTTATACTCTTATCAATGTGAATGTTAACATGTCAATGTGAATATTCACATTGTCAACGGGTCGAGCCGGGCCCGCCCCGGGCCGCGGACGGGCTTTTGGCCGCCCATGGGGCCGCGGACCAATTTTTATACTTTTATCAATGTGAATGTTAACATGTCAACGTGAATATTCACATTGTCAACGGCTCGGACCGGGCCCGCCCATGGGCTGCGGGCGGGTTTTACGCCACCACGGGACGCTGGCCAATTTTACACTCCTATTAATGTAAATGTTAACATGTCAATGTGAATATTCACATTGTCAACGGGCCGGGCCCGCCCCGGCTCGCAGACGGGTTTCGAGCCGCCCACGGGCCAATTTTACATTCCTACCAATGTGAATTTTAAAATATGAATGTTCACATCATAAAATTGCTAACCGTTCAAAAAATATTTATAAGGGTATCAAAATTAAATATAAGGGCATAAGTGTCCAAGAAAATAGTGTAAATCAAGAAAAAATACTTTATGGAATAAAACTATACATACATGGGACTAAATAGGTTAAAAAATTCCTTCATGGACTTCTTGAGTTAAAACACTTCTAAATGGGATTTATCAATAATTTTCCCTAATTAAAAATATAAGGTTTTTCATGAATTTATAAATATTTCGTAGACATTCCACTTATTTGCAATTTTTCCTAGTTATTTGTTAATAAAAATTTCAATACATTATTACAAATACATAGCAAAGCTGAAATTTACTGGATATTAATAAGATACTATGTGAAATGTCATGGGTTTACTTTAAAAAAATTCATTTAAAAAAAATTGTTATTGGCATTCATTTTAAGTAGGGGGCTTAGTCAAAAAATTCTCGTTTGACAACTTTCAGTTTTAACTAAAAAGTCAAAAAGTCACTTTAAATTATTACATTACTCTCTCTACTTTTCTGCATATCTTTTCGTAAAAAGCTAAAAAGTTACTAAAATAGTTTGTTCCCAAACTAGACCTATGACTTTTAAGGCTATAGATCTAGATGTGTTTTGTTTGGGTTCATAACGACATTATGTCTATCGGCCCAAATTAGCATTATGTTTGGATCCACAAAGTATGTAAATGCCTATACAAGGAAAGAAAATGATGAGCGAGAAAGTTTGAAAGAGAAACTGAGAGAATCTGGTGGCCTTTGAGCTGTGATTTAGCTGTCTCTCTGTTGTCTCCTCACACACACGCACACGCACACGCACACGCACACGCACACACACACGTACGCTTCCTTGAAAAACCTTAGAAAAAACCATCCATCCTCATTTTCTCTCTCCCTAAACACCCAACCTAAATCTCCATCTCTCTTCTCAAATCTCCCCCATTAGTATCTCATATTCCCAATTTAAACCCATATATATATATATATATAGAGAGAAAGAGAGGGAGAGAGAGAGGAAAAGAGAGAGAAATATCAATGTCTCATGTAAGATAAAGAAGAAGACTACCTATCATTTCTACTTCAGTCTTCTCTCACTACCACTACCCATCTTCTTATTATCTCTCTCCTCTGCAACTATTCGTTCTTTTAACAATGACGGATTCATAGACGTCGAAGCAATATACATTAAGCAACACCAGTTTATAAAGACGAGTTTGGCGACAGAGGCAAGAACGTAACGATTGATTCATCTCTAGTTTTTTGTCCCTGAATTATGTAATGCCCCCAAAATGTTAACAATAGATACCCTCAAAATCCTCAACAGATATGCGAAAGCTTATAGTCTTCATACAATACTAAGATCATTTCCAAAACTAATATTCATTCATTATTTTCCTTAAAATATTGCAAAAGAAGATGCCATATGCATTGATGCATTTATTAACCCTAAGCTATGAATCTATAGCATGTGACAGATATACTTACGGACAACAATAACTAATTACAAGTTTATCCCTTAAAAGCTACACATTTCCAAGACTTCGCATGGTTACAACCAAAGTGGATCGATGCCCAAATACAAACAAAAGCCCTAGGTTGTACAAAAGGCATTTACAAAACAAAATAAATGAGCATTCAGCTCCACGATCCTCCCAAGCAACACCCTTAGCAGAGGCATTTCATTAACACTTGAAAGTTGATTTCTATATAGGGTGAGCTAATGCCTCATAGAGATAAATTTAATGCTATGTATGATGCTTAACAAAGCCATATAGTAAATGCATATAAATGTCATTTATCAAAACAATATGCATTTTCTCTTTTCAAAATAAAATGCCATGTTTATAATTCAATTTGTAAATCATTACTTCCAAAACAGAAAACAGGGCAATGGATACACACACTAAGAATCTCTAGGTACGAGTCTGTCAGTAGGCTATACAAGCACTGCCATAGTTATTTTATCAATACTAACTGGAAGGAACAACATCTAACTGTGCGGGTTTCTGGACTTTCACCAAAGACACATGGGCCAACATAATAATAACCACAACCACACCCCCTAACTAGATTTACCAAGGTATTAATCCATTTTTTTCAAAACGATACATTTTCAATGTATAAATATGAAGCAAGTGTTCAAATGCAATGCATGAGTGAATGGTTTCAATTAAGCTAGTTCACGTGCAATTTCCACAATAATCAATATTATCCTCCACCGATAACCAAAACAGATATCTC
Source organism: Camellia granthamiana (assembly GCA_036172215.1). Lineage (NCBI taxonomy): Eukaryota > Viridiplantae > Streptophyta > Magnoliopsida > Ericales > Theaceae > Camellia > Camellia granthamiana. The sequence continues at coordinate 142,040,387 of CM069903.1, read as the reverse complement.
TATTCAAAAGATAAACTTTAAGAGACAGATAAAATTTCATAATTTCAATGTAGGAGTAACAATACATGTTCAACTTCACTTTCCAACCCAACATATACTACCAAAGTATCATTTCAAAGATCTCAACAACTGTCCATTTTTTCTTAATTCAAATCATGAATCCCTAAGGATTTTTGGATATCACAAACATATATTTCTTTCACATTTCATCTTTTAAAAGCAATACCCTCAAATCTCAATACTATAAGTAATTGTAATATCATTTCGAGGAAAACCCCTCTTTTATAACCCAAATCAAGCCAAATCCAACCCAAATCAAATCCAAAACTCTCAAAATACTACTCTATTCAAAGAGCATATAACAAAGTTAAATGCCATGTAATAACATCAAAGAAATCCTTACCTCAAAGTAAAAAGAGAGGAAAAGAACAATCCCAAAAATGATGGAGAAAAAAACTTGAACTTTTTCAGATTAAAATGATCACTTCTTCGTGCTCTACCATTTATCTCAAAGCACCAAAGTGGCAAGGTTCACGGATTTGAATATATAAGGAGGTTTATGTATGAACTAGGTAGAGAGAAAAGAAACTGGGTCTAGGACCCTTTTAGATGGAGAGGAGTTAGAAAAAGTGATAAAAGATCTTTTCCCATAGCTTTTTACAGACAGACCACTCAAGCGACTAAAACACCGCTCTAGCGTCAGATATAGAACATCGCTTGAGTACCAAAACTTGGCTTGAGTGAAGAAACCAAACTTCCGGAGGATTAACCTTGTGGAACATATCACTCAAGCGAACAAAACATCGTTTGAGCAAAGAATAGAAACTCTTAGTATTTTAGACTGCAAACAGATCGCTCGAGCGACCAACATACTGCTTGAGAGAAGAATGACCCTCTTCCAGAAGTTTAGATTTCAAACATTGAAACCGGAGGAAATCGAAGACTGCTTGCCCAAAGAAAAGATTGTTCGAGCGAACCCAAGAACAAACAAACAGAATTTTTCTAAAACTACTAAGTCCCAACTTGTTTCAAACATAACCAACAATCTAAATTTACACTTCTTATCAAAAACAAGGACTAGAAGAAATATAAACAGCATCTATATATACAAAACTCAAAACCATGGAGTATAAATGGGTTGGGTCATAACCCAGATCGCTATAATCTATCTCTCTTCACTCAATCTTCGAAACCTCTCTTCTCTACATAAATGGTCGATTCTTCTAGGGTTTCATTTACCATATGAATATGTGAAAATTCTTAGGTGACTGACTGCTTTGCTGAATTGTTGTTTCAACAGATAAAATAGAAATTTGAATGTATAAGTGGTATTTATGGAACTAAATCTGTTAGTGGACTTTTGATCAACAAATTCAAGAAAGTGGTCCTTATGTCCCCAACATATTCATTCATTGTCTTCAATGACTTATAGGGTTGGGAATTTGGATTTATCAAGGATTTGCTCTTTGAAGTATTGGTTTCTCCATACAAAAATTGAATCTTTGGCGCATAATTTTTTTTCCAATGAACTTAATTTTTCTATTTGAATCATCAATTATCATTTATTGTTAAATAATCTATTAATATAAACATAATAGATTTGTTGTCTAACCTAATCACGATCGAATAATGGCCTTGTTTGGTAGGGCTTATTTCAGCTTTTAACTTAATTTAAGCTATTTTGATGTGTTTGGTTCAGCTTAACAATATAGCTTATAACTTTTTGTAAGTCAAAAATCAGCTTATGTTCACAGCTATAAGTTATAAGCTGTTAGGCTATAAGTTATAATTACTTTCTCACAGCTCTACCAAACGAGGCCAATGTATCTTATGATACCTACTAAAGTACTATAGACACCCTATTTTTTACGAACCCTAAGATTTTGGGCGCTTGAAAGTTTTTTGATGATGAAATGGTAATTACTTCATCCCTAGAGATGCTTAATGTTGTTATGAGCTACTGTGTAACCCGTTTTAGTCAAAAATCACTTTTTTGTAAAAATGACCATTTTACCCCTGAACCCACTTTTAGTCAAAACCAAACTTTTTGGTCCCACTTGGAGGAAAAAGTCCGGTTGAGCCTAAATTGATGAACATTTTTAAAACCATTGACCTGTTTTGTGTAAAAACGTTAACTGAGAGTCAAACAGACCTGCTTAGGTGATAAAAAGATCCAATAGGCTAAACCCACGTACTTGTGCATACATGTATGGCATGTACACTTCAGAGCCCGCACATGCATGGTAATAGGTCGTGCAGTCCATTGTTTTCAAAACCGGACCGGTGAGCGAACCGGAAAAGAGACCGGGTGGACGGGTCACCGGTTCAACCGTCGGGTCAAAGCGGTCGAACCGTGACGTCATAATTAATATTATATAATTAAAAAATATAATTATAAATTTTAAATAAATAAAAATATATATAAATAATCAAATAAAAATAAAAATTGTTGCATAATATTTATTAATAATATTTAATAAAGTTATAATTGATAAAAAAAAAAGTCACTTATTTCAAAGAAATTAAATTTTTTAAACATTCCCTCCAAATAAATTGATTGAATGCTAGATTTAATTTTGGAGGGAAATGAAATTTTCAACTCTCCCTCCAATCAATATGTTTCAAATAATTTGATTGAATCCCACATAGAATTTTGTAGGTTCTCTTTGAAAAATCTTTTCCTATAAATAGGAATAGACTTTCATAATCTTCTCAAGCTTTCAATGAAACTCTTTCTTATGAGAGGAGACTCTTGAAATAAGAATTTTTAGTCAAAATTTTGAAATATATTTATATATATAAATATATAAGAAAGAAAGAAAGAAAATAAATTTTAAAAAAAGTAAAACCCAAAAAAAAAAAAAAAAAAAAGCAGACCGGTTCTGGCCGGTCCGACCACTGGGTCACCGGTTTTACCGGTTTGACCACTGGGTCACCGGGTTTAGGGGGTTGACCGGACCGGAACAAGGCCCGGTTCCCCGATCGGCCGGTCCGGTCCGGGTTTGAAAACAATGGTGCAGTCGTACATAGGTTGTACCGCACATGCCTTGTGTGACCACACAATTGCCCGACGCCCAGTTTTGTTTTGTAGCAAGACTGTTAGTGCGAGTTGTTCAGAAGGCATAATGGGAAAGCGATGAGGAAACCCTTTCCTAATCCTATAAATAAGACCCCTACCTCTCTTTAGGGGATCCAGGTTCTGAACATTTTTTGAAAGTTTTAAGAGAGAACACTTACCTTCCTTCACACTCAACCCTCAAATCCGAAATTATCAAACCCTAGCAATAGCTCTACAACTTAAAATAGATCTAAATTTTGATGAAAAGCACATCTAAGCAAAGCTGAGCCTGAGGGAAACTTGCAAGCAAGCAAAATTTGTCGTTCTCGCGTGTTCTTTGGTTTGTTTAAAACCAGTGGGTAAGTCATTGTTTTTATTTAGGGCTGGTTTGGCAACTCAAAAAAAAGTAAAAAAGTTACCAAAGAAGTTAAAAAGTTATCACTATTCACCAAAACAAATATAAAAAAATTAATATACATAATATTAAATACCAATCAACTTCACGGCAGCCTATGTACAGACCTGAAAGCATAGGAGTGAAAGGAAAAAAATAAAATATTACATGTGTATTTTCATTAAATTGAATGGTAAAGTTGGGCTTGTGGGGCCCACCACGGGTCCCGTTTTTCTAATCAGAACCGTTCAATGCGTAAAACTCGTCGAGTACTATATGCTTGTAAAAAATCACGTCTATCGGATATCGCTAACTACATGATCAAATCAGTTTTGTATAAAAATGGATGGTGTTATAGTTAACATGTGACAAAAAAAAACTAACACGATCAGATAGCTATCGATATCCAATGAATGTGATTTTTTACAAAAATATAGTACTCGATGAGTTCTACACATTGAACGATTCCGATTAGAAAAACGGGACCCGTGGTGGCCCCTACGGGCCGAACAACACCGTCCAATCAAAGGCCGAAAAGTAGGCAATCTTTTCCCAAATCCTTTTCAGCCGAGGCACTGCCCAACCGTACGGATTCATTAATTATCTTCTCCTACACACTTATTTATACAATATTTTAATACACATTTTTTCATAAAAAATCAAAAAGTTAACCCAAACATCCATATTTTTTTCCTCAACTTTTTAGTCCAAAAAGATAAAAAGTGCACTTATTTAGGACATCCCAAACAACCCCTTTAATTTCAGTAGCTTCTAGTCTTATTTTCAATAGCTAATCATAGCTAGAGTGTTAGTATAGCATAAAGCATCATGTAGGGTGGTTATCTCGCATGTTTTCACTTTATTTCACATGTTTTGTTTGAGTTGTTTAAACAACATGTTTATGCTAGGGGCTTTGCTTTGTGGCACTAATTTGTTGAGCATTAATGGCACTAATTTCTATATCAGGTAAAGAAAAATAAATAAATAAATAAAGTTACCAAAATAGGAAATTAGTGCCATTAGTGCCAACAGTTTTAGTGCCACAAATCATTTTTCTTATGCTAGTTTAGTATTCATATATGCATGTATGTGGCTTGGTTTAAGCATCATTGTATATTCTACATATTTCTTTCTTTTATTTGCTAGTTACTTTTTCTGTATTATATCTTGTTAGTAGTCTTAAATCGGGCTTAGGATTGCATGTTGTATGTTTAGTTTCATGTTTAAAACATATTTATATTATTTTAGTCATATCTTGCATGGCTTGACCCGTGGCGGTGGAATCCAAGTAAGTCTTCTTACTTTCATGTCATATTGCTCTTCCTTCCATTATTTTCCAATAATCCAAGTTTATATGCCTTTTTATGTAAAATTGGTTGTTTTGGATATTTTTATGAATATTGCTTAACTTAGTTCATGTTTATGGCCATTATTTAAAAAAAAAAAACTATTTTTGTTGGAAAATCTTTGTTTTTATTCATTGAATCCAAGTTAGGTAGTATTTGTTTTATTCAAATGATTTAGTTTTAGGGTACTAAAGGTTTTTAGGGTTTAATAATGAAGTTTGTGAAATAATTAATCACTAATCTCATAAAATAGAATATTAGTATGGGTCAATCACTTGATTGGATAAAAGGGGGTGCATCATTCAAAGACATTTCCCTTTTGTACTTTAGTTCCCAAATCTTGATTATTTGGTTGTGATCAGGTCTTTTGCTTAGTTTTCATTGTTAAAGATTTTTTAATTTTTCATAAAATTAAGTGGTGACTCTTTCAATGTGACATAGTGAATTGGTCCAATATGAGTGTGGAAACGTACTTTATGCCCGAAAAGACACGGCCTAGGTACCTAAATATATTTATCTTGTTTGGTTTTGATTAATTTTCTAAAAATTAATTTTTTTTTGTTTTTTTATTTTTATTTTCACTGAATATTTTTAATATTTTAACACAAGGCAAATGATATGTAAGCCTACTTTCTAGATCTAGTTTTTAGACTCAATGATGTGTAAGTGATATGATTGAGAAAATATGAGAGAATGTGTTACTTTAAATATCCTAATTGATTGCCACATCATTGAGTTTAAAAATTGGCTCTAATTTTAGACTTGTATAGCAATGCTTATATTTTAAAAAATCAATAAATACACAAGAATAAGAAAATGTAATAAGTTTTTGTATTTTTCTTTTTTATATTTTTGGTATTTAGTGAATTTTTTAAATATTTTTTCACAAATATTATACTTTTTAAGTATATTTTTATATCTAAAAACTAAAAAAATTGTTAAAAATAATTAGTAAAAATAAAAAATACATAAAATAAAAAAATTCAATTTTTAGAAAGAAGAATAAACCAGACAAGGTGATTAGTCACTTGAAACATGAGTTGTCATATGCCCATCTTATTCCCTCATCTTACAATAATATCGTGTGTCATTTATTATTGGTTGTTTCTATTTATTTGACCACTTAATTTCTTTACCCTCATTATTTTTTTTAATAAAATTACTTCTAAAAATAGAAACTCTAAATTTAAAATAATAATAATAATAATAATAATAATTTTAGTCTCATTTCTTCTCAACCTCGCACCACCACTATTACCGCTCACTACCATTATGTTGATTATTAAGGATGATTATTTAGTATTCTCGAAGTATGAACACGTAGTGCTTTATAAGATTTTGATTGGTAGAGAGGGTGAGACCCACATTTATGTTGGAGATGGAGAACAATATGAGAGCTAAGTAATTGATAATTGATGGAGTATGGCCACTTGGTATTCTGAAATTATTAAATAATTTTCCGATTAATAATCATTGTCTATGCCACCGTTTAGGACCTTACTGACCATCGCCACTTTATGTCCCTACTTTTCAAACCTTCACTTCCACCTCCACCTCCACCTCCACCTCAAAGCCCCTTTACTCCCTTGCTTCCATGTCACCCTCCCCTCAAATCTACCACCTTCCAAACCTAGGGGTGTAAAAATGCCCCGCGGCCCGTGGGCGACTTGAGATGGGCCCGGCCGTTTAGGCCCGCTTGGCCCCAACCCGAGCGCCTGGGCTAGGGCTTGGGCTATCGTTTTGAAGCCCGGCCCGATTGAGGCCTAGTGTATTTTTTAATTGAAAATAATAAAATTTTGATAAAAAAAATTAAAAAAACAAAAAAAAATAGCTAAGCTCGCCCAAGGCCGAGGCCGAGACCTAAATACCCCTGGGCTTGGGTTTTGGCCTTGGCTTAATTTTTTAGCCCGTGGCTAGGCCCGGCCTGGCCAGGCCCGAATTTTGGCAGGAACCCGTGTAGCCCGACATGGGTTGAGCCGAGCTAGATTTACATCCCTATCTAAACCCCACTCTTAATTTTTTTAGGGTAAACTATCAATAGGTCCTAATAGTTAGGAGGTTGTTTGTGGTGTCCTAAATAAGTGCACTTTTTATCTTTTTGGACTAAAAAGTTGAGGAAAAAAAGATGAATGTTTGGGTTAACTTTTTGTCATTTTATAAAAAAATGTGTAATAAAAAATTGTATATATAAGTGTATAGGAGAAGTAAGCGTAATAGGCTGGCAACCATTTGGACTATGCTGGTCAACCCGTGGGACCCACCACGAGTCCCATTTTAATAATCTAAACCATTCAATATGTAGAACCCGTCAAGTACTATATACCTATTAAAAATCACATTGATCGAATATCGAAATCACATTGATTGGATTAGTTTTTGTTCACCAATTAATTATAACACCATCTTTTTTTTTTTATACAAAACTGATTTGATCATATAGTTAGCGATATCCGATCAACGTGATTTTTTACAAGCATATAGTACTCAACGAGTTCTACATATTGAACGGTTCAGATTATCAAAATGTGACCCGTGGTGACCCCCACGAGCTGAACAACACAGTCTAAATGGTTGCCCGTGAATGAGGCAATCATTTCTAGACTAGTACAGCAGACCAATCACGTGGATAGCCTATCACTTCAGCAAAAAGTTGAGTTGTATTTTTTTATGTGTAAATTTATTTTTTATGTATTTTTTTTTTGCATAGTGATAACTTTTTAACTTTTTATCTTTTTTAAGACATGCCAAACCAGATTCTCATCAAATTCTATTGAAAATAAATCTTGGTAAAATTATCGCTAAAAATATTTTTTTATGACAATTTTTTACATAAGTCGCTAAAAATTGATAATTAATAACTTTTTTGATTATGATTTTCATAAATTGTAGCCAAAATTTACAATTAGTGACATTTTTTATGATAATTTTTTTATAGAACTTATTAGATAATAAATCTACTTATTAAGACCTACACATAGTACCCTTAATTTCGACCAATTGCTAACCCTAGCCGCCACTCCCTTCTCCCACCATCAAAACCATAGCCGCCACTTTGTGACTTTCAAATCCTAGATGCAGAGGAATGAAAGGAGACAATTGATGTAAAGAGAAGATTGGGTTTATGGATGGGATTTGGATATTAGAGGTGTAAAAGAGAGAAACTAATAAGGGCTCTGCCAGAGAGCTCTAATTAGAGCGGCTCAAAAGTAATTTTAATGAGTTGTCACTTTTAAAAAAAATAAAAATAAATAAATAAATAGAGGGAGGTAAAAGACAAATAAGAAGGAAAAAATGATAAATTAATGCCCTTTTAAAGTTCTAATTTTAGAGGTCTCACTCATTTCTGGACTAATAAACTAGAATTTTTGATTAGGTGTAATGAGAATACGGGAGTAAAAGAACAAAAAATAAATGGAAATAGAAATACCCTTATTATCGTTTGCAAACAACCATTTATAATAGCCTTATTTGGTAGAGGTTTTTTTAAACTAAAAGCTAATAATAAGAAAATAAATGTTAAAAGTACTATTTTTTTAACTTTTAAAAAATTAACTTATTTAAGTTATTTCTACTTAATAATAAGCAGAAAATGTATCAAACAGTCTAAGAGCATCTCCAACCCATCCTTCAAAACTTCAAATATGAAGGATCCTTTCTAATTTTGAGCTCCAACCCATCATTCATTTCTTCCTCTCAAATGAAGGAAGATGGATTGATCCTTCAAATAGGAAGGGAGGATGAACAAAATGAAGGAGCCTCTAAAACACTATTCACTCTACATTTCTTATTATATTCAAAATAACTTTTAATGTGTAAATTTAATTTTTATAAAATTGACATCAATAAAAAGTATAAAATCATACCTTTAAAATGAGTATAATATTAAATATATTTTACAAAAATTTTAAAATTAAATATTTATTAATGAACAAAAATTACTTTTTGATTGGAGTTTGAATGAAGGAAATGAAGGTTTGTGGTTGGAATTTGAATGAATAGTAACCTCCTCTATACTTACTTTTTGAATAAAAAATATTATTTTCATCCTCTTGAGAAGAGGATGTGGTTGGAGATGCTCTAACACATAATTTCAAATTAAAATAAGTTACAATCAACACTTTTAAACTGTAACAAACAGTCAATGATAGGCTAGAAATAAAAATTTTGAAAAATTTAGTTAGTTATTATAGTAAGAATATGGATGTAATAGTTAAAAATGTTGGGTAAACAATATAAGTTCCCTTATTATTGTTTGCAATCAACCACCTACACTACATGATAGGGGTTTGCAATAAAAAAAATGAAAATTAGACCACCTAATTTTCTATGGATAATAACAATAATAATAATAATAATAATAAAAAGCTAGGTGAGTCCACATGCAAGCATTTTGTTTTACATGATAATTTTATTAATTTGAAAAATAGGAAGGCAAAAAAAATATTCGCTTTCACTAAGTTTGTTTATTAATTAACTTATTTATAAATTGATTTTTAAACGACGTTTAACAAAAATATATTTGGAGACTTATAATTATAAAATTATGTTAGGTAAGTTATGATATTTAATAGAGTTGATCATCATAAATATTATAATTAAATCCTTTTAAAGTCAAAACTAAGAAAAAATTGAGTCATAACTAAATATAACATGAAGTATAATGAAAAATCTGTTAAATCATAATTAAAACAATTATCATAATCAAAATTATAATAAATTATAATCAATACTATAATATATATAATTAAGTTCTAATTAAATACCACAATCATAATAATTAGGAGGTATATATAATACAAGCTCCAAAAAGATTATGAAGCAGGATTAAAAGTAGTTGTGTTAGGTTTAGGAAAATAACATTTTGTAAAGGTTATGGCACAATGTTAGTGTTGTAATTATGTGAGGTTGACTTGGAAAAATTATTGTTTGGCCACCATGTCACTATAATCCAAGCCAAGTACATATTATATATATTTTTTTATATTTTCAATCACTTAGGCCTTTTTGAAAAGTGAATTAAACCAATTGGTTGTTGGCCGAGTGGTGATTGGAGCTCGGCTTGGAAGGACGGACTACGGTTCGATTCCCCGCAACGCCAATTGGGAGGGGACTTGAGCCTATAAATCTAGAACTGCTCCCCGAATCCGGATTAGTCGGCCAATGGGTCGGATACCGGGTGGTTGAACCGAAAAAAAAAGAAAAGTGAATTAAAATTATTTCTCATCTTTTAATTAATTTTGAGTCAGGTTATCTCTTATATATTTTTTAAAAAAATCTAAAAAAATCAAAAATTAACTTTTTAACATCTTTCCAAAATATATTTTAATATAAAATCGTAAATCTCACTTCTTTTTTTTTTTAAAATACCACAATCATGGCCTATTTTGGAAACTGGCCCAGCTTTTAAACCCACTTCATTCTTTCACAAAATAAATTAAAAAACAGTTTTTAACCATCTTCTCAAAATACTCTCATAATAATTAGGAGGTATATAATTCACGCCCCAAAAAGATTATGGATTGTTTCAAGAAACTGGTTAAAAGTTAATTTTTTGACTTTTTAATTTTTTTTAAAAAAATAAAAAATAAAAAATAATATAATTCAAAATAAATTAAAAATCAAAAAATAACTTCTTTTTTTTTTTTTTGTTACAGGAAAATCCTCCCTACCCTCCCACAGGTCCAAGGCAGCGCCCCTTGCAGAGATCACCAAGGTGTCCTGTTAGCCGTTCCGAGCGAGGAGACTATAACCTGAGAACTTACCCCGACCTCCCAAGACAAGCTCCGCTTAAGTCAGGACTCGCACAGTGGGGGAGCATTGAACCCACACCAAGTGCTGACTAGACAACTTGAGGTCCAACCTCCTAACCAACAGTGCTGCGCCCTGGAGATTGGCCCAAGGAGGGGAATTGAACTTGTGACCTTGGGGCTTAAACCCCAAGGCCTTACCACAATGCCACAACCCCTTGGGTAAAAAAAAAAAAAAAACTTTTAACCCTCTACTAAAAAAAGGCCTATAAAGTAAAAGTAAAAAGTAGTTGTGTTGGGTTTAGGAAAATAACATTTTATAAAGGTTATGGCACAATGTTAGTGTGGTAATTATGTGCTGTTGACAGAATGAAAAGCGTCGAATAGAGTATAGTCGTTTGGAAAGGAAGGGTTGGGTGGGTTTGGAGTTATTTTTGTCCTAAAAAGATAAAATAAATTTTTTAACTTAATAAAATAAAATATTATATCTAATTTATAATCATTACATTCTTTCTTTTATAAAAAATTAAAAAAATCATTCCCAAATGAAATTTTTTAATCTTAAATTAAAATAATTAAAAAATCAAAAAATTAATTCACTTTCCAAATGAAGCCAATATAAGAAAAATTATTGGTGGTGTTTGGGAACTTGGTTCCCAAATTTTTTTCTCATTTTTTTCACTAAAAGACAAAAGTTTTGCAAAACCAAAAAAAACACATCCAAACAAAATATCACATCCAACCCTATAATCATTTCACTTTTTCTCTCACAAACATCACATCCAACCACAAAAAAACCCAACTATCTTCCCAAACACTAAAAATTTTTTATCCAATAATATCCTACAACTAAAAAAACCTACATAAAAACCCACTTTACAAACACCCACATTGATTAGTTATCACGTGATTACGTTTCGAACCAATTACTAATTATATATATATATATATATTTTTATGTATTTAAATCTTAATATAAAATTAGGAAGATGAGTGAGAGCACTAATTAGTGCTACCATTAATGATGTGGCAGTGGGCTCTACCATGAATGATTTGATGTTTTGACCTAAGTATTATATTTTTTTTCTTTTTTTATTAAGTGCCATATCATTAGTAATCTTTTTAAAGTTCCAAAATTAATAGTATCTGTCATTGTTGATAAAATTATAAGTCATACCTTATTACCCATTATAGTACATGTGAACCGTCCTCATATAGCTTCGCCGCGTAGTAACTTCTCCGAATAGTGGGTAGCGAAGCGCCTGCCAAAATTAATTCTTCGACAAGACTCCACTAATTTGATAAGTCTCTGTCCCCACTAATAATAGCCTATAACACTACAACTTTTAGACTTACGAATCTAAAATTTAGACTGCTCAAAAAAAAAAAAAAAAAAAAATCATCTAAAATTTAGAAGTTGTCTGGGTATATTATTTTAGGGTGTTTGACAAAGGTTTTTTTAAATTTTTTGGGTTAAAATTTATAAAAGAATAAAATAAGTTAAAATAGTTAATAAAAAAAATATCAAATTAAATTTATAATTATTATTTTTTTCTCACAAATATCACATTTAATTACAAAAAAATCCAACTATATTTATAAATACAAAAATTTTAACCTATTAAAATAACTAAAAATTAAAATAACCTATTCAAATAGTAACTTCACAAACACCCACTGAGTATATATTTTTAAATTTTTTTTAAGTCATTATCTTTTTATTACATTATATATTTTTAATAAAAAATTAAAAAAAATTTATTTAAATTATTTCCAATAATTCCTTACTTAATAAAAATAATTAATAATTTAACCTTCACCATATAAATAAATTCTTGACAAATTATAGATTAATAAATGACGGATTCATAACATTTTTGATAGACAAATGCTAATAATTATTTCTTATACATTGTTTAAGGGCCATGCTACATTCTTTAATTTTCCCTTCTGAAAACCCCCGATCATCATCCCCCCTCCCCTCCTTCCTTTTCAATGTGAGATTTGATTGGTTGGATTAATTGCCAATGTGAGTTTAAGGAAAAAAAATTGAAAGGATGGAGTATTTAGGGTTATTTAAAATGATCTAAATAAATATACTTTTTTATTTTTTACAAAAATATATATAAAAAAATAGAAAAATGATGTGATTCAAAAAAAATAAGGCCAAATTACATTGACAATCCTATAATTTAGGACTTGTGTCATTTTAATTCATAACCTTTCGATTGTGATACATTTGATCCTGAATTTTAAATCTCATTCTAAATAAGGACAATTGAAAACATTATTACTTCATTTGAATGGCAAAATTGTCATACAACTTATTTTGTGTTGATTAACTTATAGACCTGTTTAGCTTGTGGGTTTTTTTGCTAAAATTCATAAAAAGACAAAATAAGTTGAAGCAACTAATAAGATAAAATATCACATCAAATTCATAATCATTTCACTTTTTCTCTCACAAATATCATATCCAACTATAAAAAAAAAATTAAACTATCTTTCCAAACATAAAAATTTTCAAAAATGACTGGTAGCTCGAATGTTTTGGGCTCGAATGGCTCGAAAGTTGAAATTTCTCCCTCCTCTCGATCTCTTCCCCTCTAGCAGTTCACTCTCGCCTCTCTCACTCTCCTTAGCAGTTCCCTCTCGTCTCTCTCACCTCTCTCACTTTCAACAAACCTCTCTCTCACTCTCGCCTCATCCCTCTCTCCTCTCTACCTCTTCACTCTCGCCTCTCTCACTTGTCTCTTGAAGGAGTTCGAACCACGACGGAGGACGGAGGACGACAAACCACGACGAACTGAAGCCTTTTGGTGTTGTTGATGATTGAGAAATTTTTGGTCTTCGAAGAAGAGGAGGATTGAGGAGATGAAGGGAGGCGATGAAGAGGAGGATTGGCCCGATCGGCAGAAATTTGATGATCTGCAGAAATTTTTTCTCTTCTTTCTCTTTGTATCCGAGGCTCGATTGGCCCAATCGGCAGAAATTTTTGGTGTTGTTGATGATGATGATGATGATCTGCAGTATATATATGTTGTTGATTTTTTTTTTTTTTTTGTGTTGGGTGATTTGGGTTTGGTTTTTGTTTGATTTGGGTTTGATTTGGTTACTGGATTGTTTACTGGATTGTAAATTGATTTGGGTTTGATTTGAAGAAATTCATCTTATTGGACATGGATTGGGTTACTGGATTGTTTACAATTTACAAACAACTTATTGTTTACAATCACCAAATCAATTTTTGGGTTTGATTTGGGTTTGATTTGAAGAAATTCATGTGCATTTACTGGATTGTTTACAATTTGATGATCTGGTGATTTGGGTTTGATTTGGTTTAATTTTTTCCGTGTGTTAATCTCTCTCTCTGCTCGGGTGATTTGGATTGTTGTTGATGTTGATCTGGATTGAAGATGAAGGAAAAAAAAAATAAATTTGTGGATGAACCCAGCAGCCAGACCCAGCTCCTCCTCCTTCTTCTTCTTCTCTTCTTCTTCTTCTTCTTGTTCATCTTCAGAAAACACACGAAAAAAAAAAAAGACACCAAAACGACAGCCAAATTCGAGCTTCCGAATTTCGAGCTACGAATCGGAACTGAAAAATTTTAGCATACTAAAATAGTCAATAACTAAAATAGCCTAACAAAATAACCAACTTCCCAAACGAGACCTATATGTTGTTTGAAATATAATGACTTTTTTTTTATGAATAATGTTGAAATTTTTTTGATTATAAAGTTCTGTTTAGTTTAGTTTAATTTTCATAATCTACTTTCAGATTTTTTTTTTAAGAAACTAAATAACAAGTTACTGAAAAAAAATTAAAAACACATTATTTTTCTATAGTTTTATGTTTTTAGAGGGTGGAAATAAATTTTGTGGTATTTATTTTCGTTAAATTAATTTTTATTTTTTCAAAAGTCAAATATCACTATAAATTAATGTCATTATTAAACCAATCCAATAAATTAAAAATCTAAAACTAAAAATATTTAATTGTAACATGCCTGGGGATACCCGTGCGCATTAAACAGTTCGTACTACTGAGATCTCTTTAATCTAGTCTCACGAATGAAATGTGAACATAGAAGAGAGTCTAAATTTGGAAACTTTTATTGAAAATCTATTTTATTGCAATTTTGTCAAAAATAGATTGCGTCATCAGATTTCAGAGTCGCCACTTAATATTTTGAGAAACTAGGAAACCCATGACTCGTACTAAGGCCACTATTCGTCGTAATCAAATATGCTTGGCTCGGAACTTTAGGTATAAGAGGGAAGGTCAATAATGAGCACCCCCACTCACCCGATAAAAGATCGGCCTTTATTAAACCATGATATGAGTTTTATTTGCTTTATATGTTCATATTCTGATTTATTTAATAAATCCTAAAAATTGACTATGTGAAGTATACAAGTATAGACTATGTCATTCATTTTGGAACAATTGGAGTTCATGTATTTTTTTGAAAGAATTTTGAAGATGTACAACTCAAAGAAATTGAATTTATAAACATGAAAATCAATATCATTCCAAATTAAGCGACACAACCTTCATCTACTGGCATTCATAGAGATGTATCACATAAGCAAATAGTCACATAGTAGGATGCTAAACATAATAAAAAAATTATGTACAAGCGGGATACTAAAGCATAACAACTTACATATTTACTAATGTCTCGCAAACAGTTACAAAACAAAGTTAGTAAAATATGCATGATCTTATATACAAAATCCTAATGCAATACATACACAAGAATGCTTATAAAAATTCGGCTTCTAAAACATGACATGTGAAATATTGCAAAATATGCGATAGTGCACAAAATCATGTAATAATCGATTAAAGTACAAAGATACAAATTTAGCAGGATTTAAGCATGAATCATGTATGTAAAAGCATGGATTTGCATGGCATGCAAGATATATACATATGTACAGTTAGAGAAAATGATTAAAGAATGGGATAGATAAGAAGTGGGATGAGAAATTATTACATCACTTTAAATATTACAAATTCGAATGAGATGAATAAATATTACAACACAATATAAAAATCCTCACAAACACTCAAAATAAAATAAACATAAGAAAATAGTAGCTTCAAGCGCCTCAAAGACCATCGGAGGTTGATCTTCTCAACGTCGGAAGGCTGCCCGATTTTGCCTAGAGGTCGTGGGCACGATCATAAAGGTTGTGGGTGCGATGATGTACTTTTAAGTGGCTACCTGGCCAACTAATGGGTTGGGTAGCTCGGTAGGCTCGGCCAAACTCTGTTTTCTTAGATTTTCACAACAACAGAACTAAAAATAATATATATAGGAGTCTCAACTCACCACTTTCAATTAGATTACAACAATATATAATATAACAAGAAATCAAAGCAAAAGAGCAAAATAAATAAAAAATGCAAGAAAATGAAAAATTTGTGAGATTTACCTTCCAAGGAAAGGATAAACTCTTTAATTCACAAACTCCCTCTTGATCACTCTTAAGTGTAGAAAGTGTGTTCTCGAATCCTCAATTCGAAATTATGGAGTTTATGGTATGGAAAGTGGCTAAATTTTTAGTTTTTCTCACTTTTAATCACTAAACACTCTTCCTTATGATCAAGGTAATTGATCTTTGGCTATATCAAAATTTTTGGAGTGGTTTTAGTGTATAGAAATGAGGAATTTCGGTAGCTATGGAAACTTGGAAGTGTTTTGGCTCAAGGTTGTAGTTTAGACAATTTTTCCTCTTTTGCTCTCTTTTCTCTCTAACTCTCTCGAATGATCTATTTTTTCTCATTCCATTCTCCACCTCTTTGATATACAATCTAAATGTATAAGCCATGAAAGAATAAACAGGTCAAGGAATGGGGGACAAGGTGGAAGACAAAGGTGATGGGGATGACAAGGATGATAATAATGATCAAGACTTTGTTGCTTTTGATTCATCCTTTATGACAAGGCCAAAACCTCTTTTGATAATGAAGGGTGAGTGGAGATAATAGATGATGAGTGGGTGCACTTGAATGGATCATAAAATGGGCTAATGGGGTGTCCCAAGCGAACCAAAACAAAAAAAAAAGGGTCTACTGCTGTTTCGGGCCGGGTCAACAAAATCTGCTTTTAAGCCCGACTTCAAATGGGCATATCTCCCTTATCCGGGCTTGGTTTTAGGTAATTTTTGAGTTTAAATTGAATCTCCAGAAGTCTAATTTCCAATAGTGGTAGTCTCACATCTAAATTCCAAGTGTACAAAGAGATATGCCTAATTTAGTGAAAGTTGTTCATTTCTTTCTTAACAATTTGATGCTCATTCTTTTCCTAAACCAGTTTTCTTCCATCCCCTCCTATTTTCTTCAACTCTAAACCTATAAAGAAGATGTTTTTAAATATTTTTCAAATAGTTCACCTCCTTTCAATTTGTTTCCACTTTGTCCTTAATCGATTTACTAAAAAGTGCAATATTTTAATCGAAATAAGAGTCTTGGAACATCGTAGAAACATTTGGAAAAATATTTCGAAAAGAAGGTTTTAAGGTCTAAAATAGTTTGGCCAAAATGGGGTGTAAGTTTTTTGAGAGAAAACCAAATTCCATTTTTCTTGTTGAGGATTTTGTGAGAAATACCTTCTTGTTATTCATCATAGGGTGATCAAAAGAAAGCGCCCAAGTCTTAGGGCTGGTCAAAATTGGGTGTCTACAGTTGCCCCTCTTTGATAGAGCTCGAAGTCATTTCATGAGGTGAGTGAATGTCAAAGCCCGAAGACGACTCTTTTGACAAAGCTGTAAGACTTGGACAAACAAACAAGATGCAATACAAGTGGTTGATTCTGAAGGTTACCTATGTATCCCATTGCAAAGAATCAAACCAGTGTAGTTTAGGGGCAAAATGCAAATGACATGCTCGACATACAATTTGAAAGTCGAACTCATACGCTTTGTGTAGCCCGTTGTTTTAAAAATTCATGATTATGTAATAGGATGCAATGTCGTAGAATGATGATAAAGATATGAAGATAGTAACATATGAGAACAGCTTCATGCAAATAATATAAAGCATAACAGAGGGTATAACCATAACAATCCCGACCTATGATTAGCCGATAAAACATGATTAAATATGCCTAATAAGTAATTAATGTGAAATTCTGAATTAATTTCATATGTATGGCATTCTTTGTGTTTATATCTGTCTGCTGTAGGAATATATGTTTTTGTTTCCGTTTTGTTCTGCAAATTGAAGGCCTATTTGGCATCGGAACATGAAATTGACCTGATATATGTGTTATTTGGAATTTGTAGAATTTTATGGTAAGTTTAATTGAAATTCGAATCAGAACCAAATAATTAGAATAAATAGTGTCAATTAATTAATTATTAATTAGAGCCACTAATGGAGCCTACATAAGGCTCATACAACCTCTAGAATACATTTTGTACTTTCATATCATCACCCTTAAGAGCAAAAATGTGGGAGTGAGAGAGTGAAGCCCAAAGAAAGTTTGAGCTCAAGAGAAGAATTGTGGCGAATTGACGATTTGGACTTGGAAACTCAAGCAATTGAACCTCTAGAACACAATTTAGCATCTAAGGTAAGAAATCAAACCCTTAGTTGTGTAATTAAGTTAGTTCATGTAAGAATTCAAGGGAAAGAGGTGGATTGACATGAGATTTAAGTTAGAATTAAAGAATGGTAATTCAAACCATGCATGCATGTTCATATCACCACAATTTGAGTTTGATTTCAAAGGATTTTCACATACATGTGCTCCTCTTGCCCTTGTTTTAAGAATTTAACATGCTTTTGTGTTCAACACCTCATTTGAATAAGTTTTGAAAGCTTTGAAGCCAAGCTACTTCATATAAGTTTTATTCATGAAATACCAAGTTTGATTTTACACAATTGACAAGTTTTTGGGCCTTGATTTCATGAATTGATCTTTACTTCTGAATATTTTACAAGTTTGCATGTGTTTCCTCAAGTTTTGATCCCAAGAGAATGTGTTTTGTTGGTTTGGAATTGAATTTTGAAGCTTGAGAGCAATCTGGAAATTCCAAAATTCAGCCTCTCCGCTCGAGCGACAGATCATGCGCTTGAGCGATCCCTCTTAATTTTTCACTCTCGCTTGAGCGACCAAAAGTTGGCTTGAGCGTAAATTGCATGATCCTAGAAGTTTACAAGTTTTGCAGATCGCTCGAGCGACTAGAGTTGCGCTCAAACGAAGACTTCAGTCTTACGCTCGAGCGACTGTCGAGCGAACGTCGAGCGGAAAAATAAGCAACCAGTACTTTTTTAGAGTTTACAGACCACTCAAGCGACGGAAGTTACGCTTGAGCGACCACCTTTATGTTTGAACCTCCACTCGAGCGAAGGAAGCTGCGCTCGAGTGAAGACCCTGTTTTCTACAAATCTGACCAAGTGGTTCCAAGTGCATTCTGGCATTCTCATTGCATCCTAGGCATTCCTAGGCCATGATTAAGACATAGTAATAATGACAAGGACTAGAAACACGCTAAGAGCGAAACAAAATAAATTAAGTACTCTGAATTGGTGTTTTAGTGTGTGTATCTATTATATTTGTGTAGGTCACGCGTCGTAAGCTATTTGGTTATCCGTTCTGTCTATCTACTATTAGAGCCATCTATGAGTAATAACTTTGTAAAGTTATGTTCAATTATAAGTATTTTCTGAATGATATAAGATGATCTGTTTTCTAAAATATTATTTTTTACATGAATGAATGGTTGTCCAATATTTCTAAAATGTATTCATGGCATTCTTAGCTTTAGATGACATCTATTATCTGTTCTGTTACGTCCCAATTATGGGTCAACTGCACGTCTCATGAGCTAATTGTTATGGATCTTTCTGTATACGTCTCTTTATGGGTTAACTGTACATCTCATGAGGCAACTGTACCGTCTCCGTGCACGTGAGTCAACTATATGCCTTTGTGACTGTCCCTTTATGAGTCAACTATTTCTATTAGTACTAATGAATGTACCACCTATGATTAATTGCAAATTCTGATTATGAATATGATTCTGAATCTGTTTCTACTATGAACTCTGATTTTTAAATATAGCTATAAATTTTATTTCTGTTATCTATTGAATCCTGATTTCTGTAATTGTATAGACAACGTTCATTAAACCCCTTTACCTTGTTATTATTCACTGGGCTTCTGCTCACTCTATTATTTATGTATGTAGGTAACTAGGCGTGTAACCAGGCTCAGAGTTGATGACCTGGAGTTTTGGTTTGTCAGCCAGCCTTTGCGCCTCCCGAGGAGGTTCCGAATGTCAAGTAGTTATGTTTTGAGAATATATATAAGACTTTGTTCACTTTCTGGAATATGTACAAGTTTTCTGTTTATTTGTATATTGGGCTAAATTCCCTTTTGGCTATATCTGTGAAGAATGTAAGGTAAGACTACTGTATTTATGATGTCATGTATATGGATATAACGTTTTGAAATTTCTATCCCATATATGTTGTCTACACAGCTCAATGGACTATGTATGTTTCTATATTTGCTTCTACTAGCCCCTTATAATTTGCTAATCAGGTCGGAGGCCTTCGATAATCTAAGGATTATTGGCAGGTTACGACGCTAAACCTGTAGGGGCGGGTCTGGGTGGTGACAATAACGCATATAAATTTGCCACAACACAAATAATAGAGAGAGTGCATCACATAGAAATGAGCCATATCATTGCATTAAATGTGTCACAACTCAGTTGATAGAAGAAATGTGAACTCAAAATCCAAACACGTCTCATGTGAGAGGAGAAATAGTGAACCCGAGATCCAAACATGTTTCACGCAAGAAACTGTAACATGCCCGGAGGGATACCCGCGCGCGTTAAACAGTTCGGACTCCCGAAATTTCTTTGATCTAGTCTCACGA
Source organism: Camellia granthamiana (assembly GCA_036172215.1). Taxonomy (NCBI): domain Eukaryota; kingdom Viridiplantae; phylum Streptophyta; class Magnoliopsida; order Ericales; family Theaceae; genus Camellia; species Camellia granthamiana. Next base: position 142,019,938 of record CM069903.1, on the reverse strand, counting down.
GTGCAATGTGAAACGTAGATGAGAATCCAGATTTGGCAATTTTTAGAAAAACCATTTTATTGCGAAACCTTTTGCCAGAAATGGACTGCGTCATCAGATCTCAGAGTCGCCACCTAATATTTATTTTGGGAAAATTAGGAAACCCATGACTCGTGCCAAGGCCACTGTTCGTCGTAACCAAGGATGCTTGGCTCGGAACCTTAGGTATGAAGGGGGAAGGTCATTAATTGAGCACCCCCCGCTCACCCGATCAAAAGATCGGCCTCTACTAAACCATGATATGACTTTTATTTTCTTTATATGTTCGTGTTCTGATTATTTAATAAATCCTAAAATTTACTATGTGAAACATACAAGTATAGACTATGTCACCCATTTTGGAATAACTTGATTTCATGTAGTTTTGAAAGAGTTTTGAAAATGTATAACCCAAATAAATTGAGTTTACAAACACGAAAATCAATATCATTCCAAATTAAGCGACACAACCTCCATCCACTGGCATTCATACAGTTATATCACATAAGCAAATAGCCACATGGTAGGATGCTTAAACATAGCAAGAAAAACACACACAACCGGGATGCTAAAGCATAAAAACTTACATGTTCGATGACCCGCGAACAGGCTACAAAACAAAGTTAGTAAAATATGCATGATCTTATATACAAAGTCCTAATGCAATTCACTCATGAGATGCAACTAAAGATTCGGCTTCTGAGATATGACATGTGAATCATCTCAAGAACATGAGGTAGCGCACATAATCACATAGGAATTGATTAAATCCACAAATGCAAACTTCGCCGAATCAAGATGCATGAAACATGGATGCAAAGCATGAATATGATGAAAAATAAATATGATATTTATGTACAAATAAGGAAAGCAAGTAAAAGAATGGGATAGAAAGAAGTGGGGCGGGGAATTATTACAACGCTTTGAATAAATTATTACAAACCAGATAAGAGAGAGAGAAGGGAATATTACAACAAAATAAAAACCTCACAAACTCTCAAAATAAAATAAAAAAATAAAATAAAATAAAATAAAGAAACTTCATGTGCGCTGGAAAATATTCTGCTTGACGTAGGAAGACTGCTCCGTTCTATCCGGGGAAACTTATTTTGCGGGGGCACTATTCATCCCGAGATACTATTCACTGCCGGAAGTTACTATTCATCATGGTAATTACTATTCACTTTTTTTGAGCGTTATTCGTCTTACCGGGTGTTTTTCATCCGCAGTTACTATTCATCGCCGGAGGTACTATTTATCGACGGGGCTACTATTCATTGTCAGGGTTACTATTCACCGCCGGAAGTTACTATTCACCGCCGGAGGTTACCATTCACCACCGATCACTATTCATCCAGTGGGGTCACATCTTTTAACAAATTAGGTGGTTCGACCAACCATTTAAAGTGGTAAAATTACAACAATTTATAAATAGTAAACTACAATATTTTATGTAAATTACAACAATTTATATACAACAGTAAATTACAGCAGATAAAGTAATAAAATTAGGTGGTTCAACCTACCATTTAAAGTAGTAAAATGACAACAATTTACAAATAGTAAACTACAACATTTTATGTAAATTACAACAGTTTATATACAACAGTAAATTACAGCAGATAAAGTAGTAAAATTAGGTGGTTCGACCGACCATTTAAAGCGATAAAAAAAATTATGAAAAACAATAAATGAAGTACTTAAACAAATTATATCATATTTTGAAATTAAATGAAAGTTTGCGAAAACTCACCATCCGAGGAAATGACGAATTTTCTGATTCACAAACTTTCTTTTGATTACCCTCAAGTTTGTGGAATGTGTTCTCAATTCTCAGTCCCAATTTGGAATTACAACTTTAGCAGTTCATTCTTTCTGATTCTTTTTCTCTCAAAACTCTCTCGCTCCACTTTTTTTCTTTCTCTGATTTTTTTTTCTCCCAATTTCTCAGACTTTTCTGACCTATCCTCCCCCTGCCCAAAAACTTCTCCATTCTGCTGTTAGCTTTCCCTTTTTATAGAAAACATTTGTAAGAAAAGGACAAAAGAAGAAACGGTGGAATTTCAAAAGATGCACAGTGATTTTACTGTGCATTGCACAGTAAAATTACTATGCACTTTACAATATAATAATATATAAAAGGGATTATTAGCATAAATATATGTACAAATACCCAAAAATATATATAAAAACACACAAATATGTAAAATTAAAATATATGGACTAATAAAATATATTTTAGTAGGCTAAATATGCAACATAATTTGACCAAAGCGGGTCTAAAGGCACAGAAAACAAAAAGACACACGATGGGAGTGTAATGAATTTTTTCAAAGGAGAAATAGTACCCTTATATAATATAATAATCTATAAAATATTTAATATATATATACAAAAGTATGGTGCGTGAGTGGAACCATGGTACCGAATACATTTAATAAAATATTATATAATAATATAACATAATATATATATATATATAATACATAATAAAGGAAAAGAAAATGGAGAATGAGTCTAAAATAATTTGGCAAAAACAGGTGTAAGACTGGGATTAAAGTTTACATTCCATATTTTCACTGAGAATTTTGTGAGATAACATATTCTTATTTTCATCATCGGGTAATCAAAAGAAAGCGCCCAAGTCTTAGGGCCGGTCAAAATGGGGTGTCTACAGGCTTCTGCTCACTTTATTATTTATGTATGTAGGTGACTAGGCGTGTAACCAGGCTCAGAGTTGATGACCTGGAGTTTTGGTTTGTCAGCCAGCCTTTGCGCCTCCCGAGGAGGTTCCGAATGTCAAGTAGTCATGTTTTGAGAATATATATAAGACTTTGTTCACTTTCTGGAATATGTACAAGTTTTCTGTTTATTTGTATATTGGGCTAAGTTCCCTTTTGGCTATATCTGTGAAGAATGTAAGGTAAGACTACTGTATTTATGATGTCATGTATATGGATATAAAGTTTTGAAATTTCTATCCCATATATGTCGTCTACACAGCTCAATGGACTATGTATGTTTCTATATTTGCTTCTACTAGCCCCTTATAATTTGCTAATCAGGTCGGAGGCCTTCGATAATCTAAGGATTATTGGCAGGTTACGACGCTAAACCTGTAGGGGCGGGTCTGGGTGGTGACAATAACGCATATAAATTTGCCACAACACAAATAATAGAGAGAGTGCATCACATAGAAATGAGCCATATCATTGCATTAAATGTGTCACAACTCAGTTGATAGAAGAAATGTGAACTCAAAATCCAAACACGTCTCATGTGAGAGGAGAAATAGTGAACCTGAGATCCAAACATGTTTCACGCAAGAGAAGAAAATAATGAACTCGAAATCCAAATGTGTTTCACACAGGAGGAGGTATAGTGGTGTAACCAACAGACGTACCTAACCGTATTTCATATGGAGAGGGGGAAGGTTTTAACCAAGTAAACATCAAATCCTAACATGTTTCACGTGAAAGGTGAAAATGTGGTGTAACCAATAAGCATACCTAACCGTATCTCATACGGAAAAGGAGAAGGTTTTAACTAGGTAAACATCAAATCCTAACACATTTCACGTGAAAAGTGAAAATGTGGTGTAACCAACAAGTATACCTAATCGTATCTCATACGAAAATGGGGAAGGTTTTAACCAGGTAAACATATAATCCTAACACGTTTCACATGAAATGAGCAAAGGTGGTGTAACCAACATGCGTACATAACCGTATCTCATACAGAGAGGGGAGAGATTTTAACCAAGTAAACATCAAATCTTAACACGTTTCACGTGAAAGGTAAAAATGTGGTGTAACCAACAAGCATAACTAACCCTATCTTATACGGAAAAGGGGAAAGGTTTTAACCAAGTAAATATCTAATCCTAACACGTTTCATGTGAAAGGAGCAAATGTGGTGTAACCAACAGGCGTACCTAACCGTATCTTATACGGAGAGGGGAGAGATTTTAACTAGGTAAACATCAAATCCTAACACGTTTCATATGAAAGGTGAAAATATGGTATAACTAACAAGCATACCTAACAGTATCTCATACGGAAGGGGAAAGGTTTTAACCGGGTAAACATCTAATCCTAACACGTTTCAAGTGAAAAGAGCAAATGTGGTATAACCAATAGGCGTACCTAACCGTATCTCATACGGAGAGGGAGAAGGTTTTAACTGGGTAAATATCTAATCTTAACACGTTTTACATAAAATGAGCAAATGTGGTGTAACCAGCAGACGTACCTAACCGTATCTCATACGGAGAGGGGGGAGATTTTAACCATGTAAACATCAAATCCTAACACATTTCACGTTAAAGGTGAAAATGTGGTGTAACCAACAAGCATACCTAACTGTATTTCATACAAAAGAGGGAATGTTTTAACTAGGTAAACATCTAATCTTAGCGTGTTTCACATGAAAGTAGCAAATGTGGTGTAACCAACAAGCATACCTAACCGTATCTCATACGAAAAAATGGTGAATGTTTTAACCAGGTAAACATCTAATCTTAACACATTTCACGTGAAATGAGCAAAGGTGGTGTAATTAACAGGCATACCTAACCGTATCTCATACGGAGAAGGGAAATGTTTTAACTTGGTAAACATCTAATTCTAAAACGTTTCACGTGAAAGGAGCAAAGATAGTGTAACCAACAGGTGTACCTAACCATATCTCATACGGAGAGGGGAGAGATTTTAACTAGGTAAACATCAAATCTTAACACATTTCATGTGAAAGGTGAAAATGTGGTGTAACTAACATGCATACCTAACCATATCTCATACGGAGAGGGGAAAGGTTTTAACTGGGTAAACATCTAATTCTAACACGTTTCATGCAAAAGGAGCAAATGTGGTATAACCAACAAGCATACCTAATCGTATCTCATACGGAAATGGGGAAGGTTTTAACTAGGTAAACATCTAATCCTAACACGTTTCACGTGAAAGGTGAAAATGTGGTGTAACCAACAAGCATACCTAATTGTATTTTATACTGAAAGGATGAAGGTTTTAACCAGGTTTAAATAATATACAAAGGCATCAGTATACACAATAGAAGTATGCATATACATCAATATATATACACATACAAAGTATATACAAGCAGATATATATACATATAAAGATATACATATACATACAAGTCTCTCTCCCCTCTCTTGTTTTTGTCTCTCTCTCTCTTCCTTCATCTACTTCGAGCGTCGTGTCTAGAGCGCGATTTCAATAAATACGTCACCTGATCAACAGAGCTAGACCCTCCTTGATTTTTTTTAACAATTGCCTCAGCACCTTCACCGCCTTGTCTTCTTCTCCTTCCTCATTCTCTTCTTAAACCGAGGCTTATAAGAGAGGCAGAGCAAAAAGATGCGAACTCTCTCTCCCACCACTCTGCAACCCCTTTCTTTTGCATCATTTTCCTCTGACATGGCTTATTTCCGTTGTTTTCTCACTCTCTTTCTAGACCCCAACGAGTCCACGATAGAAATAACCAGTTCTAACTCCCTTGAACCTCAACCGCGCACCCCTCTTCTTTTCCCTATTTTCAGCTTTCCAGCGATGTTAGTTGAGCAAATAATGGTAGCACAATCTGACATCGAGGCTAACTCGTGTACGCTGAGGTCATGTGTGAAGATCGTGACAACGATCTCTGACTTATCTCATCGACTGCAGAATATGATGTTTGAAGTGTATCAACTGTCAGCGCAACTCTCTCTGCTTCAACGTATGTACAAAGATGCTCAAGTAGAAATTAGTGCACTGAAAAGGTAGAACAAAGAACTTAAAGGATAGGCCACCTCCGTGGCTCGATTTGAAATTCCCTCATACTTCACATTTGACGGCCAGCAGGGAATAATTTCTTTTGGAAGCTCTGCCAAGGCTGAGACAGAGTTTTCAAGAGCTTCAAAGGAGTGAAGATGAAGTGAGACAGCTGACGGTAGAGTCGGGCGGTGAAGTTGTCTTTGTAATCTCTGTAGCCGGACTGCTGTTAGAAACTAAGAAAATAATTACCTCCTCTGTTTTTCTTTTCTTTTTTTTTTTGTTTTTTGTTTTTTGTTTTTTGTTTTTTGTTTTTTGTTTTTGTTTTGGAGTAGGCACCTATAGCTTCAACTTCCTTTTGTACAACTTTGATTGAGGATCCCTGAAGTTTAATAAAATAGTTTTGTTATGCAAATCCGAATGGCGTGAATGACACAATACTTGAGCATAAAAAACCATTTGTTTTGAATTTTGAATTTGGGAACGGTTGCATTTCAATGAATTCTGAGCTGGATGTCGAGCCTATGACTATCCAAAACACAAAATACAACTAATGAAAGGAAAACAAAGCAAAAACTATCCCAAACACAACCCTTTATGCTTGCTGGAATAAAATGGACACAAAACAAAACATTACCGGTCAACCGCCCGATCGACCGCTCAACAGAAGGACATCGCTGGAGGCAACTACTGTGCATATTTCGGCAAGTGTTCGATTGAAAGAAAAAAGTACAAGTTAATGTGACCTTGGTGACGAGGACTTGAGAGTGTGAGGAAAGGATAGAAAACCTAACTTGAATGTGCCCTTAGTTTATCGCTTTGACCTTTTCTTTTGGTTTTTTGACTAAAGTTTTTTTGATCAACATAAGAGTTTGATTCAGGCTGTGCGGATTGAAAAATTTCTCTTTTTGATCGAAAGAATGGTATGAGTTTTGCAAAAATGGAATAATGTTTGAGAAAATTAGTCATTTTCTCTTTTTGGTCTAAAGAATGGTATGAGTTTTGTAAAAATGGAATAATTTTTGAGAAAAGCAGTCAATTCCATTAAAAGTCCTCAAAATCTATGTTCGCAAATGACCCATATCTGATCAACATGAAATCAACCTTTGAGATGTATAATCGAATTCGTCTTGCAACTGAACCCGTCATGAAGGAGAAGTAAGATAACTGAATCAAATGGGGATGAGCCAATCAAATATGGATAGCTGAGTCGAATAAAGATACACCAATCAAACATGGACGAGATGAATGAGTTAAAAAATGATTAGGGCTGAACTTCAATATGAAGTTGCCTACATATCCCAAAGATAGGAATCAGACCATACGTAGTTCCGACTAAGGTTCACTCGGGTATTGACACTCTCCTTTTGTGTTCTAACTTTTGCCAAAGCCACCATTTCGGGTTTTCAACCTTGCGAGCTTTTCATTTTTTTTAATTTTTCTATTTTTTTTTATGCTCTAATTTTTGTCTAGGTCACCCTTCCAGGTTTTTAGCCCAACGAGCCTCTCAATGATAGTATTTCTCCAGCTTGTCCATGTTGATTGGTTGTGAGAATTCTAAACTATCCAAATCCATGATAATGGCCGTTACTCTTGACCAGATAAATTTGATGATGTAAGGATCCTTTAAATTTGGGTCTAAATTACCCCTAGAGTCGTGGAGAGGAACTCGATTGTCCTTTAGTAATAAACTCATTCTCTCAAATTTTGGGATTTGACTTCTTTTTCGATCTTCATTAGCTTGAGAAACGATCCAGTTTGAATCTTTGTCACATTCAACATTATTGCCCCTAATTCAAGGGCTACTTCTAATCTGAATCACATCCGACCTTATTGCCCCTAGTTCAAGGGTTGCCTCCATTCCGGCTATGCAAGCCTTATACTTTGGTTGATTACTGAACATTCTGAATCAAGGTTTGAAAGCTAAGGAGGTCAGACCTTAAGTCGAGAAGGATCCTATGTTATACAATCTCAAGATCAATTCCAGGCATGTCTTCATAGGATCACGCAAAAATATTTTTTTGAAATCTTTTAACAAAGTGACTAATCGCTCGTGCTTTTACGAAGACAATATATAACCAATCTGGACCAAGTTAGGATCTTTCTTAGTACCCACATTAACAGAAATGATCTTATTCATCAAGGGCTTATCACACTCTTTTTCCTCTCAGTCAATCAAAATTTGTAAATCTCGAGAAATTTCTTCCTCTTCGTTTTTATTAGAGTTTTGGAAAAAAGTTTTGTAATTTTTGGTTAATACAATGAATTAAAGGTACAGAGAAGTAGGTAAAATCTATGGCACTTTTATTGAAAAGAAACTACGACTCAGTGATGACAACAAACTCAAAGAAAATGACAAAGAAGACCTAGATACGACAAAAATGTCTAGGTTAGCACTTTTGAAATCAACAGACTCTAACTTACTAGAATGACTCGAGCCTGATCCCAACTTTACAAACTTGGTGAAATCAAACTTAGACTCAATACTCAATTCAGAACTCAGAATAAAACCATTCTCAAATTGCTAGTCAAAGTGTGGGCCATCCACAACATTCAAAATAAAGCCTATGTAATCAACGAGTGGTCACTCTTTAATCACAGAAATGGTTAGATATCCCACAAGTTCTATTTATTTACACTGGTAGACTTTGTGGGATATCGGATTTTTTTGAAGCAATGATGCTACAACAATTTAGCAAAAACAAAACGGAATTTCCAATCAGAACTATGACAGCACTTTGGCCCAATTCTCATAACTGATCGTTGTATGCCCCCTAAAAAGCCTGAACCACTGTTCAGAATTTGAGAACCTTAGATCCCATACATTGCACATAGTAGGAAAAAGAACAAACACCCCTCTGGGGGCTAGGGTTACCTTGTCCTAACTTTGAAATGATCTAGGGTTTTATTATTCAAACAAGCGGTATCATACAACTTAAAAATGGGAGAGTATCCTGTCCTATTTTTGGAAGGCACTATAGCTGACTATATGCATAAGGTCAGCTCCACTCTAGGGATTGAAGTCAAGGTGATGTTACTAAAGAGTCCTTTAAGCAATAACCAATGAAGATCCCAGGAAGTCAGAAGAGTCAATATAGTATCTCTTCAAAGTCTGAGAACCTTAGATAGCGGAGCTACTTTTTTGACAGATCTCAATAGGTTATATAACACAACGCCTCTAAAGCAACGTAGAGATAAGTATAGTGTCACAAAAAGCTTACATTTGCTCCCACTAGTATCTGGGCAAACATAGGGACTTTAAGTGCACCAATGCATACAATGCAATAAACATATAATTGAAAATAAAAGTCATATCATGAAGTTCGAGTCAAGATTTTATAAAATTCCCAGCAGAGTCACCAGAAACTATAATATGCTTGGGGGGGTACCCGCGCGCATTAAACAATTCAGACTTCCGAGATCTCTTTGATCTAGTCTCATAAATGAAATATGAAACATAAAAAAGAGTCTAAATTTGGAAAATTTTATTGAAAATCCATTTTATTACAATTTTGTCAAAAATGAACTACGTCATCAGATTTTAGACTCGCCATCTAATATTTTGAAAAATTAAGAAACCTATGACTCGTGCCAAGGCCACTGTTCGTCGTCACAAAAAATGCTTGGTTCGGAACCTTAGATATGAGTGGGGAAGGTTAATAATGAACATCCCTGCTCACCCAATCAAAGATCGACCTCTATTAAATCATGATATGAGTTTTATTTACTTTATATGTTCATATTCCGATTTATTTGATAAATCCTAAAAATTTACTACGTGAAGCATTTAAGTATAGACTATGTCATTCATCTTGGAATAATTTGAGTTTATGTATTTTTTTGAAAGAATTTTGAAGATGTACAACTCAAAGAAATTGAGTTTACAAAAATAAAAATCAATATCATTCCAAATTAAACGACACAACCTCCATCCATCCACATTCATAGAGATATATCACATAAGCAAATAGCCACATGGTAGGATGCTAAGCATAATAAAAAAATTATGTACAAGCGGGATGCTAAAGTATAACAACTTATATATTTACCGACGTCCTGCAAACAGCTACAAAACAAAGTTAGTAAAATATGCATGATCATATATACAAAATCCTAATGCAATACATACACAAGAATGTTTCTAAAGATCCGGTTCTAAAACATAACATGTGAAACATTGCAAAATATGCAATAGCGTATAAAATCATGTAATAATCGATTAAAGTACAAAGATGCAAATTTAGCCGAATTTAGGCATGAATCATGTATGTAAAAGCATGGATATGCATGGCATGCAAGATATATACATATGTATAGTTAGGGAAAGCGATTAAAGAATGGGATAGATAAGAAGTGGGATGGGAAATTATTACAATACTTTAAATATTACGAATCCGAGGGAGATGAATAAATATTATAACACAATTAAAAAATCTTCAAAACCACTCAAAATAAAATAAACATAAGAAAATAGCAGCTTCAAGCGCCTCAAAGACTATCGGAGGTTAATCTTCTCAACGTTGGAAAACTGCCCGATTTTGCCTAGAGGTTGCGGGCATGATCATGAAGGTTGCGGGCGTGATGATGTACTTTTAGGTGGCTACCCGGCCAACTAATGGGTTGGGTAGCCCGGTAAACTCAGTCAAACTCTGTTTTCTTAGATTTCCACAACAAAAACATAACTAAAAACAATATATATAGAAGTCTCAACTCACCACTTTCAATTAGATTACAACTATATATAATATAACAAAAAATCAAAGTAAAAGAGCAAAATAAGTAAGAAATGCAAGGAAATGAAAAGTTTGTGAAATTCACCTTCCAAGGAAAGGATGAACTCCTTAGTTCACAAACTCCCTCTTGATCACCCTCAAGTGTATGAAGTGTGTTCTCAAATCCTCAATTTGAAATTATGGAGTTTATGGTATGGAAAGTGGCTAACTCTCTAATTTTTCTCACTTTCAATCACTAAACACTCTTCCTTATGATCAAGGCAATTGATCTTTAGTTAATATCTTTTTTGGAGTGGTTTTGGCATATGAAAATGAGGAATTTCAATAGCTATGGAAACTTGGAAGTGTTTTGGCTTAAGGTTGCAATTTAGACAATTTTTCCTCTTTTGTTCTCTTTTCTCTCTAACTCTCTCGAATGATCTCTTTTTTCTCTTCGATCCTCCCCCTCTTTAATATAAAATCTAAATGTATAAGCCATGAAGGAATAAACAAGCCAAGGAATGGGGGACAAGGTGGAAGACAAAGGTGATGGGGATGACAAGGATGATAATGATGATCAAGACTTTGTTGCTTTTGATTCATCCTTTATGACAAGGCCAAAACCTCTTTTGATAATGAAGGGTGAGTGGAGATAATGGAGGATGAGTGGGTGCACTTGAACAGATCATAAAATGGGTCAATGGGGGTGTCCCAACTAAACGGAAAAAAAAAAGGGTCTACTGCTATCTTAAGCCTGGTCAACAAAATCTACTCTTAAGCCCGACTTCAAACGAACATATCTCCCATATCCATACTTGGTTTTAGGTTATGCTTAAGTCTGAATTGAATCCCCAGAAGTCTACTTTTCAATAGTGGTAGCCTCACTTCTAAATTCCAAGTGTACAAAGAGATATACCTAATTTAGTGAAGGCTATTCATTTTTTTCTTAACGATTTGATACTCATCCTTTTTCTATACTAGTTTTCTTCCATCCCCTCATATTTTCTTCAAATATAAACCTATAAAGAAGATGTTTTAAAATATTTTTTAAAGAGTTCACCTCCCTTCCATTTATTTCCACTTTATCCTTACTCGGTTTACTAAAAAGTGCAATATTTTAATCGAAATGGGAGTCTCGGAATATCGTAGAAACATTTAGAAAAATATTTTAAAAATAGGGTTTTAAGGTTTAAAATAATTTGGCCAAAATGGGGTCTAATAGTTTTCAGAGAAAGCCAAATTCTATTTTTCTTGTTGAGAATTTTGTGAGAAACATCTTCTTGTTATTCTTCATAGGGTGATCAAAAGAAAGTGCCCAAATCTTAGGCCTGGACAAAATGGGGTGTCTACATTAATATATTTAATATATCGATTATACATTAAAAGCCTAATAACTATCTATTATTTGATAACTATAAAAAAATATCTATTAACAACAAATACAATAATCTATTACATAATGACCATCCAAAAATATCAACAAAAATAACCACCAATTACATGATCATCATCCAAAACACATGCTAAAAATTAATTTGGAAAAAAAAAAAGATGTAAAAGATTTATCATTTTAATATAATTTTATCTTTGGTGAGTAGAAATAATTTTTAAAAATTTAAAAATATTTTTTTTACATTTATTTTTGTCAAACTAGTTTATATTTTATTAAATTGATGACTTTGTCCTTGAAATGGAATAACAATATCTTCAATTGTTTTTGTTTGGAACAAGATTCAAAATTCAAGATCAAATATATCACAATTGAAAAGTCAGTTACCAAAGTAATACAAGCCTCAAACTACAGGAACCGTTAGTATAATTCGCCCAAAATATAAAAAGAAAAAGTGTGCTATTTTAATGTATCCAAACAAGCTCTTAATGTTGGGATTAGTGTAAAAAATAATTAAAAATAATTAAAAATTTTTAAAATATTTTATAATGAGTGAAAAAAATTATAAAATTAATAAAAAGTGTATTGAGTTTTATAATAATAAAAAATTTGAATACTCTTGTACATAAGAGCAAAAGTGGCTGCGAATAGGGCTCCAAATAAATGGAGCCAAGTTGCGCTGAGTTTTGTTATCAAGCTCGTTTATTGAGCTCGAACTTGGCTTGATAACTGATTGAGTTCGAGCTTGACTCAGCTCGTTAATATTAATGAAACTCGAGTTCTACTCGATTCGATAAGATTTTTTTTTAATAGTATTTAATACATAAATAATGTATTTATACTATTACATATGTATATTATTTAATATATAAATAATACAATCATTATATAATTTAAATAAAGATAAACAAGCTAAATTTATTCGAGCTCAAACTCCGCTTATTTACTAAATGAGTTGAGCCAACTCGTGAATAGCTCTATTCATTTGCAGGCAGAGTAAACTATTATTAAGTATTGAGTAAGCTATTCTTGAAATATTTCAACAAATAGTGAGTAAACTATTTGTTTCATTGTGAAATTTTTAAAAATAGTTTATTCACTAGTTTACTCACCTAAGTCACTATTTGTGGAAATATTTGTTTGATTTTAGAGTTTTTAAAAATAATTTTTAAATTTTTTATAGATTTTTTTATTTTTAATAATTTTTTTTAATGTTTTAATTATTTTTTTACATTCTACATTTACTTAATTGAAATACACTTTAAAAAGTATATAATTTGTGAAAAAAATCTCTCTTTAAAATTCACTAAATTCAAAAAAGGGTGAAGCATCAATAAATTTTAAAATGTGATCTTATAAATTGTTTAGTCCTTATTTTTTTTCTTATGAATTCAAAGATCCTATTAAAATAGAAATTACACAAAAGGGTAGTCACTTACACGTTTGGATTTAATTTCTCAGGGATAAAAGTGGGTTTCTGAAAATGTGAAATTACATATTTGCGCAATCAGTTCTATAGAGGTTTTGAATTTTCTCTTTTTTTTGGAATAAATCCCACATAAGGAATAAGAACGTAACACTCCAATGTAATACACTAAAAAACTCTTTAGTATATTTTTTTCGAAACATAACAACGTAATACTTCAAAAACACTCCAATGTAATACACTCTAATATAACACACAACAAAAATCTCTCTAGTGTACTTTTTCCAAAAGTAATACTCCAATCAATGTAATCTTAAACGTAACACTCCAATGTAACATATATAAAAACACTAAAAGATTACTTAGTATATTTTTTTCTAAATGAAACACTCATAGTTTGAAATTATTACTTTTGGAATGGTTTGAAGAATCTCACATATTTTTTTTTGGAGTGTTACATTGAAATATTACGTTTGGAAAAAGTACATTAATGATTTTTTTGTGTGTATTACATTGGAGTATTACACTAATTAGGAGTTTTTATTTATTTATTTATTTATTTATTTTGAATGTTGTATTAAAGTGTTACGTTTAGAAAAAGTATATTAACGAATTTTTTTGGAATGTTATATTGAAGTGTTACGTTTGAGTGTTACATTGAAGTGTTACGTTTGAGTGTTACGCTTGAGTGTTACAGATTGAAATTATACATTTGCTCAAAACTTGCCAAAAAGTTTTGTACTCCTTTTGAAATATTTAAAGAATTTCACATTTTTTTGAAATGTTTAAAGAATCTCATATTTCAAGTTATTTTTGTACTCCTTTTGAAATATTTAAAAAATCTTACATTTCAAGTCATTTCAAATAAAAAAGATTCTCATATAAAAATTCATTCAAAATTTAATTTCCATAAATTGTGTATCTCACTTTTTTAGTGCGCACACATAAAAAAAAAAAAAAAAAAAAAAAAAAAAAAAAGAAGAAGAAGAAGAAGAAGAAGAAGAAGAAGAAGAAGAAGAAAGCATGATAGAAATAAGAGTATAACCGTAAATCTAATTTTTAAATAATATATAAAATCTATCTTTCCAAAATCAGTAGGACTAATTGGTCTATAAGAAAATTTTTGAGACTAATTGGATTACCATTCCTCAATATGAGATTTATAGGTAAATTTTCCTACAAAAAATTACAAAAATTCAATATATTTCCATATTTTTTTATATGTTTATTAAATTTTCTTTTATATTTCTTCACAAATATTTTACTTTTTAAAGTATTTTTAAATTAGAAACATCTTAAAAATTACAACCCAAAAAAAAAAAAAAAAAAAAAAACTGAAATATAAAAAAAAAAACTTTACTAAAAGACAATAAAATATGAAAAATAATAATAAAAAAAAAACTCAAAAACTTGGAATAAAAAAAAAGTACTTTGCAAATAATTCACAACTGCTGGTGGCCTAGTGTTAGATGTTATACAGTGAAAGTACTTTAAAATTGAAAAAACAATAATAATAAATAAAATAAAATAAAAAAATCTCAAAAGTGTCAAATAATAAACCTAAAAGAAGTGTAAAATAAACTATTTTCATAATCAGTTAAAAAAGATGCGATGAGAAATTTTACAATTACAAAACCTCAACTCAATAGTTTAGAGGTATGTAGTACATTATACATCAAATATATATCAAGTTTTCAAATATTAAGTTGGTAAATGAATCGATTTTAGTGGAAGTAAATTATAACTTTTCATAGAGATAATTTTAAAATCGACAAATGGTCCAAAGACTTGTCTAAAAAATTGTACAAACTTGGTTTGTTTGGGATTTGTTTATTTAATAATACGTGTATAACAACTTATAGCAAATAAATTGCTTATTTAGCAACTTCTTAAACAACAAATGGTTTTTTATCACAAGTTTATAAAATAGATTAGTGTTATAAATAGGAAGCTTGTGAAGGCTGTTGCAAAATAGTGATTGTTCGGCAGCTAATGGGGCCTTTTTCGGACCTCATTCTAATGATTCGAGCTGTTTATTTTTCAGAAGATATCAAATTAATCATGCCTGCAAAAATTTGAATTAATCGGATATTGTTATCTTTTTTATCAAGTTATGTTTGCGATGAGATTTATACATAAAATTAAATTTACCATTCAATTTTTTAGATATAAATATGTCCTGATGAAAGCGATATAACTTGAATTTTTATAAATATATTGAGTGAATGGTTTGAATCGTCAAAATGAGACCGAAAAAAGACTCCATTAGTCGCGCAATAGTGGTAGCAGCATTTCCAATCCCACAGATAGGACATATGTTGTAAACAGTAATGATTCAGACTCCCACAAAACATCACTCTTACAACCCCCACTCACTTGTGATTGGTCTAACTAACAAACAGAAAAAAAAAATAAAAAATACAAACACATCATTGATCCACATCACTGTGGGAGTGGTGGGGGTCTCCCCAAGAGGGGTCCCAAACATTTTTCATTATAATTGAAAGTAAATTACAACAAATTGGAGAGACAGAGGGAGAGGGAGAGGGAGAGGGAGAGAGGGTCATTTTTAATTGCTAGAAAACTTGACAACAAAGAGAGAGAGGGGTCATTTTTAACAACAATGCTACCGACCCCCAGTATGGACGACCCCCAGTGCCACCCCAGTGACGTGGCAGTGTGTGGTTGGCCAAAATCCAAAAAAAAAAAAACTGTTTTTGCACCAATCAGGGACGACCCCCAGCACCCCTAGCTGGGGGTCTAAGTCATTTTTCCATTTTTAATTGCTAGAAAACTTGACAACAAAGATTAGTTTATTAGAATTTTTTTTATTTTTTTAAGGAAAATATAGGAGAACTGCATTAATAAAGGAAATAAAAATAGTGTTGCCCCATTGAAAGAAGTACCAGACAAAGCTAATCGAAAAACAGCCTCTAAAACCTAAGAAGAAATAAGAACCAACAACGCCTAACCAATGTCTAAACCAAATAAAGAAACACCCAAAACCGCTTACCTGAAAATGCATTGAACTATGTTTATTAGATTAGTTATATGCTATGTTGCGATCCAAAAAACCCTAATTCACAGAGTTCAAAAACCAAAATCCAAAAATATGATAAAAGAAGTCACAGATCCAATTATTTTGACAAAACTCATATATTTTGCTACCAACTCATCACACTCATCAGTCATCAGTTTTTAATTCATAAATTTGTGCCCAGTTCAATGAATACCCATTGAATAGTGAAGCAACAAGGCCAAGTCTGATTTAATTTTCTGAAACTATTTTAAGAATTAAAAAAAATATATAGAAATTAATTTGATAAAAATAAATATCAAAAAGATATTTTTAAAATTTTTAAATTATTTTTGCTCTCCCAAAAATAAAACTATATAATAATAATAATAAGTATTTTAATTTTTTTTTACCAAATTAATTCTTAATTTATATTAAAAAAAATCTAAAATAAATTTTGAAAATTAAACTAAACATTTTTTACTTTTAAAAAGAAATTTTGAATCGAATAAGAGGAGGTACACAAGAATAAGAGGAAGAGTTATTTTGGGAATATGGTTGAAAGTCATCTTTTAACTTTTAACTTATTTGGAATCACATTATCTCTCATATTTTTTACACATTTAAAAAAAAAAAAGTTAAAAAATTAATTTTTAACCATCTTTGCGAAACAATCCAAAGAAGAGGAAAAGTGGCAGAAGGAAAGAAGTAGATAAGACAAAGTATATAATTATTCATTATTTTTGCATTGATATTGCAATATTTTAACATTTAAATTTTTAGGAGTGGTACAAAACTTCACTTATATTTTAAAACTTATAATCAATGTTACCATGTTATGATCGTATCATCATTACTATAGTCACAACCATTATTACTGTCATCATCACCCCATCACCACGTCACCACCTCCACCTTCATTTCACCACCACTAACCATAAAAAAATATTTTTGATATTTTCTTTGAAAATTATTCGCTTAAAGAAACATTCCTAAAAAATATTTTTCGTTAAATTTGCATATTTGACTCACTTTCATCATAAATTTGCAAATTTCGCACACGAACGTGCCCGCCACATGGCCTCCACAGAAAAAAGAGCAAAAGAACAAAGGCCTACTACAAATTGGAGTAACTGTGCAAGAAATTTGTTGGGCCTGTCCATTTTCTTCAAGTAAACTTAGCCCATCAATGAAACATATATTATTATTAGGCCCCAAGGAAGGGTCCAATCCATGTTGTAGAAGGCTGGCTCAATCTAGTAACCACTTTCCAGTGAAGCAAAGCAATAAGCACAATAAAACGGAGGCGATTTCCGGCCGGTCCTATGCATCTATCAATACTCAATGGACATGTTTGATTGAGTGGATTGGAGCATAAGATTGGGATTATTAATACGTGGGTCCAATTATCCTATGTTTGTTTTAACATTTTGGTTTAGGATTATTAATCCAATGGATAATTAATCTAACAAATTTGTGGGATTATTAGTAATGGGGTAGGGGTGAGATTATTAATCAAATGGATATTAATCTAATTGGATAGTGAATACCACACTAATTTAATAGGATTATTAATACTTCACTATTAGTCTTGTGAATCAAACATGACCAATAAGTTGTGTCTCAAATTAATAGATTCACGTATCTGTTTTATCATTAAAACTCAACTCATTGACCTATAATTCTCAACTCACACTAACAATCTTATCGTTTTTCTAACGATTTTCAACAGCAAAAAGTATTATTTTCAGGACTAAATTCATACAAATTTCACACAAGACTTATCAGGTAATAATTCCAATCAATGGGACTGGCTACTAATCTTACCTAGAAGGGAACCAATGCATTTAGCAGAAGACTGACCTTTGAATTCTCTTTTAGCCACCCATTTCATAGATCCAAGAAATGTTTTCTGAGCTTCTTTTTTATTTTTTATTTTTTCATTTTATTGTTTAATTTTTAGAGCAAACCTGACTTTTGAATGATTAATAATAGAATAAATTATGAATAGGTCTCACTTTTGGGATTTATTACCCATTAAGTCCTATTAATAAATTTATCAATCTTTCTTATTTTTATGAATAAATTTACAGTAATAAATTTTGTCAGTTAAGACTTATAGGTAAATAAGTTTAACTAATAGGACTGATTGATAAGTATCTCTTAAATAAAAACCACATTTAAATATACGATTACAGTTTTATTACGAATATACAAATCAAACATAGAAGAAAATACATAATACATATGAAGTGATAAAATTTTATAAAATATATTAATGAGACCTACTTTCAAAATAAATTAATCGGTTCCGATAGGTAGCTCGAATTTGGAGGCTCGAATTCAGAAAAGAAGAAGAAGAGAAGGAAGAAGAAGAAGAAGAGAAGGAGGGAGGAGGAGGAGAAAGGAGGAGGACTGGAGGGGGCATAATCACAGGAGGAGGAGGAGGAGGAGGAGGCGGAGGCGGGGTCGGAGGCGACAGCGGTGGTGCTGCGACGATCTCCTCTCCTCCTCTCTCTTTCTCCCTCTCTCCTCCTCTTTCTCTTCTCCTCTCTTCTTCCTCTGCTCTTCTCCTGTGTTCAACGAAGAAAAAGAAGAAAAGAAAGAAAGAAAAGGAAGAGAAAGAAAAGGCAAAAAAAAAAAAAAAAAATCGAAACCCAAAACTGCTCTTCTCCTGTGTTCAACGAAGAAGAAGAAGAAAAGAAAGAAAGAAAAGGAAGAGAAAGAAAAGGAAAAAAAAAAAAAAAAAATTCGAAACCCAAAACGACGTTGTTTTGGGTTTCGAGCCGAATTCGGGCCACCGAATTCGAGCTACGAGTCATTTTCCTAAATTAATTAGTTGTTGATGCTGGATTTACAATACTGTATAGTTGGGCCATTCTGTAGAAATGATTGGTGAAAAGTTATAATTAAGTTTTGAGTGCTGATTTTTTATTATTTTATTATTTTATTCTATAGATAATTTTATGCGACCCTAGTATTTTGACTTTTATGTTGATTTGGTTCATGTAATTTTATTTACATTAATTTTATTTTTGTTTCTTTAATTTGTTTTAATTTAGTCTAATTATTGATGTCCATTAGGCCTTTTTTTGACAGAAAATGTACACTTGAAGTGCCCATGGTCTGTTTTGAAAAATAAAGCGGTCTATTTAAATTCTGTCTGGTGGTGATTGTTTGACTCTTTCAAAATAATTTGAAGAGAGAGAAATTTATGTTGTTTTAGTTCTCAAATTATAAAAACACAGTTGATAAATATAACATATTATAGTAATAAGTCTAAAATGATATGGCAAAATAAATAGACATTTGCATGATTGGTACGAAATGATCAACATATCCAATAATAGCTCTATAGCTAAATTACGATAGAAGTTTATGTACTTTTATTCTTGTGTTATTTTGGTCCATATAATTTTAATTGACTCAATTTTAACATTAAGTTTATGATTTTGTTTCAATTTAATTCAATTGATTATAACTCTTACTATTTTTTTTAATGAAAAATACGCATATAAGTTACATATGTTATATTTTTAATATCAAAATTATAAAGTTACTTTACTCAGTGAGTTAAACTCAACTAATTCAGTAATTATTTTGTATCAAAAACAATAATAATATTATAATTGGATTGAATTGACACAAAATCTAAAATTAAGGGTCAAAATTAAGTCAATTGAAAATATAGGTATCAAAATGATACAAGGGGCAAAATATAAGGAACACTATTGTAATTTGCCACTACTCTACTTTACATTTGTAATAGAACTAATATGGAAACTATGAATAATATCTTTCTCAATATATACGCCCAAGTAAATTGCTAAAAAGTCGCCCCAAAACAAAAAAAAAAAAAGAATTGGGATCCTCTAGAGTGATTTTTTCCTAAAGTTTCCTAGAGTGCTACATTGTGTGGTTGAGATTTACTGGCAAG
Organism: Camellia granthamiana; assembly: GCA_036172215.1. Classification (NCBI taxonomy): domain Eukaryota; kingdom Viridiplantae; phylum Streptophyta; class Magnoliopsida; order Ericales; family Theaceae; genus Camellia; species Camellia granthamiana. The sequence goes on along the minus strand of CM069903.1, from coordinate 141,999,665 downwards.
TCACATCAATTTTTCTGATGTGACTTACCAGTAAATCTCAACCACACAATTTAGTACTCTAGGAAACTTTAGGAAAATTTCACTCTAGAGGATCCTTACTCAAAAAAAAAGGAATAAAAGAAAGAAAAGAAAAGAATGAGAAAAGAAGAGCTAAAAGAATGAGAGGGAAACATACACATAACTGAAGAGTTGATTTTAAACTTTAAAATAAAGATTAAATGGAGGTCAAACTCATCACAGATTCGCAAGTCATCACAAATCTTAAGGAATGAGTATAAAATTTCCCCAAAAACTATTATAAAGCAAACTTAACATAAAGATATTCAAATTAATCTTATTGTATTAAAGAAGTTTCTTGAAATTTTGAAGAATGGGTCTCTTCTACCAACTCTCCTCGGTCCACATGACATTGTTAGATTGTTAGACCATTTTCCTTTATTAATTACTATATTTTAACAATAAATAATGATATAATACTATATTTTAACAATGTTGCTTTAATGGTGACTTTACTATTTTAGTACAACAAACTTTCCCTCTATTAATTCTCCTATTTTAACTACCATTTCAAAATAATATAGTACATACAAGAGCTAGCAAAAAAAACTACATAATCAAAGTTTATTAACTTAAATTAAAGTTGCATACTATAAAATAAAATAACATATGACACGATCATGGAGAATGAGAAAGAAGAACATAATAATGTGAGCTGTTGGACAAAGCCTTCATTTGGGATGTGAGTTGACTTTTTGACTTTTTGACGTAAGGTTAAAAAGCTTCATTTGGAATAGATTTTTTGACTTTTTTGAGAGAAAAAATGAAATGATTATGGTTGGATGTGATATTTTGGGCTGGTTTGGGATACTTAAAAAAATCCAAAAAGCTCCTAAAAAAGTTAAAAAGTTATTACTATTCATCAAAAAAATAATAATAATTTTACACACAAATTATTATAACACAGTTTGAACCGTCCCACATACTGTTGCTGAGTTGCTGAAATGATTTGGAAAAATTGCACAGGTGGGGTGCACAAACAACACAATGCTGTTCGGCTCATGGGGCCCCATCATGGGTCTCGTTTTGATAATCTGAACCGATCAATATGTAGAACTCGTCGAGTACTATATGTCCTTAAAAAAATCACGTTGATCGAATATCGCTAACTACAGGATTAAATCAGTTTTGTATAAAAAAAGATGGTGTTATAGTTAACGATTGAAAAAAAAAAACTAATCCGATCAGATAGCTATCAATATCCGATCAACGTGATTTTTTATAGACATATAGTACTCGACGAGTTCTACACATTGAACGGTTCAGATTATCAAAACGGGACCCGTGATGGCCTCCACGGACCGAACAATGCCGTCCAATGCAATGCCCGAAAAGTAGACAACCATTTCTTATCATCAATTCACTCCCCCAGACCGTATGGCCTACTGCCTACTGCCTATTGTCCTTATCTTCTCCTACACACTAATTTATATAATTTTTTAATACATATTTTATCGTAAAAAATCAAAAAATTAACCTAAACAACCATATTTTTTTTCTCAACTTTTTAGTTCAAGAAGTCAAAAAGTGCACTTATTTAGGACATCCCAAACAACCCTTTATCTTATTGACTTTTTGGTCTATTTTTTTTTTTTTTTTTTGTATGACTAAAATAGCAAAAAAAAGTGCATGCCAATTTTTTTTTTTCTTTTTTCTTCCTTGATTGCTCGTTTTCAGTGATTTGTGTGCTTGATCCATTCTATATGTGAAATTTTAAGGTTTATGTTTCTATGCTTGAGTTTTGTGTGCCTTTTTTATTTTGCAAATATCAATCTTAAATTTTGATGGAAGTACTATGAAATTTTTTTCGTTGATTTCTTTCATTTTTAAGGGGAGATGTACATTGTTCTTCAAATACAATTGGAAAGATAAATATGTTTGTAGACAAATTTGTTGAGCTCATAGCTAAATTTTATGTCAAATTTGACACAAGGTATAACATTACTTAAATGTAGTAAATCTTTTAACTAGCCATTGAAGAGAAAAAAGAAAAAAAAATCATTCATGTTAATTTTTAGCAATAACTACCTTTATACCTTAATAGTAGAAAAGCTCGTATGTGGGGTACCCTACACTAATCACCCATTATCATTACATGTCATTAAGCAAAATATGAAAATAAATGTGGAAAATATAGGGTTAAATATGCAAATGGTCCATGAAGTCTGTATCTTATGTTATTTTGGTCTCTAATATTTCAAACGTGTTAATTTGAACCACAACCTATTAATTTTTGTCATTAAATGGCCTCTACTTTTGTTTCCGTTATCAATTGATGGAAGTAAAGATATTTTTGTCAAACCACATATAACATTGAGAAATTTGTAGACTAAATTGACATAATTAAAATTTAGAGATCAAAATGAAACAAAACACATTTTGGTGCCCACAACGCATTTGGCCCCTTTTTTTTATTTTTATTTTCCCACTCATTTTGCAAAAGTGCAAATGTGATTTTACAAAAATACATTTACTTCCGTTATCAATTGCAGATGAAACGGAAGTAAGAACCATTTAGTGACAAAATTAGAGATGAAATTGATAGGATTGATAGGGAAAGGCGGGAAATGTTACCATGTCCATCCCAAAAATGGTGCATATGATATAAACCGTATTCAAAAAGTACAATTTTTATTAAATCATATAATTTTTATCACAAAAAATATAACTTTATTTATTTATTATTTTAAGGATTCACATCATAATTTCATTATTTATAACTACCACCACAAAATTGCAGTTTCTCTTACGATATACAAATATATAATATAGTATTTTTCGAATTAAAATATGAAGGACTAACCTCGTTTGGGAACAGGCTATTTTAGTAACTTTTTGGCTTTTTACGAAAAGATGTGCAGAAAAGTAGAGAGATGATGTGACTAGTTTTAGTTGGCTTTTTGACTTTTTGACTAAAATAGTCACTCCCCAAACGAGGCATAGTTTAAGCCATAAATATATGATAAACCAGTGATGATGGGTTCAAACAAGGGTATAGCTTTGACAAACATACTACCAACTAACTAAAAAAATTACACAACTGGAATGAAAGAGATCTAAGAAGAGTCAATGCAATGCGCAATGCACAAACCTGATGGCCCAATTAAATACGAAGAAAACTATGAAAAAATTGGCAAATGGCGTGCGAAACAGGTTTGCGTACACTCCCGGAATTTGATATTTTGACTTTTGATTTTGAAGACATCGACGCGTATTTTGGCCAGACACAGATTCCCGGATTGACCTCTCAACTGTCATCCCCTCTGGCGAGAGCAGCCTATGGTCCAAGCCCACTACACTATATTTGTAGAAAAATGTGGTACACTTATCCTACACGTATCATTTTTTCTATTATAATTTTATTTTAATAATTTTTTTTATATAAAATTTAGAAATAAGTATGATGTGATAAGGACATTTATAAAATTATAAAAATAATAATAAATGATATCAATGATAATGAACAGCCACACAATGCCCAACCCTCTTCGTCTTCTTCTGCTATTCCCTCCCTCCCGTTATAATAAAATCTTAGATCTAACTCATTCTTTCTTTTCTTTTTTTTTTTTCTGCCAAATTTAAAAACCCTAGATTTATCCTTATTTTTCTTGCAGATGTGAGGTTGAGATAGAGAAAGGTCATGCTGGGTTACTGAGGTGGTCACTAGATGGAGAAGAAAAGTTGTGAAATAATGTGGTCGCTACGTGGAGGATAGGGTATTGAATAGTGATTGTATGATAGAGGAAGATTGGGGGTGGTGGTTATAGAGTTAGGATTTGAAGATTAAGGGGTGTTAAAAAAAAATTACCCTATTCAAAAGTTTTGTTTTATCTCATTAGGCACTTCAAAATCTCAAAAACACTCCTTACACCATTTTTCAAAAGGGTTTATTACAGTTTATACTCTTAAATTATCGCTAAATTGTCTATTTAATCTTAAACTATCAATTAAATCTATTAAATTCCTAAAGCATTTAATTCAAACCTATTTAGTCTTTGAAATAATTACAAGAGTAAAATATAAGCTCATAAGTATTACAAATTAGTAAAAAATAATATCTAGTTAAAATTTGATTTAAAAAAAAAAATTATTCTTATCTTGTCTTTAAAAAGTGGTCGTTAATTCTTATAGTGAATTTTCTTTATAATGGTAAGGGTATATCTATAGTATTTTCTTACTTATCTTCTACAATGGCTACAAGCTTACCCTTATCTACTATTATATGTTAGATTTCCTTTGTAATTTCTAATTAATTGTTTTTAAGTTTTTTGCTAAATTCTTTTTATAACTTATTTAATGTATTATTTTGTTCTATTATTATGTAGCAAAATGTTATTATTTAAATTATTTAATTTTACTTCTTCAGTATAATTAATACTTATATAATTTTATTGGTAAGATTGAGAAATCAAACTCTAATACTAATTTAAACACATAACGAAATAAAACACTTTTTAAAGACAAAATAAAAATTTAAGATTTTTCTATGAATAAAATATTAATTAGATAGGATCTTTTACTAATTTATAATATTTATGAGCATATATTTTATTTTTGTGATCCTTTCAGAGATTTAATAGATCGAATTAAATACTTTTAGAGGCTTAATAGATTCAATCAATAGTTTGAGAATTAAATAGATTTTAAGAATTGAGTAGACTCAATCGATAATTTAAGAACTAAGTAGAGAATTTGACGATGGTTTAAAAATAAAAAGTATAATAAATCTTTTTTCAAAATTCAAAAATTTTGTTTTATCTCACTACACTTTTCAAAATCTAAAAAGCATCCTCATAGCTCTCTCTCTCTCTCTCTCTCTCTCTCTTTTTGTGTGTGTGTAAACAGAAACTCTCCTAAACCAAGGCATTTGGCCTAGTGATTGTATAATACTCTTTGTGATATAAGGTTCCAAATTCAACTCCTAAGGAAAGGAGTTTAATGCCCTTTGTTGGTGGTTTATTTCCCCTCCATTATGGGAGTTGTATGTAACTAGTAATGATTGTTGAGTTTTGGCTTAATTGGCTTGATAATTGATTGTTAGGTCAGCTTGGTTAACTTTCTAATTATTGTGAGTTAGTGGTTTGTTTGATGGTATAATATTTTTTTATACTTGTAATTAATTTCCTATCAATTGACTCCCCCTAAAAAAAAAAAAAAAAAAAGAAAGAAAGAAAGAAAGAAAAACTCTCTAAAAGTTACATCATTTTATATAAAATTTATATACAAATTGTGATGACCAGGTACATAAAGCCGCCTCGTTCCTCTTTGATTTATGTTAGGTTACTCTTGTTAGAGTGTCGGGTTTAACTTAAAGTCTTGTTAACTGTTTGGGTTTGTTGTAATTGGAAACCTTTCTCAAAATCCTCGTTCTTATTTATTCCAATGTCAAGTTTTACATGTTTCGGGAGACATGAGGTTGGATCCGGGATTTTCTATGTAGCTAGTAAAATTTTTGACTGGGAGGCAGGGCCACACGTGCGGGGGCTTGGGCCGCATGTGAGGAAGAGGGGCTGCAAGTACGGGGAGGAGGGCCTGCACGTACGGGAGGTGAGGCCTCACGTGCGGAAAACATGGGTGGTCTGGGTGCAATATTGGAATAATTACATGTGAAGTAGCATGTGAGGTGAAGGGAGGGCCGCATGTGTGGTGGAGGCGTGCCGCACGTGCGGGGAAAGGTGCGCACGTGCGGGAGGCTGCTAAGTCCGAGAATTCCCTCATTTTCTCCTTCTTGGGCTGTGTGTATACCACTTTTACACATTTCTCTCTCTTCTCTCTACATTTCTTACACCAAACTAGATTAAATCCTTGATTTCTTCAAATCCATTGGAGTTTTGATCCTAGTCCCTTCATCAAAGTTGGATAACTTCTTGAGGGCTATGTTTTGTGCGGTGGATATCAAATTTCAACACCGTTGATTTTAGGGATTTCATCTCACTTCTTCAAAATTTGAAGCAGGGATTTTTTTAGAGTTATATATATATTTTTGCAAAATTATGTTGATTTGGAACTCTTTTGGGAAGTATGGAAACTTTGATTTTGACTTGTGTGTTGTGAATGATTTTAAAGGTGGGTTTCCATAGTTTTTTTTTTTTTTTTTTTTTTTTTTTTATAAATCCTTGAGATTGTGAGTTATATTATTGTAGAGAAGTGATAGCTTGAAATAATTTCTTTCAAAATAAGGAGGAAACCTAATTTATGGAAACCCTAGAAATTTGGAAAATTTTGAGAAAATGTGGTGATGCTATGAAATTGACATTTGACCAATATTATGACAAATGTGGGCATGAGGAATTTCATGGTCTATGAGAATTAGTGGGTTTGGAAGTTTATTGTTCAAAAATATTGATATAGTCATGAAATAAGAAAGTTGATGGAAATGCATGAAATGTGGAATGTGTTGCTCCTCGATAGAGATTGATGAGCATTTATTTATCTTGTGAAATTTTATTGAAAGAGAGTTGGGAATTGTGATCATAAATGGAAAAATTGTGTAGAAAAATATTTTAATGCATTGATAGATATATTACATTGCCATTTGAATTCATTTGATCATTACGAGTCTTGAATTGAGAAATTGAAAAATCTTGCATTGAATTGTTTTGGGGTAAATACGTTGGTAAGTCCAGATAGGGGGTGTAGATGAAATTGATTAAGTTGGCCGGAGTGTCTAGGGTAAAAGATTGAAAACATGCACAGAAGAGGTACCACGTGCCTTCCGATTAACTACCGGTAAAGTAGGGGTTTTGGTAGTGCTAATTATGCCTACTTGCAGACACCAACCTAGGGATTACCTGAGTCATATTTACTGCCCCTTGAACTTGATGTAAAATTATTGAATTTTAAATTTTCAAGTTTTCATTGAGCATGATGGTTTTCAAAAAGATGATAACATGACTTTATTTTAAAAGAATGGCATGGCATATGCATTTCACCTTGTGAGAATTGTGCAAAATGCATATACTTTGTTAAGAATTTTCTACTGGGTTTTGTGCTCATCCTATGGGATTTTAAGAGCACAAGGTTCTAGTTTTGTTGTGATTATATTTTTGCAATCCAAGTGCTATATTTGTATGGGTTCGAGTAACTATTTTGTGTAACCGGATTTAAGCCTTGGACTTTGTAGCCCTTTGATTTGAGGGCATTTATTTATTTTGACTGGATATTTTACATGCTATAGATTCATATACTAAAGTCATTGAATGCATAATTACATGTGGAACTATTTTGTAAATCTCATATGATTATTTATTCTAGTATTAGAGATTCACTTTTATTTATCGTAAGGAGCAATGGTGGATGTATTTTATTGGGCATATTTTATTGGAGCGTTACACAAATGTGATATTTGATTATTGCATTGATAATATACATAAATAGTAGCATCCAATAAATTAATACAAACAAGATAGGGCTATCGGTCTAATGGTTATATATAGTGCAAGTTTGTGGAAGGTTTCGAGTTCAACTCTCATTTAAAAAAAATGAAAAATAAAAAAAATCCCATACGCGTTGTAGTAGCATTGGCAGTGGTACTTTTTATTCAATAAGTTGCCACTGGACTCCCCTCCCCTACCCTCTATGGAGATTCAATCTGTACAACCTGCTATCTGAAGTTTAGCGGCTCTCCTACTTTATCCCATTAAAAGTAGACTAAATTTATATATTGTATTTGAATTTTAAATAAAAGGTAAATAAATTTATCCAATAATAATATATGAAATGATAAGTTCAATATATTAAAAATAATAATACGTGTAGCATTGCTTGACGACGAAAATATCATCTATATTTTGAATATGTATTATAAGCATCTGGTTGTTTATTTTGTAGTAAATGTTATATAATTTTTGATAAAGTTATAACTATTTATCGTTCAAAAATGATATTATGTATTTTTATAGTAATGTTTATTACAAAAATTAACATTATCATAATTTTATTTTTAAATTACAAATTATTGTAATCTATTAAAAAAAATATAACATTTATTACTAAAATACACAATATAATAAAAATACAGTGCATATAGAGACCCTTTAAATGGAAAAATTATTGGGTGTTCTTAAAGTACGACGTGTTCATATTCTTTACTAATTATCATACACTGTGTTCCCTTCATGTTTTCTAATCACTCAACACAAAATCATGAGTTTTGCCTTTTCTACCAATCACTATACCCTGGAGTATCACGTGACTGTACTCGAGGAGTATCCAATAATTACTCTTTTAAATGGTGTATAGTAAAAGAATTTCATAAATGCTTAAAATACTTAATTCAACACCTTAAAAATCACTTCTAATGATATGTTTGATAGGTGTTAAATTTTAATTTGTCAAATATTTTATTATGTAACGTCTAAAGTAATTTAGAAGTGATAAATTAAGAAGGAGAGTATTGTTGAAAGAATTTAAAGTAAATGAACAATAATGATGGAGACCCCCTTTTTTGGACACTCCCACAACTCTTAAAGTGATCCACACCACTCATGATGTAAACCCCGCACATATATGAGTGTGTCCCATATATTATGAGTGATATGAATCACTTTAAGGCCCCGTTTGTTTTGGAGTGTAATGGAAGGGAGGGGATTAAGATGGAGGTGGGGTTATTTAATGTTGTGTTTGTTTGTAGAGTTGGAGAAGGGATTAGAATGGAGGAGGGGATTAAGATAGAGGTTGGAAGGGGGATTGAGATGGAGGAGGTAGAGGTAGAGGTGATATTAGAAAAATAGTGAGGGGACTAGAAATTTTTTTATTTTTTATATATTGAAATTTTTTTTTAAACATTAATGTTTAATTTTATATATTTTTTTATTTGTTTTATTATTTTATATAAAAATAATTTAACAATTCCTACACTAACAACTATCATCAAAATAAATACAATTTTACTTAATCCCCTCACTATGAATCTCTTCCATTCTACTTCTAAAAACAAACGGGACCTAAAGATTATGAGAATCTCCAAAAAAAGGAAGTCTCACTCATTTTCTATAATATTGTTTTTAATTGAAAAATTTGTAAAAAAATTTGAAAAGAAAAAAAAATATAAATAAAATATACCTACTTTAGGCTGCTTTTCTCTTTCATTTTCCAATTTGCTTCCCAAATTCCTCACATAAATGAATTTGCCCAAGTTATGCAATGAAGCTAGCCACTCATTCTTCTCAATCCAACGCGCTTCCTCGCAATTGCACCCCAAATTCTTTTTTCTTCACTTATATTGAGCCAAGCCACCATAAAAAACGCGTAAAAACTCCTTGGCACCGACTATTGCTCCCATCATAGGCCTCGTTTGGGGTTGACTATTGTAGGTGCCATTTTGATTTTGAACCCCCCAAAAAATAAAAATTCCGCTAATCCCTTTGATTGTTTGGTATGGACTTTTTCATGAGAAAATCTTTTTTAAATGGCATGGCGACGTGATCTTGCTTTACTACTATTTCTTTTTGTTTACCACAAGTGTTAGAATTTCATTTATATTAAAAATGGAAAAGTGGAAATTATAAAAACCCAAAGGGTAAAATAGTGACTGCATGATATAAAACCAAAAATTTAAAATTGTTACCAAACAAAGTGGGCTATAAAAAACTTGGAAACAATTGGCTCTATTTAGGTTCCAATTTCGTGGCTTTTTAGTGAAAATATGAGGTAAAAAAAAAAAATTTATTTGAGAAAATGTGCAAAAAGTAAAAGAATGTGATAGGATTTTTAACTTTTTTATATAATTTTTTGATGTTTTAAATAGTTTTCAACTTTTAATTATTTTAGTCTATTGACCAACAACAGGGCCTTAGGTTATGCAAACAAGTGGGTTTTTTTAGTTCAAAATTTTCACTTTAAGGTCTTTTAGTCCGGAATTTTTTTAGTAATAACCAAAATCTAGTACGGTTGAAACTTGAAAATTATCTTACTATGACATCAAGTTAAAAATCTAATATTTTGTTTAGATCGTGGGATGAGAAAAAAAATAAAAAATTATTGTAGTTTCTCATTTAGGTGACAAAAGAAAAGAAAGTGTTTAATTTCGTTTTATCAAAATAACCTTCCATATTAATAAGTTATTTTTCCAGCTTTCTCCACCCTAGGATAATTTTTGTATTTTAGAAAATTTTCATTAAATTTATTTCTTTTCTCACCAAATCTCACTACTTTTAGTGAGAAACAAAACACAACTTTGGTGAGATTTTTTTTTCCATCATCTCTCATCATTTCTCACTTACTTAACCATCCAAACAAGTGAATGTGTTTCCTATTCTCACCATTTTGTTTTTCTCACCAAATCTCTCCATCCAAACTGAGTGTTATTATATATCCATATATAAATAAAAAAGTGACTTTACAATAATGACATTTTACATTGAGATTATAGAGATACACTATGCAAAAGTGGAATTGTTTTCAAAATTTTTTGTAGTGTGAATAGTATTTTTATAAAGGGAAAATTACAAACACACTCTTTGAGATTTACTTAAATTATAAATTACCTCCTATGGTTCTAAAAATTACATTATGCCCCATAAGATTTCTAATTTCATAACAAATATGTCATTTTATTAATAAATCATCAAGTTAATTAACAGTTTTTAATAATGTTAAAATTTTATTTCAATTAATAATTCAAATAATTTTATTATTGTATAGGTGAACAGTTAGAAATTTCACTTTTTCAATTAATTTTGTTAAATAAAAAATTCTGACAGAGAGATATTTGTAATTTTTAAATCATAAAAAATAATTTGTATTTTAAGCAAATTTCAAAGTGTAATTTACTCTTTTATAAATGTATTTCAGGCAACGGATGTTGCATTCAATTAATGAAACTTTTATTACCAATACCAACTAAAAATAAATAAAAACTTTTGTAACTTCCCCACACCCATTCCTTCTAATTTCCAAAGACAAAAAATAAATAAAAATAAAATACCATGATATTAATACATCACTCTGTTTGGTCTTGAGTTTTAAAAACAATTTTTAAAATTTTAATTTATATTTTATTTTAAATTTTAGTGAATTTTTTAAATATAAAATATATATTTTTTTACTTCTATATTTGTGAATTTAAAAAAAAAAATATCAAAAATACCAAAATATATTGAATTTTTATATTTTTTAATATTTAGTAAATTTTTAAATTTTTTTCTAGAAATTATATATTTTTTAAGTATATCTAAATTAAGTAAATATAAAAAAAAAGAAGTTAACTAAAATATTTTAAAAAATACAAACTAAAATTTTAAAATTATTTTTGAAAAATAAAAACAAAAAATCGGAATGTATTTTTTTCCCACTACAAATGGGCTTGCAAAAGCGCGTGGGTCGTACACTTGTAGTAAGGCCTCCCCATAGTTAGCGCCGCTGACCATTTCCAAACAACCAAAACCGTTTTTTCCTAGTATCTTCACAATCGTATGTCTCAATTTTTTTTTATATATAAATCTCACTAAAGTCTCACCAAATCCCCCACAATCTCTCTCTCTATCTCTCTGTACTTTCTTACAGAGAAAGCTATCTCTCTCTCTCTGTCTCTCTCAAACACCATCAAATCTTCAATTTAGATCTCTCCAATGGCCAAACCAAACATGCTCTGCCACCTCACAACAACCATACTCATTCTCCTCATCATCTCCCAATCTTCCTCTGCTAGACCGCTGACTGCCTCTTACCCAGACACCCTCAACCTCTCCCTTCACGGCGGCGCAGAATCCTCTTCTCAACCATGTGAATCAGTGGAGTCCAAGAACAGAGTTGGAGGAAGAAGATATGGACCTCTGTTTCTCACTATGCTTCCCAAGGGCACAACTGTGCCACCTTCTGGACCTAGTGGAGGAATCAACTAGACATTCCCTCGGTTCTTCATCATCATCAAGTTCAATTTCTATTTGATTTCTCTACTTAATTGAAATCATTACGCTGTGTTTTGGTTGGGGATTTAGAAAATAATTTGGAAAGAAAAATAAAAAAAGGAAGGTGAAATGTGAATAAAATATATTTACATTTCACCTAGTTTTACACACTTTTTCTCTTTCCCTTTCTAAATCCGTTCTCAAATTCTGAAACCAAATACAGTATTAATGTACTCACATCATATCGTCATGTATGATGTTAACATATTTATTATGATTTCAATGACTAGAGAATACTATAATTCTTTTTTTTTATTTTTTATTTTTTTGAAGATTACGACTTTAAGTAGTTTTCATTTGTGGAATGTAAATAGTATGGTGGGGTTTAGGAAAAGTTTGAATCACTTGATTTGTATACGTAGACTAGAATTGAAATAATTCATTAGTTAGTTAGTTAATTACTATATATTTGATAATAATTCAAGAGTTTTTATTGTTGTTGTTTCATTTATTTGTTTGTTATGTCATATGATTGATTCGAGTTTGGAACATGTAAGATTGAGCTTAAATGTGAACCCAACTCTGCAAAAGTTTTAATCACCAACATTCTGGTATGAGTACCATTGGATTGCGTGATATATATTTTTTTAATACAACAGTAATATTACTTCATCACTTATATATAGGCCTATTTTAAAAAGTGAGTTAAAAGTCTCTTTTTAATTTTTAATTCACTTTCTCTCTCACAAAAAAAGTCAAAATTAAAAAAAAAAATCAAAAAGTTAACTTTTAATCATCTTCCCCAAACATCCCATAATATTTTTATTCAATAATAAATAAATTATCATGTAAACATGATCAATCCCACTATATATATATACACTACAAAAAATTAAGATTTTAGTGACCAAAATTTAGGGACAAAATTATTATTTAGAAACCAAATAATTTTGTTATGAAAAGTGTCGTCATTATATTTTTGGCAACAAAAATTGGACATTAGTGATAAATTATTATCATTTTGGGACCAAATTTTTTGTCTCAAAAAATAAACTATTTTGAGGCCAAATTGTTTTGTCCCTAAAAGTCTATTTATCAGTGACATTTTCAAAATTTTGTCGCTAATGCCTCATTTTTGACTTTTTAGAACGACTTTTTAGCGACTATTCTCATGACGATAGAAATTGGTCTCTAAACGTTATTTGTAACAAAAATTTCACTTTTAGATACCAAAATATTTGATTTTTAAAACTCTTATACGTTGTAATGATATGTGGTGATTACATGACTATCTTAACATGAGTAGCTAAAAATTTGAATAATGGAAATTACTATAATTTTATTTTTAGTTAATGATACCAATTTTTACTGTTACTTAATTGATAATCGCTGCTCTATTTTTTATTTTTCTTATTCCAAATTATAAGATGAATCATAAATGTAGACATTTGTAAGTTTAAATATTATTAAAACTTAATTGATATAGGTAACTTTTTGAGTAATTACATGTATTTAACAAGATTATTCTTGCCTTTGTGTCCCGGAGCTATAGAACTACAAAATAATAATAAATAAATTTTTTTTTCTTACTTCTCAAACTGAAATGTAAATTTGTTCGCCAACAACACACCATTTGATTGACTGATTTTGAACTTTTGGTGTGACCATATCATTAGTTCAACTAATAAGATGTTATGAGTGAACAAATTTACATTCTACTCACCCTTGGTTTTAGTCAAAAATGCATCTTTTGATGCCTTTCAGTGAAATTGTGTAAATATGAAGAACATGGTTTTGTTTGTATGGTTAAACCCTTAAAAAAAATTAAAAAATTAAAAAATTAAAAAATTAAAAATTTAATTTTTAATATGGACATAAGATGGATTGTGTACTAGTGTCCGTTGGAAGAATCATTCAACTTGTTTTGTTTGGATTTTTAGAATTCATTTTTTAAAATATTGAAATTTTTTATTTCCGTATTTTTTTGTTTTAATTGATTTTTTTTAATATTCTAAGCATTTTTTTTAAAAAAAATTTAGATACACCTACCATAAATACACTTAAAAAGTATAATATTTGAGAAAAAAATCTTTAGAAAATTCACTAAATACCAAAAAAAATTAGAATTTAGTAGATTTTTTATATTCTTGTGTATTTATTGATTTTTTTAAAATATTTTTTTTACAAATATTTTACTTTTTAAATACATCTAAGTAAAGTGCATCTAAAAAAGTAAAAAAATTACTTAAAATTTTAAAAATATTCACTAAAAATAAAAAACATAAAAAACAAAAAATTCAATTTCTATAAAATTGAATTCAGAAAATTGAAACTAAACACACTTATTGTTTTTGGATTCTTCTTCATGTTAATATAGCACTCAATTTATTTATGTTAATATTGAACCAGAAATTATTTACTATTTTTGGGGTTTAACTAGACAACAAAACTATATGCTTTTGATATTTACAATTTTACACCACATAGTTTCACTGAAAGCTTCAAAAGATACTTTTTTTTTTTTTTTTTTTTTTTTTTTCTTTTCTTTTTATTGTTTTATTGGACCTTGCTTAGTACAATTTGGTCATTACACAATCTCCAATATATATATATATATATTTATGACTGAAACGTGTTCTAAACAGATCTTTTAGACTAATCCAAGAGTGTTTGGGGATTAAGCAACACCCCCATCAATCATTTGATCCGGACAAATAAGGACATCTCCAATGATTTAACTTAGTATATTTGGGTCATTATTAGAGCAGCTCTAATGAATTTTTAATAAAATGACTAGTTTGCAAATAGAATTCTTATATGGTGCTCATAATGAGAGATGTAGAAACAAAAGAGAACGTCAAACTTAATTACAAGCAATACTAAGCCTGTGTTTGGGAAGGCAGTTTGAGGCTAAATTAACCACATACAGACAAAAGTGGTTAATTCAGCCACATGGAGACAAAAGCATGGCAGGAGCTTGGCAACAACCATTTCATAGGTAAATTTACGAAACTACCCCCACATGAAAGAGGGGCTAATTTAGCCTCAGCGTTAGAAATATTCAAAGTAAAAAAAAAAAAACCTTTTTCCAAAAAACATCTTTTCCCAGAAAAAAACAAAGAAAGTTGAAAAAAAAAAAATTAAAAACATTTTTTTTTGTTTTTTGTTAAAATATTTTATAAAAATAAATTCAAACTCTATTTTATAAAAATATTTTTAAAATATTTTAATTTTTTTGTTATGTATTTGGTTATGATTTGAGTGTAGAGTTATGAAAGTAGTATGGAGTTTCGAGTTATGTGTTTGGTTATGAGTTTTAAAAATAATTTATTAATTGAGTTTTATTTTATGTGTTTTGTTACGATTTGAGTGTAGAGTTGTTTTTAAATTTAAAATATTAACATTTTAAATTATTTAAATTTTTTGAATATTTAAATTATTTAAATTTTTTTGTTAAAATAATTTTTTGAATATTTAAATTATTTAAAATTTTACGATTTAAATTTTTTGAATATTTATTTTAAATTTTTGCTTATTAAATTATTTACATTATTTTAAATATTTAAAATAAAATTAAAATTAAAATTAAAATTAAAATAAAATATTTAAAATTAAATTATTTAAAATACACAGGACAATAAAATAAAACCTCACTTTTATCATTTCACAGAAAAAAAAAAATAATAAGAAACACATGAAAAAACCATTTGCAAAAAAAAATAAATTAAAATACATAAATTATTTTAAAAAAAAATATGCATCATTCTAAAATATTTAAAAAATTACAAAAATGTAAATTCAACCAAAAAAAAAAAAAGAACGACAAAAATACGCCTCATCCAAAAAGATGAAAAAAAAAAAAACAGAAATTACCATTTGCCATGTAATTTACAAATAAATAAAACACATGAAAACCCATTTTTGAAATATAAAAACAAATTAATGTGTACGAATTAAAAAATGACAAAAAACGTAAATTAAAAAAAAATAACGAGAAAAATACGCCTCATTAAAAAATATTTAAAAAAAAAACATAAAAACATAAATTACCATTCGCGACGTAATTTAAAAATAAATAAAACACTTGAAAACTCATTTTTGAAAAATAAAAAAAAGTTATTGTATACCAATAAAAATAAAAAAGATAAAAAAATATGGCAAATCCAAACCCAAAATAAAAAAAAATAAAAAATTTAAGTAAAATACGGGAAATCCAAACCCAAAATAAAAAAAAAAAAAAGCAAAATACGCCAAATCCAAACCCAAAATAAAAAATTAAAAAAAATTTAAAGGAAAATACGCCAAATCCAAACTCAAAAAAAAAAAAAAAAAAAAAAAGCCAAAAAAGCCATTTGACTCACAGATCATGAAGAGAGACAGATCATGAAGGACTATTTCGGTCCTATACATGGCGATGACGTGGAGGACCATTTGAGTGTGAGTTGCCATGAGAATCTTGTGTCAAAAGCAGTTTGGTAATTTAACATAAAAACACCTCACCAAAAAGCCAGAAAGTCAAAAAAGTCAAATTTTTTTTCCCAAACTAGGCTTTTTAGTCCAAGACTAAAATAGCTAAAAAAGTCAAAAAAATCAAAAAGGCAACCCACTTCCCAAACGGAGGCTAAAATTATAACACACACTTGGCTAGTCATTTGGAAACTCAAATTGAACTTAATGCAATATTTTGGCATATTAGTCCTTTACCAAATTATTAGAGAAGCTATTAGCTTCCAAAAGGAAAATATTTTTGTTTAAGTTTATATAGATAACACGATTGGTTTACCAAAGATATTCTTATTCGTATGATGAGAAAAACATTTACACATAAAATAAACTTGAGCCTGATCCATCTAGGTTGGCATAGTAGGCCCGACCAACCAAGCTAATTAGGGCTTGAACAACTTGGAGGGCAAGAAAAACAATCCAAAAAAAATTGATATATGCGTAAACTTTGTACACAACTACTCATGGTTCTCTCACTATCTCTAAAATTTTCTTTTTTAAGTTAACCATCAAATTGTCCTCCGACGAACAATCACCAGTCAAGTAACAATAACAATGTCTTATTTTGCAGATTCATGACACATATCTTATTCTTTGTTATGATTATCAAGTGTAGACAAATTTAATTACCTTATTATTTTTACTAAAGATGGGTTATATATGCATTCTTAATTATTTTTCTTTTATGTAAACATTTTGTTTGTCTTGAAGCTAAAAAGTCCACAATGGCAAACCATCCAATTGCATTGCAAAGAAGTCTTAACAAGTACTTGTGTGTAAACACTTGTGAAGTAGAAAGTGAAAGGCTCTTTTTTTTTTCTCTTTTTATTGTTTTTTTTTTCTTTCTCAGTTTGAAAAACGAAAAACAAGTAATGGCCGTCTCGGCCGCCTCTTGACCAAAACTTTGAATTTAATTAACCAAAAATAAAATAAAATAAAATAAAATCTGCAACCATATTACCAACTTCCTTTTGTGCCAGGTTAATACTTGGGTTTTTTCTCTGTTTTTTAAAGATTATATCAATATTTTTTATTTTTGAATCTTTCTTGACCATATAACCCTAAAAAATCATTAAAAATGAAAATAAATTAAATAATTTCAGGAATATTTTTCAATTTTTTGACTTATTTATCACATATTAAGTACTCTCCGAATAAGTCCTCGTATATATGAATAAGACATGCAATGTCGAGGAGCAACAAGCAAGAACTAGTCATTAAATACGTTGGTAAGTCCAGATAGGGGGTGTAGATGAAATTGATTAAATTGGTTGGAGTGTCTAGGGTGAAAGACTGAAAACACGCACGGAGGAAGTACCACGTGCCTTCCGGTTAGCTACTGGTAAAGTGGGGGTTTTGGTAGTGCTAGTTATGCCTACTTGCAGACACCAACTTAGGGATTACCTGAGTCGTATTTACTACCTCTTGAACTTGATGTAAAATTATTGAATTGTTAAATTTTTAAGTTTTCATTGAGTATGATGGTTTTCAAAAAGATGATAACATGACTTTATTTTAAAAGCATGGCATGGCATATGCATTTCACATTGTGAGAATTGTGCAAAATGTATATACTTTGTTAAGAATTTTTTACTGGGCTTTGTGCTCACCCTATGGGATTTTGTGTAGGAAAAAATGTGGTGATTCCGCCAAACTAAGGGCATGGGTGTGTATGTTGAGAGCACAAGGTTCTAGTTTTGTTGTGATTATATTTTTGCAAGCCAAGTGCTATATTTGTATGGGTTCGAATAACCATTTTGTGTAACCGGGCTTAAGCCTTGGACTTTGTAGCCCTTTGAGGGCATTTATTCATTTTGACTGGATATTTTACATGCTATAGATTCATGTACTAAAGTCATTAAATGTATAATTGCATGTAGAACTATTTTGTAAATCTCATATGATTATGTATTCTAGTATTAGAGATTCACTTTTATTTATCGTGTGGAGCAGTGGTGGATGTATTTTATTGGGCATATTTTATTGGGGCGTTACACAAATGTGATATTTGATTATTGTATTGATAATATACATAAATAGTAGCATCCAATAAATTAATACAAATAAGATAGGGTTATCAGTCTAATGGTTATATATAGTGCAAGTTTGTGGAAGGTTTCGAGTTAAACTCTCATTTATAAAAAAAAAAAAAAAAAAAAAAACCGATACGCGTTGTAGTAGCATTGGCAGTGGTACTTTAGATTCAATAAGTTACCATTGGACTCCCCTCCCCTGCCCTTTATGGAGATTCAATCTGTACAGCCTGCTGTCTGAAGTTTGGCGGCTCTCCGACTTTATCCTCTTAAAAGTAGACTAAGGCCTCGTTTGGGAACAGACTATTTTAGTAATTTTTTGACTTTTTACGAAAAGATGTGCAGAAAAGTAGAGAGGTGATGTGACTAGTTTTAGTTGACTTTTTAGCTTTTTGGCTAAAATAGTCAGTCCCCAAACGAGGCCTAAGGCCAAGTTTGGAAAGACTATATGTGTATTTTTTGATTTTTTTTATATTATGTGTAGAAAAAGTAGAGAGGAGATGTTGATTGATGTGACCTAAAAAAGATAAAAAGATAAAACAAGTGCACTTTTTTAGTTTAGCCAAACTTGGCCTAAATTTATATATTGTATTTGAATTTTAAATAAAAAGTAAATAAATTTATCCAATAATAATATATGAAATGATAAGTTCAATATATTAAAAATAATAATACGTGCAGCATTGCTTGACCACGAAAATATCATCTATATTTTGAATATGTATTATATGCATTTAGTTATTTATTTTGTAGTAAATGTTATATAATTTTTGATAAAGTTATAACTATTTATCGTTCAAAAATGATATTATGTATTTTTATAGCAATGTTTATTACAAAAATTAACATTATCATAATTTTATTTTTAAATTAGAAATTATTGTAATCTATTAAAAAAAATATAACATTTATTATTAAAATACACAATATAATAAAAATACAGTGCATATAGAGACCCTTTAAAAGGAAAAATTATTGGGTGTTCTTAAAGTACGACGTGTTCATACTCTTTACTAATTATCATACACTATGCTCCCTTCATATTTTCTAATCAATACAAAATCATGAGTTTTGCCTTCTCTACCAATCACTATACCCTGGAGTATCATGTGACTGTACTCGAGGAATATCCAATAATTACTCTTTTAAATGGTGTATAGTAAAAGAATTTCAAAAATGCTTGAAATACTTAATTCAACACCTTAAAATCCACTTCTAATGATATGTTTGATAGGTGTTAAATTTTAATTTGTCAAATATTTTATTACGTAAGGTTTACAGTAATTTAGAAGTGATAAATTAAGAAGGAGAGTATTGTTGAAAGAATTTAAAGTAAATGAACAATAATGATAGAGACCCCTTTTTTTGGAGACTTCCACAACTCTTAAAGTGATCCACACCACTCATGTTGTAAACCCTACACATATATGAGTGGGTCCCATACATTATGAGTGATATGAATCACTTTAAAGCCCTGTTTGTTTTGGGGTGTAATGGATGGGAGGAGATTAAGATGGAGGTGGGGTTATTTAATATTGTGTTTGTTTGTAGAGTTGGAGAAGGGATTAGGATGGAGGAGGGGATTAAGATGGAGGTTGGAAGGGGGATTGAGATGGAGGAGGTAGAGGTAGAGGTGATGTTAGAAAAATAGTAAGGGGATTAGAAATTTTTTTATTTTTTTTATTTTTTACATATTGAATTTTTTTTTTAAACATTAATGTTTAATTTTATATATTTTTTTATTTGCTTTATTATTTTATATAAAAATAATTTAACAATTCTTACACTAACAACTATCATCAAAATAAATAAAATTTTACTTAATCCCCTCACTATTAATCCCCTCACTATGAATCCCCTCCATTCTACTTCTAAAAACAAATGGGACCTAAAGGTTATGAGAATCTCCAAAATAGGGAGTCTCACTCATTTTCTATAACGCTGTATTTAGTTGAAGAATTTGTAAAGAGATTTAAAAATATATATATATATATATATAACTAAAATACACCTACTTTAACTTGCTTTTCTTTTTCCTTTTCCAATTTTCTTCCCAAATTCCTCACATAAATGAATTTGCCCAAGTTATGCAATGAAGCTATCCACTCATTCTTCTCAATACAACGCGCTTCCTCGCAATTGCACCCCAAATTCTTTTTTCTTCACTTATATTGAGCCAAGCCACCATAAAAAACGCGTAAAAACTCCTTGGCACCGACTATTGCTCCCATCATAGGCCTCGTTTGGGGTTGACAATTGTAGGTGCCATTTTGATTTTGAACCCCCCAAAAAATAAAAATTCCGCTAATCCCTTTGATTTTTTGGTATTGACTTTTTTATGAGAAAATCTTTTTTAAATGGCATGGTGACGTGATCTTGCTTTACTACTATTTCTTTTTGTTTACCACGAGTGTTAGAATTTCATTTACATTAAAAATGGAAAAGTGGAAATTATAAAAACCCAAAGGGTAAAATAGTGACTGCATGATATAAAACCAAAAATTTAAAATTGTTACCAAACAAAGTGGGCTATAAAAAACTTGGAAACAATTGGCTCTATTTAGGTTCCAATTTCGTGGCTTTTTAGTAAAAATATGAGGTAAAAAAAAAAAAATGTTTGAGAAAATGTGCAAAAAGTAAAAGAATGTGATAGGATTTTTAACTTTTTTATATAATTTTTTTATGTTTTAAATAGTTTTCAACTTTTTAATTATTTTAGTCTATTGACCAACAACAGGACCTTAGGTTATACAAACAAGTGGGCTTTTTTAGTTCAAAATTTTCACTTTAAGGTCTTTCAGTTCGGGATTTTTTTAGTAATAACCAAAACCTGGTACTGTTGAAACTTGAAAATTATCTTACTATGACATTAAGTTAAACATCTAATATTTTGTTTAGATCGTGGGATGAGAAAAAAAATAAAAAATTATTGTAGTTTCTCATTTAGGTGACAAAAGAAAAGAAAGTGTTTAATTTCGTTTTATCAAAATAACCTTCCATATTAATAAGTTATTTTTCCAACTTTCTCCACCCTAGGATAATTTTGGTATTTTAGAAAATTTTCATTAAATTTATTTCTTTTCTCACAAAATCTCACTACTTTTAGTGAAAAACAAAACACAACTTTGGTGAGATTTCTTTTTTTACCATCTCTCATCATTTCTCACTTACTCAACCATCCAAACAAGTGAATGTGTTTCCTATTCTCACTATTTTGTTTTCCTCACCAAATCCCTCCATACAAACTGTGAGTGTTATTATATATCCATATATAAATAAAAAAGTGACTTTACAATAATGACATTTTACATTGAGATTATAGAGATACATTATGCAAAAGTGGAATTGTTTTCAAAATTTTGTTTAGTGTGAATAGTATTTTTATAAAGGGAAAATTATAAACACACTCCTTGAGATTTACTTAAATTATAAATTACTTCCTGTGGTTCTAAAAATTACATTATGCTCCCTAAGATTTCTAATTTCATAACAAATATGTCATTTTATTAATAAATCATCAAGTTAATTAACAATTTTTAATAATGTTAAAATTTTATTTCAATTAATAATTTAGATAATTTTATTATTGTATAGGTGAACAGTTAGAAATTTCACTTTTTCAATTAATTCTATTAAATAAAAAATTTTGACAGGGAGGTATTTGTAATTTTTCATATCACAGGGAACAATTCGTATTTTAAGCAAACCTCAAAGGTGTATTTATAATTTACCTTTTTATAAGAGTGCTGCTATTAGCACCTATAAAAATTCTTTGGACCCTCCATTTCTTTGGACCCCAACCCGAAACTCTAAATTTTAATAATATTTTTTTGGACACCCCACTTATTACCAAATCTACCCATATTCATAATATTTTCACAATGAAATGCACACCTACCTAATTTTTCATCCATCTCCTTCCCTGACTCACTCAATTTTCAGAGTTTGGAGCTTTGGTCCAGTATAGAATTCTTGGACCCCAACCCTCCATCACTCTCGTCGTCGTCTCGGCCGTCAACAGAGCATTCCGACGACTCTCATCTTCTCTGAACGCTCTCCGTATCGCCGAATCAGTAACCTCTCTCATCCTCTCATCATCATCTTCTTCGTTATTTTTTGTATCTTCGTCATCGCTGAGATCGATCGAAGATACTCTAATTTCTACGGGATTTGCATAACCGTTTGCAAGATGAGAAAAAACAGAATCATTGTATGAATCACCATCAGAATCATCGTATGAATCACCATCAGAATCATCGTCTGAATCACCATCAAAATTCTGAATGTAGTCCAAAACAATTTGTTCACCACTGTGTAGCCGAAAAAATGTATTTTGTTCAGAACTGTTTTGTCGAACAATAATGATCCTGTCAGCACTGTATGTCCGAACAAAATTTGTTCATCACTGTGTAACTTGAATCCATTCCAATTCACAACTTAAAATAACATGAATTAAATCCATTCAAAATACATAACTTAAATCCATTCCAATTCACTATTTTCCATTCTAAGTTAGTTTAACAAAGAAAATTACATAACTGACTATCTGCATTAATGTTCGGAACCTATGTATTGAACGAAAGGATTATGTTCAGTATTGTATTACCGAACATAATTCTAACATTTAGCAAACTAGTACTGAACAGCTCGAACGAAACAAGAACGACCGAAAATGATCGAGAATGTTAATACAAGACAGATAAACGACCGAGAATGTTGTCCTCGTCCTCCATTGCTCTACACAGTGAAATAAGTGATGAAGTATACGTTATACTTGAAGCAAAACTTTCAAGTTCAATAGCGTTGATGATGGTGATGAAGATGACACATTCAGGATTTAAGATGATTATGAAAAATAATAGATTTAGGATTTATGTTAGTTGGTTATGAAAAGTAATAGGTTTAGGGTTTTGTGGGAGCCGAATATATGACAAAGGCAAAAGGCGCACGCAATACAAGGCTGATAATAATCGGCTGTATCTGGCGAGAATAGGGGGGGCCGAATATAATATTTGGGCCGAATAAGTGTGTAGCATTGGAGCCGGGTAACGTAAAGGACAATGATCAAAAAGTAGGCTCAGGCCCCGAGGCCCAAAAAACAAGTATAAATATAAGAACCATAGAGTTAGAAAGGTATGTAAGAATCACTTCACAAAACTTAGTAAACAAGCTATCTTGAGTGTCTGGACTAACTTGTCCGTCGGAGTGCTAATTCCGGCACCCCTGACCGGAGTGTTTGTATCTTTTTAGGTGACTAGCTGAGGATCACTAGCGTCTCCCAAGATCCGAAGAGTATTTCCAAACCACTTCTCCACAATTGGCGCCGTCTGTGGGAATACTCAAATACATCCATGGCAGGCGTGACTGAAGATCCTCCGGTAGCCATTGACGAGACCGCACAGGAAGATAACCTCACTCCAGCAAATATGCTCGGAAAAGAAACCATCGCTGCAAGACGCGCCTTGAACTTCGACTCACTAACGACTTCAACGCAAGAGACAATGTAGGTAATCATGGAACAAGCAAAGCAGAATGAACAAAGGCTGGAAAACATGATCGCTGAAAATGAACGTCTCCGTCAAAATTTGGCCCCTCGAAGTCGCAAAATCGAGAGAAGCCATGCGCCAAGATCCCGAACGACCTCCGAGGGACTGGGCAACGACCTTGAGCCCGACCAAAGGATACCGATAGCGACTCCAACTCATTACCCACGAAGCTCACCAAGAAGGGACAATCCGAAACTTCCAGCTCCTCCGAAAAGAGTCTACATACAAGGAACAAGCGCAGAAAGAGCAGTTCAGACGAAGAGGACCAGCACGATCCTTTTGTCCGACGGATTGCAAGGGCGGCCCTGCCCAAGAAGTTCAAAGCTCCGTCATTTACTCTTTACGATGGAAAATCAGACCCCACTGATCATATCCGTCACTATAAGTAGGACATGACATTACATGCAGACAACGAAACCCTCATGTGCCGAATATTCCCCAGCAGCCTAGGGCCATTAGCTGTCAGGTGGTATTATAAGCTGGAGCCGGCCTCCATCAGAAGCTTTCATCAATTACAGAAATCCTTCAAGGCCAGGTTCATCACCAACGAGGTATAGCCGAAGCAAGCCGACTTTCTCTGGGCTATGCAGATTCAGTCGGGAGAAACGCTCAGAGCGTATTCGGCGCGCTATTGGGAGTGCTTCAACCTCATCGACGACGCTTGCAACGACTCCATGGCCATCACCGCCTTCAAAATGGGACTACATCCTGATAGTCCACTTCGCAGTTCCCTGACCAGAAGACCCCCCAAAACCGTCTAGGCACTGATGAAGAAAGTTAAAGAGTATTGCAAAGTAGAAGATGATGCCTTGAGAATAAAAGCTGGCCAAATGTCTAACAAAGCGGCCCCCCCTGAAATTGCTCAACCATTAAGTTTCGTGCCACCTCCTAGCCCAGAGCCTCGGCAACGCGCTAAACGAGACAAAAGGCGGGATACTCGCCGATCAAGCGATCAATGCTCCCATCAGATGAATGAGCAACTGCAAGTTGACAGCAGGCGTTCGAGGCGCGCCGACAAGAAGTACACAGAGTTGTCAGAACCGATCGCTGCAGTAATGACCAAAATCCAACACCTTCCATTCTTCAAATAGCCGTCAAAGATGGTGGGGCCGCCCGACACGTGAAGAAGGGATAGGCGGTGCGAATATCACAAAGATCACGGCCACAAAACAGAGAGTTGCTACGCATTAAAAGATCACCTGGAAGAACTGGTGCAAGACGGCCGACTGCAATAGTATGTGAGAAAGGGAAAGCCAACTACGGCGCTAGCCTTGAGGCAGGACTCTCCTCCACTTGGCATGATCCATATGATCTACAGCCTGCCTGCACCCCCAACTGTGCACATAATTCAATCGCATCCAATCCCCCAAAAGCAACGTATTCCGATCGAATGGCCCGAAGAATCCCCAACAATTACCTTCAATGACTTCGATCTTAGCGGCACAATAGCTTCCCACATTGATCCGTTGGTCATTAAATTACTCATAAATCGGTTCACCATTGAACGCATTCTCATAGACCCGGGGAGTACTTCAGAGGATATGTATTACCAAACTTTCATCAAACTCGGCCTCAACGAGTCAGATCTGTCCCCGACGCCTCACCCATTGTTTGGCTTTAACATGAATCCTGAATACTCGTTAGGGAAGATCATACTACCTGTTCGAGCAGGCTCCAGAACGGTCAAAGTAGAATTCCTGGTTGTAAAGCTCCCTTCGCCGTATAATGTCATCATGGGGTGAACCTGGTTACATATTATGAAGGCCGTTCCAAGCACTTATCATTAGCTTGTGCGCTTCCCGACAGCCCACGACATCGAAGAGATCCGTGGCTCCCCCCAATTGGCACAGGCAGAGATTTTATAAACACCCTATCACTGACCCGACCTGTGGGCTTTGATACTTGTATATATTTCACTTCTGCAATGCAAACCATTTTTTCTTTGTCGCTCAATCCATTTCACAAACCCCATTGTAACGCTCGCTATGATGACGATTCGGCGCCCCCTTTGGTGCATGACACCTTAGGGCCGATTAAGCCTCCGGATTCGGAGCGCCCTTCGTGGATATCACGATTGACCACATTAAGTCTCCGGATTCGGAGCCCCCTTAGGTACATAGCACCTTGGGGCCGATTAAGTCTCTGGATTCGGAGCCCCCTTTGGTGCATGGCACCCTTGGGCCGATTAAGCCTCTGGATTCGGAGCGCCCTTCGTGGATATCACGATTGGCCACATTAAGTCTCCGGATTCGGAGCTCCCCTTGGGTGCATGGCACCTTGGGGCCAATTAAGTCTCCGGATTCGGAGCCCCCTTTGGTGCATGGCACCTTTGGGCTGATTAAGCCTTCGGATTCGGAGCGCTCTTTGTGGATATTACGATTAGCCACATTAAGTGTCCGGATTCGGAGCCCCCTTGGGTGCATGGCACCTTGAGGCCATTAAGCCTCCGGATTCGGAGCCCCCTTTGGTGCATGACACATTGGGGCCGATTAAGTCTTCGGATTCGGAGCGCCCTTAAGTCTCCGGATTCGGAGCCCCCTTTGGTGCATGACACCTTGGGCCCGATTAAGCCTCTGGATTCGGAGTACCCTTTGGCATGAACAAAACAAAACTCTCCAACGTCAGAAATAAGGTGCTTGATTAAGCATATAAACAATTCAAAGCAAGACGCAAATAAGGTCCTTAACTGAGCATATCAAAAATTCAGAATAAGACACAAATGTTTGAAATAAAGCTTTTTATTCGATCAAACAACTGTTACATAAACGCAATCCGCATTTGAGCATTACAATTTTTATTTAATCAGACAGCCGTTACATAAACGCAATCCGCATTTGAGCATTACAATTTTTATTTAATTAGACAGCCGTTATAGAAACGCAACTTGTATTTGAGCATTACAATATCCATTTCCAATCTCAAAAGCTAAAAAGGGGAGAAGCCGCATTTGTAAAGCGGCAGCGCCGAATCATCTCCCGTCACCCGGAAGTCCTCTGCGGTTTGCGAAGCCATGAGCCAACTGTGCCCAAGTCCTCCCCTGATACCATTGACAATGTCAAGGCAAAGATCCAGGACAAGGAGGGATAAACCCAACAGTTGTTGCTTTTCCTTTCAGGGTGATCTGCTTCGACGACTTGTAGATTCATACCAACCTTTAGATGCCCTACTTCCCATACGGACGGATCCTCTGCCGCACTCCATGGCAACACCAAGTTCGGCTGAACTCCAGCCTCTAACTAACATCCTCACTTATCCCACCTCACATAAGTGATTGTTTATCTGTGCAAGGCGCCCACTCCTTTTATTTTCAATACCGGCAGCGATCTCGAGGCCCCAATCCCGAGGTGATTTCGCTAGATTCCATGAGAAAAACGTCGGTTGACATTCGCCACGGCGTAGCTATCCAAACGCCTTTTTGAAGCACGTGCACTGAACAAAAATCTAGGCCCCGAGCCGAGTTGAATTTGCCGCAGCCACTCTACCCGCCGGCTTTCGGCTTCCTTAGGTTACAATAGCCTCATTCAGGAATAAACGGCTATCGAGTACGGGTTGACCCAGCCGGTCAACGTTTATACATCCATTCAAACACAATAAAACGAAACACATACACGTTGAATACGAACTGCAATAAAATATTCGAAATAGAACGTTTTTGATTCGATTAAACAAACAATAAATTACATAGTTTTGAACGTGATCTGCGCTTTAGCCTTACAATAAGTATACTTATACGGCGTCACCCTCATCATCACTCTTCTCGATCTCAAAAGCAGAAAACGGAAAATGTTTACTGCGATAGAGTGGCGATGCCGAATCAATGCCCGACGCTCGAAGAGCTTCTGCGGCTTGAGATGCCTTGATCCAACTGTGCCTAAATCCACGATTTTCACATTGGCAAACTTCTTCGGCCAGTTTTTCCTTGGTCTTTTTGATTCCAACTTTTCGGCCTTCATAGAAACCTTTCTCATAGGCCCTCCCCTTCGCATTCTCCATTGTGAACATACTAGCCGTCTCACGATCGACAAGCGCGGAACTGATAAGCCGACTGGTAACCCTCTCTTCCACGATTGGGTTTCCCTACCCGGCGGGCTGTCCTTGGGCCTCCTTGGTCTTCCTTAACTTGCGCTCAGCCGCTTCCGCGCAGGCCTCCAAACTTCGAATACGTTTATCATTCTTCTCCATTTCTCAGCGGGCAGCGCGCAACCGCATGCCGATTTCGTAGGCAGTGTACAGCCCCTTCACCGCCCCGTGAACGCCTTCGCGAAATACTTCGTAGTCCTGACGACCTACCATCGACTGCTGAACCTCAGAAGGAAAAATTTGTCGAGCAAACTTGACCGCCACATTTGGGTCTCGAACGATCGAGTCCGCCTCTGCCATGGGTCTATTCCCCACAAATACCGCGAAGCTTAATGGGCGCGGATTCGCCTCAGGTCCCCTTTCGACTCGAGGTTGAGAAGTTCTGCCCTGCGACTGCTTGTCCTGCCTGGGCGACCTGCTTCGACGTCGAGGAGATTAACGCCTCTCTCAATCCCTGGAACTCCTACTTCCTGTGCGCGGGGGGTCATTACCTCGATCCATGTCTCCGCCCAGCTCAGCCAGCGTCCTCGCTTTCCCTCTGCTGTTAAAGAAGAGTCTGTTCGATATTCACTCGATACCTTCAAATGCCGGAGTTAGCTGTCTACTATGCTCATAAAAGTTTTACCTTTAATCATTTATCCTTTACAGAGGCAGCACCCTCGAGGCAATCTCATTAATTGTAAAAACAGATCTATCAGCCCACTTGGGGCAAAGGTAGACAGATCCATCAAAACTCCTGGATCGTCTCATGCTCCGCCTGGGGCAAGGGCAGATTAATCAATTTATTCGGATTAAGTGTCCCAGCCGGCCCATGAATCCGGCACCTGCATGACCATGCACCGTGTACTAATCAATATATTCGGCTTCTTCATGAACCGATCCTTCACAAATCTTAAGGTCGTTGCATCCGGTGCCCGAATAATCATGCACCGCCTGGGGCAAGGGCAGATTAATCAGTATATTCGGCTTATGTACCCCAGCCGGTACATGAATCGATCCTTCACAATTTTAAGGTCGTTTCATCCGGCGCCCGAATGACCATGCACCGCTTGGGGCAAGGGCAGATTCATCAATCAATTCGGCTCACACGTCAATCGATTCGGCTTAGTACCCACAATACGCGGCATACGAATGATAACTCAATATTGTCATAGGATATTCAATTTCTGAAAGCTCAAACACAGCAATGATTCTATCCAAATTCGTGAAAGGCAAAGCATTCTTTATTAACATAACTTCACAAACCATGGACAAGTAGTAGAGAAATACCAAGGCAGTTTTCATTAATAAATTGAGCGCAAATAATAACCAATTTATACATGAAAATTACCCTGAGCCAACAAAAGTCTGCCGAATAAAAACTTACATCAAAATCAAAAGCACTTAATAAAATAAAATCAAAAGAACTTAATTATATCGAAATAACTCCCAGTTCAATCCTCGGGGTCAGATTCAAATGGCTCAACGTCCACTTGCTCGTAGGGAATTGGTAAGGCCAATGTAACTCCAGCGGCAGCAAGGGCTTTGAGCCACCCATGTTTGAACCCCCGATTCTCGAATTTGGGGACTTCATCTACATATTCCGTGAAGGCGGCGCTTTTTCTTGCCTCAAATGCCGCAGAAGCTTCAGAATCAGTTTTCTCCTTAGCGGCCTTGAGCTCTGCTAACTGAACCTCCGCCTCGGCAAGCGCCTCCTTGGCTAACTTGAGCGATTCTTTGCTCGCATTTGCCCTACTCTCAGCGTCAGAGCGCAACTGCTCAGCTGAGTGAGCCCTTTCTTTCTCTGCTTCAGCTCACGCACTCTCTACCACGGCTCTCATCCTTTCAAACTCGGCCCTACTCCTTTGACCGTCCGCCTCCGCTTGCAAACGATCAACTCTGTCGAGGGCATCATGGAGGTGGCGGCCTAGGTCCGCGATCCTGCCAACAGTCTGCAAAACAAGTTGGGATCGTCAGATATCTTTAATGAAAACAAAGTCAAGAGAATTTGAGATGATCACTGACCAGGAACGCCGACTGCGCAGATAGGGCTACGACCATAACATCCGGCACGGCGCGAAAGGCTGCGACATCAGCCGGCAAGGAAATCAAAGCCGCGAGGCTCAACGCCACGGCTGGATCCTTAATGGCTGAAGCATCGGAGGAGATTGGTGTACCTTTGATCTTAGGCCGAACAATAAAAGGCGCAGCCACGTCCGACTCTTCTAAACGAGGCCGTTTGGAAGAAAGGCTAATTTCCGATCCAGCCTCTCCTTCGGTGCTACGCTTTTCGCCCCGCTCCTCCGGAGTCAGCTGTTCATCAATGACCTGTTCTTCAACCTGTTCCCCCGTTTCGGCCCCAGCGACCTGAATCGTCTCTTCGATAACGGGTACGAAAGTTTTCATCAAGGCGGGCTCAGAATGGGCGGCCTTGGCCTTCTTTCGAGCAGCCATTCGCTCGGTATTTTTCCTTCGCGCCATCTGCTTAAGGTTTTCCCCAGCCATGGCTCCAAAAAAATCGCCGGGTAGATCCCCCAAGTTGGCAAAAATATCACCAGAAGAAAACTCTGTCCGACCCGAAGTGGACGGTGAAGGCTAGTTAAGTCCGGCAGCCTCAAATGCCGAGCGTATCGCTTCGTCGACCTCTTCAGCCTCCTCAGCAACCTTTCTGGTTTGTTCGGCAACTACCTCTACTACCGACTCCGCCTCTGCCCCCGAATCCGAATCTCCGAGGCCAATTTGCCTAAGGCTCTTGAAGTTGGGAAAGATAAGACTCGAAAGGTGTTGATCGCCGGATGGAATGGGAATGCCTTCCGCAGCCGAGAATGTAATATAAGTAGGTTCGTATCGGAGGAGTATGTGAGCCGCTCTCCCTTGTTTTTGTATGTTTGGACGGCCAAAGTATCTGAGCGCAGACTTGATCTCCTCAAGGACTGCCCCGTCGGTTGAGGGAAGAATCTTCTTCAATCTGTTACCTGCAAAGAACAAGAGGTGATTAAAGGAAAAAAGCCGAGTAAAGGGTAAGTCAACAAACACAAGGCGTTACGCGGCAACCTGGATCACCATTTCATCTGGGAATAGGATCTAGGCGGTCTTCGCCCTCACCGAACTCCCAATTACCTTGGACATTGACCATTACGTCATCAACCCTCTTACCAGAACTGGTAAGCATGGTTATCAAGTGATGGTCAGTGTCCTTGGCCTTGAGAAAGTATCGTCCCAGCCGACCGGAAGATTTGGCCAAAGCGTAGCAGTGCTGAATCGCCGGAATGCCAAGGTTGATCCTAAGACGTTGGTTCAACTCAACCACCCCCATGATGATTCGAAAGAAATTTACGTTGGGTTGAAAAGGAATCAGACTCCAATAGCGAAGGACGACCCTAAGCAATGGGTGTAGGGAAAAACGGACTCCGCCCTCCGCTATGGATAAGAGAGGAAAGACGATCGTATTCTGATCCTCCCTCTCCATATCAAGGGTACTATCCGTTACAAGTGATAAGTGGACGTCGTCGGGAATGGAAAAATGTCACCGGAATCCGGAAATATGACCCTCGGAAAGGAGATCTTTCAAGTGTTTCGCCATTTTCACAGGGATTCAAGGTTTCGCTGAAATCAAAATGACAAACAGAAAATAGGATCGTAAAGAAGGGAGAAGAAGACTTACGAAGATTAAACGGAGACGAGGGTAGACGGAGAAGAGTTGCAAAAAATGCGAGTCAGAGAAGGGATATTCGCTGGTGGTCTAAGAGTCTCGAATACTCGACGAACAGTGCATTTGAAAAGACTGAAATTTCAAATCACAATAAATGCGAAACGCACGTTTGAGGCGAGAAAGCGTAATGATGAACGAAAAGGTGTGCGCATCCTGACATCTATATTGGGGTACGCGAAGCCGCCTGACCTATTTTAACTTTTTCAATTCAAGTCCAAACACGCCGATTAACTACCGTCAATAGGGAGTTCGGGGGGCAATTGTGGGAGCTGAATATATGACAAAGGCAGAAGGCGCGCGTAATACAAGGCTGATAATAATCGGCTGTATTCGGCGAGAATAGGGGGGCTGAATATAATATTTGGGCCGAATAAGTGTGTAGCATTGGAGCCGGGTTACGTAAAGGACAATGATTAAAAAGTAGGCTCAGGCCCCGAGACTCAAAAAGCAAGTATAAATATAAGAACCACAGAGTTAGAAAGGTATGTAAGAATCACTTCACAAAACTTAGTAAATAAGCTATCTTGAGTGTCTGGACTAACTTGTCCGTCGGAGTGCTAATTCTGGCACCCCCGACTGGAGTGTTTGTATCTTTTCAGGTGATTAGCTGAGAATCACTAGCGTCTCCCAGGATCCGAAGAGTATTTCCAAACCACTTCTCCACAGGTTTACAAATATGGAATACGTATAGTTGGAGTTGATGGTGGGGGTGGGGGTGGGGGTGGGGGTGGAGGTGGGTGTCCAATATTATAGAGTATTAGTTCTTATTGATAAGTAGGTGTTCCATTTAATAATGTCTTTTAATGTAATTTTACTTTAGGATATAATTATAATTAAAAAAAAAATTATAAAATGAGGAGTCCAAAAAATTTTAGCAAGTGCTAACAGCAGCACTCTTTTATAAATGCATTTCAGGCAACGGATGTTGCATTCAATTAATGAAACTTATTACCAATACCAACTAATTGTAACTTCCCCACGCCAATTCCTGCCAATTTCCAAATACAGAAAAAACAAATAAAAATAAAATACCGTGATATTAATACATTGCTGTTTGATCTTGAGTTTTAAAGACAGTTTTTAAAATTTTAACTTATATATATATTTTAAATTTTAGCGAATTTTTTAAATATAAAATAATTTTTTTTTACTTCTATATTTGTGAATTTAAAAAAAATAATAAATACCAAAGATACCAAAATATATTGAATTTTTAAATTTAATTTTTTTAATATATTTTTTAAGTTTATTTAAATTAAGTAAATAAAAAAAAAAGAAATTAACTAAAATATTTTAAAAAATACAAACTAAAATTTTAAAATTATTTTTAAAAAATAAAAACAAAAAAATGGGAATGTATTTTTTTCCCACTACAATTGGGCTTGCAAAAGCGCGTGGGTTGTACACTTGTAGTAAGGCCTCCCCATAGTTAGTGCCGCTGACCATTTCCAAACAACCAAAACCGTTTTTTCCTAGTATCTTCACAATCATATGTCTCAATTTTTTTTTTTTTATATAAATCTCACTAAAGTCTCACCAAATCCCCCACAATCTCTCTCTCTCTCTCTCTCTACTTTCTTACAGAGAAAGCTATCTCTCTCTCTGTCTCTCTCAAACACCATCAAATCTTCAATTTAGATCTCTCCAATGGCCAAACCAAACATGCTCTGCCACCTCACAACAACCATACTCATTCTCCTCATCATCTCCCAATCTTCCTCTGCTAGACCGCTGACTGCCTCTTACTCAGACACCCTCAACCTCCCCCTTCACGGCGGCGGAAAATCCTCTTCTCAACCATGTGAATCAATGGAGTCCAAGAACAGAGTTGGAGGAAGAAGATATGGACCTCTGTTTCTCACTATGCTTCCCAAGGGCACAACTGTGCCACCTTCTGGACCTAGTGGAGGAATCAACTAGACATTCCCTCGGTTCTTCATCATCATCAAGTTCAATTTCTATTTGATTTCTCTACTTAATTGAAATCATTACGCTGTGTTTGGTTGGAAGATTATAGATGATTTGGAAAGAGAAATGAAAAAAGAAGGTGAAATGTGAATAAAATATATCTACATTTCATCTAGTTTTACACACTTTTTCCTTTTCTTTTTCTAAATTCCTTCTCAAATTTCCCAACCAAACACAGTATTAATGTATTCACATCATATCATGTATGATGTGAACATATTTATTATGATTTCAATGACTAGAGAATACTATAATTCTTTTTTTTTTTTTTTTTTTTCAAAGATTACGACTTTAAGTAGTTTTCATTTGTGGAATGTAAATAGTATGGTGGGGTTTAGGAAAAGTTTGAATCACTTGATTTGTATACGTAGACTAGAATTGAAATAATTCATTAGTTAGTTACTTACTTACTATATATTTGATAATAATTCAAGAGTTTTTATTGTTGTTGTTTCATTTATTTGTTTGTTATGTCATATGATTGATTCGAGTTTGGAACATGTAAGATTGAGCTTAAATGTGAACCCAACTCTGCAAAAGTTATATATAGGCTTATTTTGAAAAGTGAGTTAAAAGTCACTTTTTAATTTTTAATCCACTTTCTCTCTGACAAAAAAAGTCAAAATTAAAAAAAAAAAATCAAAAAGTTGACTTTTAATCATCTTCCCAAAACATCCCATAATATTTTTATTCAATAATAAATAAATTATCATGTAAACATGATCAATCCCACTATATATATACATTACAAAAAATTAAGGTTTTAGAGACCAAAATTTAGGGATAAAATTATTTTTTAGAAACCAAATAATTTTGTTATGAAAAGTGTCGTCATTATATTTTTAGCAACAAAAATTGGACATTAGTGATGAATTATTATCATTTTGGGACCAAATTTTTTGTCACAAAAAATAAACTATTTTGAAGCCAAATTATTTTGTTCCTAAAAGTCTATTTATCAGTGACATTTTCAAAATTTTGTCGCTAATGCCTCATTTTTGACTTTTTAGAACAACTTTTTAGCGACTATTCTCATACCGATGGAAATTGGTCTCTAAATGTCATTTGTAACAAAAATTTCACTTTTAGATACCAAAATATTTGATTTTTAAAACTCTTATATGTTGTAATGATATGTGGTGATTACATGTGTAACACCCCGACCCTTTACACGTCATCGATATTGTCCGCTTTGGACCACTTCCCAGTGGGTCACCCATCCTAACGTCATCGATATTGTCCGCTTTGGGCCACGCCCGCACGGATTTATTCTTCCCAGCTTTGGGCCACTTCCCAGTGGGTCACCCATCCTAACGTCATCGATATTGTCCGCTTTGGGCCACGCCCGCACGGATTTATTCTTCCCAGTGGGTCACCCATCCTAGCTTTGGGCCACTTCCCAGTGGGTCACCCATCCTAACGTCATCGATATTGTCCGCTTTGGGCCACGCCCGCACGGATTTATTCTTCCCAGTGGGTCACCCATCCTAGAACTACTCCAACCTAAGCATGCTTAACTGGGGAGTTCTAATAGGGATTTCACCACTTGGGAAAAGTCCTCGATACTATATAAGGGTTCAAGTTTTTACTTTTATAGCCCAGGAACTCCCTCTCCATTTCCGATGTGGGATACCGGGGCCTTACAACATGACTACCTTAACATGAGTAGCTAAAAATTGAATAATGGAAATTACTATAATTTTATTTTTAGTTAATGATACCAATTTTTACTGTTACTTAGTTGATAATCGCTGCTCCATTTTTTATTTTTCTTATTCCAAATTATAAGATGAATCATAAATGTAGACATTTGTAAGTTTAAATATTATTAAAACTTAATTGATATAGGTAACTTTTGGAGTAATTACATGTATTTAACAAGATTATTCTTGCCTTTGTGTCCCGGAGCTATAGAACTACAAAATAATAATAAATAATTTTTTTTTCTTACTTCTCAAACTGAAGTGTAAATTTGTTCGCCAACAATACACGCCATTTGATTGACTCATTTTGAATTATTGGTGTGACCATATCATTAGTTCAACTAATAAGATGTTATGAGTGAACAAATTTACATTCTACTCACCCCTGGTTATAGTTAAAAAGGCATCTTTTGATGCCTTTCAGTGAAATTGTGTAAATATGAAGAACATGGTTTTGTTTGTATGGTTAAACCCTTAAAAAAAATTAAAAAATTAAAAAATTAAAAATTTAATTTTTAATATGGACATAAGATGGATCGTGTACTAGTGTCCGTTGGAAGAATCATTCAACTTGTTTTGTTTGGATTTTTAGAATTGATTTTTTAAAATATTGAAATTTTTTATTTTCCATATTTTTTTTGTTTTAACTGAATTTTTTTAATATTCTAAGCATTTTTAAAAAAAAATTTTTAGATACACCTACCATAAATACACTTAAAAAGTATAATATTTGAGAAAAAAATCTTTAGAAAATTCACTAAATACCAAAAAAAATTAGAATTTAGTAGATTTTTTTTATGCTTGTGTATTTATTGATTTTTTTGAAATATTTTTTACAAATATTTTACTTTTTAAATACATCTAAGTAAGGTGCATTTAAAAAAGTAAAAAAATTACTTAAAATTTTAAAAATATTCACTAAAAATTAAAAAACATAAAAAATAAAAAATTCATTTTCTATAAAATTGAATTCAAAAAATTGAAACCAAACACACTTATTGGTTTTGGCTTCTTCTGCATGTAATAGAGCACTCAATTTATTTATGTTAATATTGAACCAGAAATTATTTACTATTTTTGGGGTTTAACTAGACAACAAAACTATATGCTTTTGATATTTACAATTTTACACACATAGTTTCACTGAAAGCATCAAAAGATGCTCTTTTTTTTTTTCTTTTATTGTTTTATTGGACCTTGCTTAGCACAATTTGGTCATTACACAATCTCCAATATATATATATATATATATATTTTATGACTGAAACGTGTTCTAAACAGATCTTTTAGACTAATCCAAGAGCGTTTGGGGATTAAGCAACACTCCTATCAATCATTTGATCCGGACAAATAAGAACATCTCCAATGATTTAACTTAGAACGTTTGGGCCATTAAATTTTTAATAAAATGGCTAGTTTTCAAATAGAATTCTTATATAGTACTCATAATGAGAGATGTAGAAACAAAAGAGAACGTCAAACTTAACTATAAGCGATACTAAAATTATAACACAAACTTGGCTAGTCATTTGGAAACTCAAATTGAACTTAACGCAATATTTTAGCATTAACTAGTCCTTTTACCAAATTATGAGAGAAGCTATTAGCTTCCAAAAGGAAAATATTAAGTTTGGGAAGACTAAATAAGTGCACTTTTTGACTTCTTATGAAATATGAGTTGGATTTGGGTTGGGTTTGAAGTGATGTGTTAGAGAGGTGATGTGACTTAAATAAGATGATGTGACTTAAATAGGATAGTGACTTTTTAACTTTTTGAATTTTTTTGAAGATGCCAAACTTAGATAATGCAATGGGTCCATCAAAGATATTCTTATTCGTATTATGAGAAAAACATTTACACATAAAAATAAACTTGAGACTAACCCATCTAGGTTGGCATAGTAGGCCCGACCAACCAAGCTAATTAGGGCTTGAACAACTTGGAGGGCAAGAAAAACAATCCAAAAAAAATTGATATATGCGTAAACTTTGTACACAACTACTCATGGTTCTCTCAGTATCTCTAAAATTTTCTTTTTTAAGTTAACCATCAAATTGTCCTCCGACCAACAATCACCAGTCAAGTAGCAATAACAATGTCTTATGTTGCAGATTCATGACACATATCTTATTCTTTGTTATGATTATCAAGTGTAGACAAATTTAATTACCCTTATTATTTTTACTAAAGATGGGTTATATATGCATTCTTAATTATTTTTCTTTTATGTGAACATTTTGTTTGTCTTAAAGCTAAAAAGTCCACAATGACAAACCATGCAATTGCATTGCAAAGAAGTCTTAACAAGTACTTGTGCAGTTGTAGTAAACACCTATGAAGTAGAAAGTGAAAGACTCTTTTTTTCTTTTTTTATTGTTTTTTTTTTTCTCAGTTTGAAAAAAGAAAAACAAGTAATGGCCGTCTAGGCCGCCTCTTGACCAAAACTTTGAATTTAATTAACCAAAAAAAAAAAAAAAAAAAAAAAAATCTGCAACCATATTACCAACTTCCTTTTGTACCAGGTTAATACTTGGGTTTTTCTCTGTTTTTTAAAGATTATAGCAATATTTTTTATTTTTAAATCGTTCTTGACTATATAACCCTAAAAAAAAATAATAAAATAAAATAAAATAAAAAATCATCAAAAATGAAAATAAATTAAATAATTTGAGGAATATTTTTCAATTTTTTGACTTATTTATCACATATTAAATACTCTCCGAATAAGTCCTCGTATATATGAATAAGACATGCAATGTGGAGGTGCAACAAGCAAGAACTAGTCATTAATTAGTCACTGTTTCCTTTAATTGCAACTACCACCCTTGAATAAAAAAATAAAAAATAAATTATTAATAGGTCATAATAGTTAGACTTAATTCCCATAAAGTCTTATTGCAAATAAGTTTTGGTAAAATTGTCGTTAAAAATAAATTTTTTTGACAATTTTTTATATATGTCACTAAAAATTGACAATTAGTGACTTTTTTTGTCACGATTTTTATAAATTGTTACTAAAACTTACAATTGGTGACTTTTTTTATGACAAATTTTTTCATAGGACCTATTAGATAATAAATATACTTATTAAGACCTACACGTAAGTACCCCTCGCATGTTAATGCTCACCAGGAGTTCATTTTCGTCTGTGATCCAGTTTTAGATCTATTCTTCCCTCAAATTTCGTCGGAGAATAGGATTGAATCCAAGTCAAATTGGTCTAAGTCATGCAGGTGGACGAGTGAGTGATATGATGTGTAGTGTTGAATAGATATGCCGTTGCTAA
Organism: Camellia granthamiana; assembly: GCA_036172215.1. Classification (NCBI taxonomy): domain Eukaryota; kingdom Viridiplantae; phylum Streptophyta; class Magnoliopsida; order Ericales; family Theaceae; genus Camellia; species Camellia granthamiana. The sequence continues at coordinate 141,960,948 of CM069903.1, read as the reverse complement.
TACGTACACACAAAAATCTAAGTTAGGTGCTTTGTAAATTGGAAAAATGCAATATACACTTATTCAAACCGTAGAATTTTTCATAGAAAAATTTATTGGTATTTTCTATACTTTTGTTTTTATATCATTTTGGTTCTTATAATTTTAATTGATTCAATTTTAACTTTAAATTTTTTCTTTTGTCTTAATTTAGTTAAATTGATTACAACTAGTAGCATTGTTTTACGAAAAACGCACACATAAGCAGTATGTTTTATGTTTTTAAGAGCAAAAATTATAACTTGATCAATTTAATTAATTAATTTTAATTAATTCAGTGATCATTTTTTTTAATATAAAAAATCATAATGGGGTTGCCAATTGGACTGAATTAACACAAATCTAAAATTAATTATCAAAATAGATCTAATTAAAAGTGTAATGATCAAAATGATATAAGAAACAAAATATAAATACTACCACTATAATTTGCTCAAGAAAAATAGATCGACGGCTCAATTTAAGGTGTTGTTCACACTACACTCAAATGTATTTGAAGCACACATGTATTTTTCTGCGATGAACAGTCGTATGCACCAAGCAACATTGTTATATATTTTTAAATTGTAATTCTTTATTTAAAATCATTTTTCACCTTTAATGTTCTAGTAACCCACCGGTAAATATCTATCTATCTATATGGTAAAACAAGACGGTTTTTGAACCTTATTTTTATCCTACTAGGATATCTGGATAGCTCAGATTTGTTCAAATTATAAAATAATAGCTGAGATATATTTTCTAAAAAATATTCTACATGTATATTTTTTACTTTTCCGCTTCTCTCTCTTACTTTTTTTCTTTTCTCACTCATCTTTCCATGATTCCATGATCCTACCTTCCTCCCTCTTTTCTTTTTATTTATTTATTTTATTTTCTTCCGTTTTTATTTTTCTCCCTATGTGTTTATTTTTTTTATTTTCTCCTTTTTGTTTAAGATATTTTACACATATTTTCATACAATGTATGTATGCCTCGTAATACACTAGGATATTACGGGTATACATACAATTTTCATATAATTATATAAACAAAAGCAATATTGTATGTATGCCCGTGGAAATTGTATATATGTCAGACATATCTATCTGTCTAGCTATATATTATATAAGCAAAAACGAGTTTTCGTGAGGAGTTTTGTGAGAATTAAAAAATTTTATAATAAATTTGTGATTTTATCAAATTAAAAAATAAATTTAAATAGTATTGAAATTACAATTATATTATAATCCTAACATTATTTACACCGTGCCTTCAGACACGGGCATACGCTAATCTATCTATATATTAAGAAAAATGAAATTTCTAATAAAAAGTCTTACGGGAACTCTAAAATTTTAACCCAATTATGTTGATTTTTTTAATATTTTTAAATAATTAAAAAACTTTCTATTGGTTAATCAACTATATATATATATAAACTCTAATTATCCTTTAAATTTAAATTTCGAAATTCAAATATCCAACTAATATGGAAAATTATTTGGATTATTTACCAATAAATCCTACTTCACAATATGTTATACCAAATAGTCCCACTTTTTATCTTTTAGACCACCTAGTCCTGCTGGTGGGTTTAGTTGGTCCCGTTAATTTGTTTTCCATATTTTGGTGTGGGTTTTTGGATGGTCATGCCCTTTGGGGTAATGTGGGGATGTCGTTTTGTGGCCTCCGTTTTGTCTAATTATGAGTATACATTCAAAAACTTTTGGAGGTAGGGTTTTCGTATTTCAATGTGTGTGTTGACGGCTGTGTGACATTCCGCAGAGGTTCAGAGCATTGCAGTGTATAGGCCGTTCTTTAACTGGTACGTTTATTTGTCTTTTGGGTCGTTCAGCTTTGTTATTCATTGTACGTATTTTACAGTGTGGTCTGTCTGTGATTTTCAATAGTAACGTGTGTGGGTTGTTCCTCGGTGTTGGCCGATCATGGTGTTAATTGCGTTTGTGTGTTTAGATGAGTCGTTGTTGATGGCGCGTGCTGCGTGACTGGTGTTATTATTTCCTTCCGGTGTTAACACTGGTTCCGAAGTGTCACTTTATCCCGACGGGATGTGCTTTGTTTGAGTGACGTCGGAAAATGGGTTCCACGTGGGGGGGGGGGGGGAGTCAAACTTCCGGTTGTGTGTCTTGCCCCGTTTATGGCGTGTTTTTCTATTTTCATCTGTTGTTACTGCCCCCCTCATCAATTATTTTTCACATTCGCAGGAGGATGGACGATGCAATTATGCTAATATGTTGTTACGGTAATGTCAATGCCGCTATTAATTTGCAAGTTCCATTTCGATTTGACGACGTCGTCCGTTGTGTGTGTGAAAAGTTCGAAGGGCTCACACCTGCCGATGCCTGTTTTTTCTTCAAGATTCCCGATTACAACAATTTTATATTGCAGAACGACGTTGATGTGGCGAACATGGTGTGCCTCGCACGGTCTTTTCAATTGCGATGCGTTGATGTACTAATTGAAGTCCGTCGCGCAGGAGTCGGAGATAATGCAAACATCCAATTACAGTCAGCTATCTGTGAGTCGGCAGATGTGTTTGACGAGTCGGACGCGGATGACGAAGAGGATTTACTTGCAAATTTCTGCCCTCACGTTGACAAGGTGTTCTTGTTTGCCCAATGGGCTAACGGGATTCAATGTATTGGCCAAAGTTTTGAAGGTGGAGCGGACGAATTCCGGAGTGTTCTTCGCAAGTATGCTGTCGAATGTGGTTTCCGTTTTAAATATATAAAAAACGATTCTGTACGAATCACAGCAGTATGCACGATGAGGGAATCGAAGGGATGCATGTGGTCGGTACAACGCACGCGTTTTGCATGCTAACGGATTTTTTTACCTTCGCAAATGGAATAAGGATCACATATGTGGCGCAGCTGTTCGGACCTCGAAAAACCCCAGGGCCGGTTCAGATTTAGTGTCAGACGTTATTTCTGAACGGGTACGTGACAAGCCACTAACGCACCCCACAGATGTGGTTTACGACCTGAAAAAAGACTATGGCTTGGAGGTTAGATACCGGGTTGCGTGGTTAGGTGTTGAAAAAGCTCGTGGTGAGATGTTTGGTGCACACTCCATTTCGTTCGACCAATTGCGGTGGTACAGTGCCATTGTCACTGAAACCAACCATGAAAGTTATGTCAACATTGACTGTGACGAACACAACAACCGTTTCCGAAGGTTTTTCATATCATTCAAAGCATGTATCGATGGATTCAACCATTGCCGTCCATTACTATTTTTGGATGGGACTTTTCTGAAGGGAAAATTCAAAGGTCATTTGCTAGCTGCTACTGCAAAGGATGGCAATCAAGGTACTGTTCTAATGTTGCCACAAATTTTTTTTATTTGTACAGCTATAAATTCATTTTTCTGTTCATGACACAATGTTCCCATGCACATTCAATCAAACAAATGTTAACTGCTCTCACCAACATACCACCACCATATTTGTAAACTAAACTCACAATATCTCTTTCTAGGTCTTTTCCCTGTAGCCGTCGCGATTGTTGATTCGGAGAACACCGAAAACTGGTCATGGTTCTTGGGACATCTCGCAAATGTTGTCAATAGTCATAGGACCCTTACGTTCGTATCTGACCGACATGCAGGCTTATTGGAATCAATACCAATCATTTTCCCCACAGCCCACCACGCATTCTGCCTACAACATCTGCAGCGCAACTTGCAACATAGGTTGCGATATGTCAACACTTCATACCGAGCGGGGATGTTGACTAAATTCCGAGCTTGTGCTTACGCACCTACTGTGTCTTCATTCAACCAATGCGTTGAGGAATTTACCAAATGTGGACGTAAGGTTGTTCCATCGTTCTTAAAAGATTTACCCCTTCAATATTGGGCTAACACTTACTTCCGGTACGTATTTTAATCTTCCTTCTTGCCATTTTAACTCTTTCAACATTTACATGCCATTTGTCTACGTCCACACTAATATCATAATTTTTCACAAACAGCGGTTCACGGTACGGTGAGATGAGTTCCAATGCTGTTGAATCGTTTAACTCATGGATACGGGAAGCAAGACACCTACCAATAACTCAACTGGTTGACAGTATTCGAGTAAAGATTATGCGATGCGGCCGGTGTCAACGCATGGGTCACCACAATCGCACAACGTGCAAGGAACCAATTTAGATTCGAAAACACACAACTATCGGCACTACATACTTTTATTTTTGTTCGCAACTGCTTGCATCTAAATAAGTGGGTATTCCACATCCACAACCTACACTAGTATGCCAGTCAAGGTTACAACAAACATTTCACAGCTTACAGTTTATTAGCAAAGTGTGAACATTTCATAGTTCATTACCATTAATAATTTTAGAACTTGTTATATTTTACTTTGTTACACCCGCATTGTCATTTTGTCTTACCCCCTTTATTCTGATTATGCCATTAACACTGTCACTGTTTGGTTACGCACAACCACAAGCTAAAACTATATGGAAGACAACTTTGCACCAAACATTTTACACATTCCAGTCCATAAGTGCGGGTTGATCAATTCAAACCGCGACACCTTTACTGCCTTTTCAACTTGTTAATTCACATTTTTTCAAACTATATGACATTCGAAACATTACTATATTACGTGTATGTTGTTACCGTGTTCACATAGTAAACATATCACACATACATATTTCGGCACCACAACTTCAACGCGGATAGAATTTTTTGTTAACGACACAATGTCTCAATCACAGAAAAACGCACACCCACACAATGCGACCTAACCCACTAAACACACACCACATACAACCACAACCGATATGCATTGTCATACAACCACCTGCGTCTCTTCTACTAAACAATCACACATACCATACACCAAAAAAACCTGGACAGTTTCCATATCCAAACAAAACAATTTCACTTATCAAATTTTAACCATATGTCTTAAAGCAAACATAATTACAGCATAACTATTCTAATAACAATTCAAAAACCAATAATCCAGATTTCACCATAATGATGTCCAGCCAAAAAAACAAAACCACAAAGCCCATTGAGTGTATCATATATTACTTTTCGTTTGCCAGCTAACTGTTGACCATGTTCTCGTTCAAACAATGCACCATCACTTCATTCATTCAGACCACGTGTTGGATCATTCACAAACGCCTTAACCATGTTTGCACGTAGAATGATGCAATTACTTCCGTGAAGCGAACGTTCCACGTCAGCCCGATGCACATACTGTCGCATAATAGCACACACAAGGACCCCACAATCAAGCCTGCACAAACAAAAAATCAAAATAAACATCAGCAGCCAAACTTACATTACAAACAACCTCAACCAATACAGTCCCCACAAACATGGTTCAGGCAAGAAACTTACGTCCCCGGTTTCTGTTGCGGACATTTTGTCACAGCTTCAAGTGAGCTGTTGAAATTCGCCCGTATGCTTTGCTCATCCAACCCGAATTCACGCAAAGTCTGTTCCATCACATCAGTCACACGTTCTTTCTGTAACAACTCACACAGAAAGAACACACAAATTTCAGTAGCCTAACCCAGATAGCAATCATATTATCATGAAACAAAATACAAAATTTAAACTCAAAAACCATACCAGCAAATTTGCTACACTGTAATGAACATCAGCTCTGTCCCCACGCTGCCTTATCGGATTGTAATGTTTCCAAGTACCTTCTTCCGTATCATACACTACAAGTGTCCAGTGCCTATCATGACACATTGGAAAATGTATGAACCTACAATCGGTAGCCGCAGAAACATTGGTTCGAACAAAGTTCTCCCTAGCACGCACGTCTTCGCTTTTTACCATATCCTACACAATCAGCAAAACATGAGAACACTACCACGACACACAAACGAGATATGTTCACTACAAAACTTCACAACTCACCAAACACACACTGCTAAAAAAATAAGACTTATCAGCAAACTCGTCAGCCCCATACATCTTCACATGCTCGCTTTTTAGCAACTCAGCATAACCGTCAATCACCTGCCAAAAACCATATACCAATTAAAAAAATTTACCCACCAAACACAAAAGCTACGTACATTGTCCCACAAAAGTTCATCCAACAAATATGGAAAAGAAATAGTTTGCATTAAAAATACAAACACGTCCTCACATTTCCACAAACGGCACTCTGTCGTATGATGTTTTTCACATCAGTAAAGTCCACCACCACACCAGCATCTCTATCTTCCCACATTACCGCCCTACACACACCAACAAACATCAGTCCCCACAACAATAACTTCATTACAACGAGTAATAATAAAACAAAAAAAAAAAAAAACATACGTACCGATCACCATGCCTATCATATCCTTGCTTGATTTTACACTTCTCCTCCACCGTCATCATCTTCCACACCCCCAACCGGTTGTTTATATCAAAGCCAAACCACTTACTACCCTTCACAACCACAGCGTCCACATCAATAATTCCACTATTGGTATCAAAATCATCACTTCTAACCACAACGCCCGCATATGTGACAGACTTTTTATTACGCCCATTTAAGATGGGGTACTCGAAATCCGGCAATTTCTTTTCCTGCCTAACTTTGTTTTTTATGTTACGAACAAACGATGTTTGCCCCCCAGACACAATTAAGCCATCATCCATATCGCACAGATCAACATTCAAAATACCACCAGCACATCTCCCACGTTGCTCACCAACCGAATCAACACCATCGCATCCTATACTCGGACCCACAGCCTCAGTACACACATATTTGGGAGACAAACCAGCCCTAATCGGCGACACATTGTACACAATTTCACCTCCAACTTTAACCCCATCATCATTACCTCCGCATCCGTCACGACGCACCTGCACATCCCGGAAAGCCTGCATCACAACATGCACATCACGATCAGCGATTTGATCCTCAAGCACCAATAAACTCCTCCGCAACTCGATATTCTCTTTTTTCAACTTCTCCACCTCGTCATTCTTAATTCCCAAAACACACTCAGACCCCCTTACAATGTTTACTGCTTGCGCCTCCAGCTTTCTTTTCAAACCATCAACTTCTCCCTCAAGCAATGCAATCATTCCATCTTTTCTTTTATTCTCCAATTCCAGTATAGCAATTGCATTGACATATTCATCAACTCTACTGCCTGTCACTCCCTCACTGTTATTCACAAATACGGAGCCGCGTAACACGTCTGCCGCATTTCCACCCACTGGGGATCCTACTTTCTGCCCTTCCCACGAACTGCACTCCTCTCGTACAACTCCAAATCCACATTCCAGGTCATCCGTATACATCGCATCACATTTCTGTTTGTCAATACCTTCACCATCTTCCACAAAAGCATCATCACCCCCAACACAGTCAACTACATCTGCTTGAACATCTCCAAACATGACAACATCCGCACCCATCATTTCACGTTCATATTCAAACGACCTAAGTCGGTCCACTTTAACCTACGCAGTCACAAACATAATTCCATCACGAGTTACACAAAAAAACTCAATAAAAAACCATTAAAATAACACCCACACTCAACCTACATACCTGAAAATTAACTGGGCCAGACAGATCGACCCCCTGACCTTTGATCAGCAATTTCCCAATGTCCCATTTCATGAATCTGGGAAACATGTTCTCCGTTTGTGGCTCAATTATTGTCGAGTGTTCACATAACCAATACTAAACAAAACAAACAAGAAAAAAAAAAAATCAGCCAACTAATATGTCAATCACCCGTATTCGTCACAACGAAAAAATACATTGACCAATCGCATACCAGAAACGCAACCACGCAGCCTGTCACCTTCCACGGCATTTGATGGAACTCCTTCACAGTCCCCATCAGTGCTGCCACTATCGCGCCAGTCCAGTCGTACATCCTCACTGTGTTCAAATCGTTCATATAATGAACAAATGCCCAACTGATTGTCTCGCCCGAATTAGAAAAAAACAGTTTGCCACACATGTACAAACCCAATAGCTTTGCCACATCTTCCTCATCTTGCTTGGTCCGCCCTTCAACAACTTCAAAGAACAAACTTTTCACAAGTTTCGAAGTTAGCCGAGACGTGTCACGACACCTGCGCTGAATGAAGTCTGTCACTGGTCGTTGACCCGGGGATAAATCCAGCCTCCTCTTCCCGCATTGCAAACCAAAAATCAGTCTCACATCACTGCTAGCGAATTTCAGACTCGCCCCTCCAATGTGAAACGCATTATCACGCGCATCATAAGTTTTATAATTTTAGCAATCAGATCATCACACTTTCTGAATTCATTGTGGTTCAACTTGTTGACGTGGATCGCCTCGATCATAATCCAAAATGGCGTTTGCTTTAACTGGTACATATGTGCCTCCGTCAGTTTCACAGAACTAACAAGTTTAATTATACCAGCAACGTTTGACCTGTAGTTGATCCTCATGTGTGCCTGCCGCTGTGGGGAGAACTTAACTTTACTAACATTACGTCCCACCGTATTATGCACAACTTTCGCCTGTTTGAAAAGGATGCGTCCCTCCATTTTCACACCTACTTTGTGTGGCTTCGACCCGGATGCTGCCTCAACCCTTCGCTTCTCGCACGAACGAGTCCACGGACTACGCACCATACTGCTATCTGTAACACCAGAAATAAACTAATTCATTAACTAATACAACTACTGCATCAACAAAATAACTCCATACAGCCAACCCCCATACCAAAATAAAAAAAAATAAAAAATCATACTGTATAAAACTAAACCAACATCGCACTCCCACTCAACGAATGACCTAATACTATCACACCCTAAAACATTATGTAACCCAAACACCCACACACAACCACACGACACTACGACCCATACATAATTCAGCAAAATTTATAAACAAAACCAAAAACAAAACACACACAAACCTGCATAGGCACAACAATATGTGTCCCCACCAACCAATACCATAACAAATTATAATCTAACCTTACTCCCACTCACACAGAAACAAAAAAAAAAAAAAAACATGTCCCACACAAGTAACAAGGACCACACCAATACTGTACAAAACTAAACCAACATCGCACTTCCACTCAACGAATGACCTAATACTATCACACCCTAAAACATTATGTAACCCAAACACCCACGCACACCCACACGAAACTACTACCCATACATAAATCAGCAACATTTAGAAACTAAACCAAAAACAAAACACACCCAAACCTGCATGTTCACAACAATATGTGTCCCCACCAACCAATACCATAACAAATTATAATCTAACCCTACTCCCACTCACACAGAAACAAAAAAAAAAAAAAAACCATGTCCCACACAAGTAACAAGGACCACACCAATACACAGTCCAAAAAAAACACACACCCCCAAAACCCAAAACGCACCGCATTATAACTCCATCTTTTCATTCAAAATGTTAAACCACACATACACACAAACACCCAACCCACACAAATAGACGCCTTACTCGAGAATCAGACGTGGTCCCCAACAAAAAATTTACCCCTCAACCACTTTTTTCAACCACTTAACAAACACACAAGGGAATACAAATCCCAAACCTCAAAAAAGTCTTACGATGGGCCACACCAAGCACCACCGTACCACAAACAGACAAAATCAAAACCTAAAACCCCCACCACACAACAGGCAGCACAATAAAACCACACAACCAAAAAAACAGACAACTAATAAACACACACCCACACACATGACACTTATTTGACTCATCACCATTACTAAACATAAGGAACGGAATCAACAGGGAAACCACATAAACACAACTAACCACATTACAAAACACAAAGACCAACATCAAAATATACAAACACATACCCATCCCGTCCATGAAAGAACTATGTCACAGCACCGTTGAGGGATTAGTAGTCTTAGGTTTCCTTTATCGGCCACTTCTTCCAACGTAACACCGTCCGATCGCCACACAGCTCACTCGTCAAAAGTAGGGTTTCACACAATAGATAATGACAAAGCACAACGACTTAATACATTTAAATGGACAAATCGGGTCAAAATTTAAACGGGTTGCGGGTGTGTGGGCTTGGTCTTAATCCACAAACGCACCAACACAGCCCAACAATAAAAACCCCTTACAGCCTTTTCCACATTTGTGACGCCCCTTTAGTGTATCACGCGCAACAAACCAGACATTAACCACACATGCACGTGGGCTACACACTCGCCTCACCCAATCTTGTATCCCCCCAGTCGCATTCAGTAACGGTCACATGAGGTTATTTACGTCCCTAACAATCTTTTGGGACTAAACGGTTCAAAAGAATAAAAAGGGGATCAATTGGTACATAAAATCTAATTATGGGATTTATTGGTAAATCTCCCTAAATTATTAACCTACCCCATATATTTGCCTCCCTCTCAACCTTTCCAAATAATACCAATCAAAAATATAAAATAAAATTACAAAACATAGAATTTTGAAACCCTAAACAATATATAACAATTTAACATGACAGGCATTTTAGAAGAAGGCAGAATTCTACACAAACAAGCAATCTAATGCAACATATATTTTAGAAGAGGTTAGTTTTATACATATCTATATATTTGTCTCTTTTTATTATTAATGATTGGTACAAATATTTACTTTTAAATGAATGTTTGAATATTTCTTCGTTTCGTTTGCATTTAGTATATATATGTAATGTTGAACATATGTATAAATTTAATGCATTTTGTATGTATGTATATGTTTTATGTTGATTATGTATAATGTATCCTAACTTATTATATTCGCACCTTTTTTTTTGGGGGGGAGGAGGGGGGGGGGGGGGGTGGGGAATAAATATATTCATATCTTTACTTTTAAATTGTTGTTCACTTTACTTTGGCTGATTGATTGATCCTCCATACATTACTAATTCACAAAATTTATTCTTAAAATCCTTCTTAACTATCTTGATTTTAATTTAAATATTTATCATTCAAAATATATAAAATATATCACTTAAAATCTCAAATTTCATAAAAAATAAAAATTCAAAAAAAATTATGGTGTGGGAGAGAGGATTTTTAAAATCCTGACATAGTTAGAGGCACCATACCTCATATTCATTGAGTTTATTTGATTTTAAGTGATTTTCATTGTATCAAATTAAACCATACTTTATGTAATATTGACTAATCCATATCTCTATTATATATTAAGCAAAATGGATTTTCCATTAGTTCCAAAGCATTAATATAAATTTTTTAATTTTTTTAAAATTTGTAAACATTAAGAAATACCCATGGCACAAAAATATTAATCTATCTAATCATGTCTATGATTTTATAATTTAAAAATCTTAATATAGAAAGTCACTCAAAAAAATAAAAAATAAATAAATAGCCATATCCAACTCATATCTAATTTAAAATTTAAAAATCTTTGAGAAGAAATTTCAAATATAACTTTAGTCTTTTATAATTTTGAAATTTAAAAATATTTACTTGAAAGTTATATATATATATATTATGAAAACTAAACAATACATGTGGTGTCTAAAAAATTAATAATATTTTAGGCGTCGAAATATTTATAACACATTTATATATGGCACATGTAAACATAAATTAGAAAAATATGTGTAGTGCAAATTTTTATGCCGCATAAAAAAATACATGTGTCGCGTTTAAAAATACAATTGTATATTTTAATCATATTTGAGCCTTCTATTTTTTTTTTTTTTTATAAATTCAAAATGTGTGGCATAAGATATGGTATAAAACTGTTGGTCAATTTAATTTTTTTTTTTATAGATAGAATAGTCCAAATAAAAGTTATTTATTTGTAATTTAAAAATATTTTAATAAAACCTATGAATGAAATTTTTAGGTATATGTAATTAGACAAACTTTAACATAGAACAATCTAAAATTAAAAAATTTATAAAATGAAATTTATTTTTATTTTATCATAAATATAATTTTTGTAATTTATTCTATTTTTTATCTTTACTAATTAAATTGACATATATTTCTTATTGTAATGCCCCGAAACAATTACAATAAATTATTCACAATATTAATAAATAACAACAATGTGTAAATATAGTTTTCTGAAATAACCTTTCGTTTCATATAATCTTGTGGTACAAAAGGTAACACATGCGGTCATACATTCATAAGTCTTAACCCTGAATCTATAGCATTTGTTACAAGTTAAATATATGAAATAAGATCTAAAATAAATAAGAAATGCCCTAAAGGCGTAAATACTTGGTTACAACTGAAGTGAGATTAAACTCAATACATATAAAGCCCTTGGTTTGTACAAAATAAACACAACAAATAAACAAAATGAAACTCTTGCTCCAAATCCTCCCAAGCTATTGCCTTGGTGGAGACATATCATTAGCACCTGAAAATATTTTCCCACATAGGGTGAGCCAAAGCTTAGTAAAGATACACTAACACAGTGTATGAATCTTAACAGAGTTATAAGGTGAATACATATGCAATGCTCGTGCTAAAACATTTTATATCTCTTTTCAAATGTAACAACTCGACTCCCTTATATGCTTTAATTCCTTCATTATATGTGTGCTTATGTGCTTAATGTGAAATTTCATGTTTAAATGTGTGAATTACATGTTTCTAAACTTGTATCTTTTGGTTATGAGAAAATCTGTTGGAATTACAACCTTTGGACTGATAAACGGAAATTAACTTTACAGTTATAATTAGCATGATTTTTAAGACACAATATGAAATTTTGTAAAAATTTGATTCGTAATGAATTAATAGGATTTATTTGGCTAAATTCTCAATTAAGCCCAATTAGACTCAATAAGCTTAAGTGATGTAAGATATGTATAAGAGCCTTAGACTCAACACAACTCAAATTATCTCCTGGAGAGGGAGCTTCTAGAGGAAGGAATAAGAGAAAAGAGAGAGAAAGCAAGGGAGAACTCAACCTAGAGCTTGGAACTTGGAAAGTGAAAGGGAAATCAAGAATCTAGCTCAAGATAAGTGTAAATTAACTAAAATACCTTCAATCTTTCTTTAATTGAGTACAATCAAGACTTAAAATGAAACTTTGACACTCATCAAAGTTATGGTTTATGGATTACGATTGTGAGAAATTGTGATTTAATCTTGAGTCTTTGCATGCTTTGAACTCATGTAAGCATATATGTAGGCACATCCAACATGTATAACATGAAAAGATGAAGGAAATTAAGGAAATATGGAAATTAAGGTTCTATATGTCAAATTAAAGTAAGTTATGATCTCTTTGAACTTGAGTTTCATGCTTATTATGTTTATATGTCATGTTTTTGAAGTAAAAGTGCTTGAATTGGGCCTTAGAAATGCATTTGGAAAGCTTGAATTTGTTGGATTTTCAAACTGCACAAACAGAGCCCAGAATTGCACATGCGGAATGCACAGTCATACGTGCGGAAAACAGAGTAAGCAAGTCGAACATTTTGAAATAAAAGCACGTGCGGCACACCTTTCCGCACGTGCGGTGGGGGTCTTCTGCACGTACGGGAAACAAGGAGGAAAATTGATGCATTTTGTTTATCTTTTCGACCCTTTGAATCTGTTAATGTGTGTGTTTAAGCCCTCCTGAAATGCCTAAAGATCCATATAAATTGAAAGAAATGCAAAAAGGATTACGAGAAGAAGCTAAGAAAAGAATAGGTTGCTTATCAAATTTGTATGTGTTGCATGTGTAGGGCACTCGCCGAAAGGGACCATTGCACGACCAAATCACAGTGAGTAATAGTATTGTCCAGATATGTTCTCATTTAATTTTCTATTTTATTTTGATATGAACGATGTGGCTAATTGCTATTTGGGAACGATTGAATGATATATATATATATGTGGCAGTGGATTATGATATAAATGCACTACGAACGTTATAGAATGCCTTATTACGAATGGTAAAGGATGCTTGACGAATGTTAATGAATGAATGAAATATGGACCTAAGGTCGTTCTATTTCTGTTATGTATGATGAGCCATTATGTTTGATATGGATTACTTATGACCTATGGCCCTAAGGCCAAGGGAAATGGAGATATGTCGATGTTCCATCTACCTTATATTGTTCAAAACATCTGTTACTATGTTGGGCCTGAGGTTGTTTAGCATTCTATAGGGCCCAAGGCCGTTCTGTTCTATGTGATAAATGGAGACATGTCGATGTTCCATCTACACTATGATAAGATGTGTTTGGACTTGAGGTCATTCTTGTAGACACCCCATTTTTGACCGACCTTAAGACTCAGACGTCACCGATTGAGCGCTCGGTGATGTTGCATATTGTGCTCGTTCAGAAGTCTCAGAGTCGCGGCCGTGAGCCCTGCCTCCGGACTTCCGAACCCTTTTCTGTGCCTTGCCTCGGTTTGCGAGCCAGGCTCGGTCTTCTCTGTTTTTCTTCCTGAGGGGAGGGAGAGGTCCAGTAGACCATCTCTCAGTGGCCGTGGGCTACATTTCGTGGCCGTAGGACATTTTGCCCATTTTGGAGCCCGGTTCCCGGTTTTCGGAGCCGTCAGGCCGTGTGCCTCTGTTCGGGACCGCCTAACCATCTCCGACTGCTCCGGTTTTTGGCATGCATCTCATTTACTCCCTTTTGAGGGACACTGAGGCCTGAGAGGCCCGCTTCGTGGTTGAATGCCACTTTCGGTGCTTAACGGCCTATTTTCGGGACCCCGAACTACGTGTTTTGGCCCCTGAGCATTTGTTTTGCATCGGTTTTTGTTCATTTTTGGCAGGTACCTCTGTTTTATCACCAGGAAGGTCACTGAAGGGTGGGAGGCCAGCAATTGTCTCAGCAACCAGTTATATTCCTCCGGCGCCCGTTTTTCCCACTTCTGAGCCAATGTTGACCACCCTAGGGCCATTTTCTTCAAGCCCAAACCACATATTTGTGTTGTACACACATGGGAGGACCCTAATATTATATGGCCGGCCATTAACTCAACTTGACCCTTTTGAACCCCTTTGAAAAATGGCTTGTTCTCTCTCCTGTTTTAGAGTTGCCAATTTTGAACCACAGGGTTGTGATGAGGAGACCTGGGAGGACACCAATATCCTATGCCCGGCCAGAAAATCATCTTGACCTTTTTGACCCTTGGCCGGCCGGCCATGGGGGGTGGCCGGCCGGCCACCTGCAGCCAAGATACCCAGCCGGCCAGCATCTTCAGTGTGAGTACTTTACAGCTGTGTGCTGTTTTCCCCCAAAAATATCTCAATCCGGGGAAAGGTTTTGGAGGGAAACTTGATGCCATTTCCCTCCACTTTTTCCTCCACTTTTCTCCCCCTTTCTTGTCTATATAGCTGGCTTCCCAACTCAAGAAAAAGGGTTGGAAAATTGTTTGGAGCTCATACATACTCCATCTCTCTCATTTCCTCAAGTTTTGGTACCATTTCTTCATCACTACCAAGCACCACCACCACCACTCCACTTCCAGCACCTTGAGGGGATTTCCAGCAGCTAGGAAGCAACATTTCTCAAGCCAAAAGGAAGCTAAGCATTGGTCTCCAAGGGTAAGCCATCTTGCCCTCTTTTGTAGCACTTTCTTGCACCATTCTTCTAGCCTATTTTCTTACTGTTTTGGGCTCCGACCATAACTGAAAGGGTCATTATTTTGAGCCATTCTTCATGTTTGTTTAAGGGATCAACCCTGTTTGAGCCCCCCATTTGGTACTTGCTTCAATACCCTCTTGTATGCCATTATTTTGCATAGTATTTCTAGCCTATTTGTGATCTGTTTTTGAGCATGATATAAACTGTGAGTTGGCTTATTTTGAGCCCCTATACAACATTGTAGAAGGGCTTAACACTGTTGGGGGCCTCCATGTAGCACTTACCATTATACCCCTCTTTGGCCCCCATTTTTGCATGCTTTGTGAGCTTACCTTGCCTTTGTTTTTAGGCCATGATCAGAACTGAAAATGGCCATATTTTGACCTTATTGGAATATCTTATTAAGGGTCTTTGGCTGTTTGGTGATTGCTTTGTATACCTCATGTTATAGCCTCTTGTTGGCCCATTTCTTGCATGGCATTTTTAGCATGTTTTCATACTGATTTGAGGCATGTCATAAACTGTAAATGTTCATATTTTTGGTCCCTCTTCAGTATTGTAGAAGGATATTTTTCTCTTTGGGCATTGTATCTATCACTTACTTCATTGCTTCCCTTGCGGAGCCATTTTTGTATGCCATTTTAGCCCTACTTGTGATTGCTGTTTGGCCATGTTTTGTACTGTAAAAATGTGAGTTTTGGGGCTGCCTTGCTTCTTCTTTTTCATGTCTTGTTCAGATTATGCATGTATGGTATAGCTACAAGTCATTTCGGATGATTAGTTTTGCATTTCGGGAGAGATTCCTTACATCGGGTATCATTTCGCCTCATTTCGGGGCTGTTTTCCCCCTCATTTTGCTACTGATTTTTGCATGTTTGCATGTCATATTCCGTGTCTTTGCCATGTCTCATTAGAGTGGCATTTCGGTGCCTGAGGGTCCGTTCTCGATTTGCGTGCCCGCGGGCACGTACTTCGAGGTGCTTTGTTTTCATCTAATGGCCTCCTATGTGAGTGTGGCTGAGGCTCTCTCATGTTGGTGTAAGCCCATTATTGCATTGCGCATGCCATTTTATCCGTAGCATTGTGTATGCCCGGTTATGTATTACCTCGTATAACGTGTATGCCATTCCATGACGTTGTGTATGTTAGGATTGCATGTTAGCTGCATTTCATGCATATCATGCATATTGCATCGTGTTCGGGATAGGATTTAGCTCGGGCACGGGAAACGAGGCGCGTTTCGTACTCCGAGTGACGGAGCGTGTCTCAATTCCCAAGTCACCGACACTCCAGATTATCCGTGATGGAGTTAGGTTTTATTGTAGCATTCATATGCATTCATCCTATATTGAGTTGTGCAATTCGGCTCCTCGGCCATCATGCATCGATATGCGTGATTGGTGGCACGAGGATCGAGGCATGCATATATCTGTGAAATACATTGCTATGCCCCTTTCCTGCTCTCTGTTGCAGCATATCAAGAATCAGCGGTGTTCCGAAGCTTGGCGCGCTTTTCGAGAAACATTGCGAAACAGAGGCTAATTGGGGCATTCCAGTGGATTTCCGCGCAAAGCAGCCCAAACATACATCGTTCATCAGAAGCAAGGCAGTCCCTGGCTTGCATGCCAGTTTACAGTTTTTCTTAGTTAATTTGTTAATTAATTAGGAATTTGTACATTATTCGGACTGTAATATTTGGACTGTAATATTCTTTTATTCGGGACTGTATATTCTTTTAGACCCTCTGCACGAGGGCAAAATTGTAATAAGTGTGGGTGAGTGTGATGTATGTCTTCCAACCCCACGTCTTTCTTCCCTTTTATTTACCCGCTTATGATGGTTAGATTAGGGTATATTTCAATTAGCATACAGTATGACAACATGTTTGCATCATTCATCTGTTTCGCACGCACCGGGCTCGGCGCATCATACAAACTGCATTTGTATTTCAATTCCAAATTGAATACGTGTTAGTTGTAGCATTCCATATGCCATGTTTAGAATAGCCGAGCCTGCTATAGTTTGCATCTTTGCATGTGTTGCATTAGGCAATTCTGTGTATCTAGGATCATGCATGGATTTCTAATGAGTTTCTGTTTTGGCTTGGAGTACTCGGTGAGTTTTATGCTTTAGCATCCTTGCATGCGTGTGAGTGACTGCCATGAATAGCATGCTTACCATGAGGCTATGTGCTTATGTGATATACCTGCTTGAATGCCTGTGGGTGAAGGTTGGGTTATTTGAATTGGGACAATTCATCAAATGTTTGTTTTAAGCCCACTAGATAGTGGCAACACCATGTTTTCTAAGCCCACCCGAGGGTGGCAAAATCTGCATTTTAAGCTTACCTGCAGGTAGCAAACCATCTTTCAAACAAACATGAAATGTTTTGTTCCAATTTAGGTGACTCAGTCTATACTTGTATGCTGTGCGCATCACATAGTAACCTAGGCTAATAACCGGAATAAGAACATACAATGTTTTCAAAATAAGATATCATGGTTAGTAGAGGCCGGTCTTTGACCGGGCGAGCGGGGGTGCTCACGAAGTGACCTTCCCCAATCGTACCCAAGTTCCCGAGACGAGGCAACTTTGGTGATGACGGACACGTGGCCTTTTGGCACCGAGTCACGGTTTCCTAAATTTTCCAAAAATAAAATATTTAGGTGGCGACTCTGTATCTGGCAAAGCAGTCCATGTTTGGCACTTCTTTCAAAAAAATATGTTTTCAAAACGATTTGCCGGATTTGGACTCTTTGGTTCAAGATTTAGAACCGTGACATTTGAGTCCTTCGAACTGTAGTAGACCCAATATCAAACCAGAACCGGGGGGGGGGACTTGCACTCCTCGCCCCGGGATGCGTTCGGGGACGTCCACAGTTTCTGGCGACTCTGCTGGGGATTTAGAGAACTTGACTCGAACTCGTGATATCTTGTTTTGACTACACTTGTGTGTTTTTTGCATTGCATTTGCATTGGTGCGCCTAGGACACCGTGTTTGCCATCTGCTATTCCTGAGCGGTTTGCCGGAGGCTTGTCTTGTCAAGGCATGTCCATAAGGCTGACCGGTTACGGGCTCTGCCAGTATGGGAACACAAACCCCGGTTTTACCGAGGCACCCTTTTTGACCATTCGACCTAGCGCATATTCGGATCCATAGTGACCATTCCAAACTAGGACAGGTTGCTTACCCGTTTATAGGTTGTTTGAAACCGCTGCGTGCGTAGTGAACCCTAGTTCCTGACAAAATAGGATAGGGAAACCCTACCCTAACATAGGGGTGTTTTGGCTCTCACTTTTCTGTTATGTGCTTGTTAGAGTGCGTCTCTACAGGGAGTGCATGTATCAGTTCAGTAGTTTGGGCATCAAGCCTGCGGGCACCAGTCAGTACTTTGGGATTCTGTTTACCTGAGGGTAGCAGTTTACAGGCAGAATTTTTGGGGCGGAATTCAGTAGAGGGCACAGTCATTCTGTTATGCTCGTATCTGTTTTGGTGAAATCAGGCTGAGATGCTGCATGTTTTCTCTTTTGCTAGGTAGTCCTGGAACTATAGCTTCAGAAGGCTCCGATATCCCCCGGGTACATTGGACTAGTGCTGATAGACTTTGTTCGGTCAGAAATTCAATTCAAGGGCAACCAGTGTTCTTTCGCTGAGGCAGGGTAAAAAGGCCAGTCAGGGCTCACCGGTTCATCTGATCCGTCAGTCACGAGTCACATCACCTTTGTTCAGAATCAGCAACCCGTGATGGCGCAGGGTTCGGAAAAATTTGTGGTCGTGATAGCAGCGCCAAATCAGGGAACTACCATGCAGGCTGAAACCAGTATTGAAGCGCAGCGCCCACCTGGGGCATCTGCCTCACATCCAGCTTTGGGACCCCAGCCGAACTTTGACCCACTTCTGCCAGTTGAAGATTTGCAAGGTCCAGATCCTCGAGAAGGGCTGGCTCAAGCCCAAGTTTTCAGACCCCTGGTGCAGCCTAATGAGAGGCGTTATCCCCTTGATGCTAATGACCTCGATCTGACCGCAGTGAAAATTGCGAACCTTGAGAAGCAATTCAAAAAGGCACAGGGCCTTAACTCCATTCCTGACATTGAGGATGGGCACACTGAGTCTGCCGTCCAGCTCCCAGACAGATTCAAAATGCCACATATTGACCGTTTCGACGGGTCTGGGGATCCAATGGTACATATCCGACTTTTCTTGGATGTCCTAAAGCCGATGGGTCTGACTAAGCCACAAAAACTCTCTCTGTATGGAAGAACCCTATTCGGTGTAGCAGCCACTTGGTACGCTAAGTCGGAGGACAAAGTGAAGCAAAACTGGGAAGAATTGGCTGAGGCCTTTGTCGATCAGTATTCCTACAATACCCAAGTTGAAATGACCATCCAAGAGCTTGAAGCAACTCGCCAAAACCCAAAAGAGCCTTTTGTGAAATTTGTTGCGAGATGGAGAGCAAAGGCAGCACAGATAACAGATCGCCGCCCTTCTGAGAGGGATCAAGTGCAGATGATGGTGCGGAACCTCGAGCATGATATGTTGCAGAAATTGATAGTCGCTCCGTTATTCACTTTCAAAAGTCTGCATGAACTGGGGGTTCAGGTCGAGAATGCGTTCAACAGTGGGATCATTCCCAGAACAAGTGAACCGACAAGAAGGGTGATTTCAAGGAGTACCAATGTCGGAAGTAGCACTATTCCCGAACCCACTGAAATCGATACAGTCACCACAGCCAACCCTTTTGCCAAATCAAGCCTACGACCGGCCAGCCCAGCCCAAGCTCAGGGCAGAACTTTCACCCCTCTCTATATGAGCCTGACTAGCGCACTAAAATTCCTGATGGAAAAAGGGCATCTCAAACCCCTCGATCCTCAACCTCTTCCCGACCCACTCCCAGTCAGACATAACCCTGCCAAGTACTGTATGTACCATCAGCAGCGCGGTCATGGCACCGACCGTTGCTACCGCCTTCGTCATGAGGTCCAAAATCTCATCGACAATCGGACGATAGCCCCACCTTCAGACCCCAATGACCAGACATCTCCTGCCTACCTCAATCACATCCATATACTGCCATCCACCTATGACCCCAGCATATACATCACCCCGGCCCATCTACCCAAGCCTGAGGTGTTTATCCCAGAAAGCACGAACTTATGCATGATGGGTGCACCTGAACCCCAATCATCTCAAACCCGAGAACCCACTACTTCTGAGTTGATGGGAATGATAAAAGATCTTCAAAGAACTGTGACCGATCTGGTCTCCGGGACATTGGCTCAATCATCGACCACACCATACACTGGGAATCTCATGTCAAAAGGCTCCCCAGTCTTGGGGCGGGCTACATCTGAGGAAGGCCAATCCCGTGGCAAAGTGGAAGCGAGTGGAAAGAACAAGGTAGGGGCAGGCATTGATCCCCATGAGCATCTTCTGTTGGCTGTTGAGGCTTTGAAAACCGAGGGACTGAACAAAGAGCAAGTCCTCGCAGTTGTTGCAAAAACTGTGGATGACACTTTCGCTACTCAAGTCAGGAGCAGTCCGAATCAAAGGGAAAACCGGGAGAAGGGCCGATATACCAGAGGCAATCCTGTTAGCTCTAACCCTCCACTCGGAAGAGATCAGCAAACCAGGCCAGCACCTGCCAATCCTTTTTCTGGTGCGTCCAGCAAAAATCCACAAACCCAGAAGTACCAACCCCGAGGTCAGAGGGTTTTCCATGCCCTCTACATGCCTTTGTCCAAAGCTCTCCAAATCCTTGTTGGACAAGGCCATCTCAAACCCCTTGAGCCTCGGCCTCTCCCGAACCCTCTTCCGGCTACGCATGATGCTACCCAATACCGCGCATACCATCAGCAAACTGGCCATACTACCGACAACTGCTTCCGTCTTCGCCATGAAGTACAGGATCTGTTTGACAACGAGGTCATCCTCCCGCCGAGCTCAGCAAAGTCTATCGGCACGGGGTCAGTGAACTTGGGGGATAATGTGGTTATGTGATCGGGGGATGAACCACCTGCGGATGGCACTCAGGTTACTCCAGCTGTGGTGGATGGCATGCACTGTTTTGAGCAATGTACAAGTGCTGTTAATTTTGCATTCTGACTTGGGTATTGGGTCAGTTTTGTTGCTTTGTTTTGAGTCTGTCTTTTGTTTTGAGTCAATCTCTTTTGTTTTGGGTCTGTCTTGTTGTATCGAGTCAGTCCTGTTATATAGGAGTCGGGTAATTCCAGGGGTGTTACCTCAGGCGTCACCATTCTGTTTCGCATTTGTCTTTTCGTTTTGTCTTGAGTCTGTTTCTGCCAGGGAGTCAGTTATGCCATCAGATTTTGAATGAAACAGCAATGATTTCCACGCTCTCGCCTTTGCTTCTGCCGTGTGCTAGTTGTGCCGAGATTTGAATGAAATGGCAGTGCATTCCACCTGCTCTCTTGTGCTTTGAAGTCATTGTATTGACTTAAGTTTTTCAAAACCTTTTTGAACACTGCGGTGAAAACAAAGAGGGAGGAATTCCTCGGGATTTGCAAAACTTTGATCAAATTGAGAGAAAGAGAGGCATGCTAAGCCCTTAATGAATGAAATCGTGCTTGTTAGTGTGACTACTGAGAAGGACCCTAGCTTTGATCCAGATTGGTCCTACACTGTCTTCAGCACGAGCGATTTGTCGCTTTCTTAAAAACTTTCAAAAAATGTTTTGCGCGGTCCTGCGAAGACATGTGTAGAATCGCTCTTGAGATTGTGCAACTTAGGATCGCTCTCGGCCTCGGGACTCAACCCCTTTGCTTTCAAACCTTGAACTTGGATTCAGAACGTTCAAAGGACAATCATGATGTGAGGCCTGTGTGGCCAGATTTGAAGCAGCCCTCGAACAAGAGGTACCAAAGTCAGATCAAGAAGATCAGACCTCATCAGAAGAAGTTTGCGAAGCCGAATCAGAAATACCCTTCGAACTAGGAGCAAAGATGTCAGATGTGCTCGAAGGGCCGAAGATGAGTCCTCTTGTAAATCAACAGCCACTCTCCTAGATGCGGATAGCTTCGAGATCCTAAAACCATTTGGCATGGACTAGCTACACTTTTACCCTTGAGAGGCTCGCTGGGCTGAAAACCTGGAAGGGCGACTCAGACAAAAGTTAGAGCGAAGAAAAAGAATGAAAAAGAAAAAAAAAAGAAAAAATGCAAAGATACAAAAAATACAAAAAGAAAAGAAAAGAAAAATGCAAAAAAGAAAAGAAAAAAAGAAGAAATGAAAAGAATTGAAAAGAAAAGAAAAACATAGCTCGCAAGGTTGAAAACCTGCAACAGGCGCCTTGGCAAAAGTTAGAGCATAAAAAGGAGAGGTTAAATACCCGAGTGTACCTTACCCCGAACTACGTAAGGCTTGATTCCCATGTTTGGGATACGTAGGCAACTGCATTCTGAAGTCCAGCCGTAAAACACTTCAATTGTGTCCATGCGATGGTTCTGGTCATCTTTGTCTTCTCTGTATCTGAGGACTTGGTTGTCACTCTGAGGACTGACTACAATGCGCCGTGGTGCTATCCAAACAAGGGGCAACTTTCTGTTGCCATTCAGTGTGCTGCGGCGCCAGTCAAACAAGGGGCAACTTTTCGTTGCCATTCAATGCGCTGCGGTGCCGTTCAAACAAGGGGCAACTTTCCGTTGCCATGCAGTGTCCTTCAGACAAGGGGCAATTTTCCTTCGGGTCCGAGGTTGCGCATCTCAAGAGTAGGTTCCGTGCTTGTTGAGCATTGGTTGTTTGCAAAAATAGTTTTTGAGAATTTTTACTGAGGTTGACTAATTCTCTCTAAAATTATTCCATCTTTTCCAAAACTGGACCATTTCTTGGACCCAAAAAAGGAAAATTTTCAGTGCTCATAGCCTGACTTGCATGATTTCAAATCAAAAATCGAACAAGCATGTTAATCTAACTCTCATTTTGGTCAAAACTGTTTTAGTGGAAAGCAAAAACAAAAAATGGTCAAAATGATGAACTAAGGGCACAGTTGAGTCAGGTGTTCTGTCTTTTCCCCATTGTCAACATACTTGCTGGAAAGGGCACTCTATTTGCCGGAAGGGGCACCGTATTCGCCAGAAAAGGACACCACTGAAGCTAACCGCAAAAGGGCTGAAAGCTCTCCCATCCTCCAAGCAGCGAGGTATCGAGCCAAGTGCGAAGCACGAACTGGAATGGGGCAAGATATTCCACTCCCTCATCTAGACAGATCTTATCACGTCCAAACTCCCCAGCAAAGCATCATCAACCGATGCTAGCTGCAGATTCGCTACACACCCAGTTGTAGCGCAACCCCTTTGTGGGAGGAATTCACTAGCTGTGAGCGGAAGAAAGAAGAATCTAGCTGAGTGCTAGGGGCGAGAGCCTTCAACTTGCTGTTTATCCATCAACCACCCAGGGGAGGGATTGAAAAATGAGAGATTGAAGAATAGAGAGATGTGTGATGAGAGAAAAAGTGAGAAAAGGGCTTTTTCGTGAAAAACAGAGCTTGAGGGTCGAGTGATGTGAGAATCACAAATGAGAAAGGGTGGGAAACACTACCCGGTGAAACAGGCTCCCTGTGCACGTCTGAGTGTCGTGTCTTTTTGTTTTATCTCGATTCTTGTTTTGGGTCATTTCGAGTGTTACTCGATGTGTCTAGGTTGTATGCCTTTATTTCCTTGATTGAGTTGTTTCGCTGTGTTCAGTCGTAGGCTCAATACCTGGTCGAGAACTTATTTCTTAATTTCAAAAATAAAATCGTTTTGTGCTCCGAGTGCCGTGCCGTGCCGTTCTCCACAATTGTGCAAAATAGGATTGGTTCTTTCATAAAGCCGCAGGGTTCAACCCAGGTCATGTCAGAACAGTAAAACAAGGACCTATCTGAAGCTATTTAGGTTCCGGACTGCAAAGCAAAAGAAAAGAGGAAAATTTGGAGCGTCTTAGCATGTTTTAACTTTAGCAAAATCCGAGACTGCATCCCAGGTGCACCTTTTCAGGCCTCGACATTTCTCTGGAGTATGAGTGTGTCTCGACCCCAAGTGTAAGCCTGCTTCAAGTCAGAATGGCAGTCCAAGCAGCACCAGAGGGTTTCACATGCAGATGTTATCTCTCGCCAATATGAACAGGGTGTGCCCTTTTTGAGCTGAGTGTGTTGCAAAGTCCTCTAAGAGGCAAATCAGAGGCACCAGAGTACATATTTAATGATCCCCTATTGCATAGAATGTGAACTTTCATATACACCGCTGTTGCATGCGTGCTGCGCATCGTTATGATTCATGC
The DNA here is from genome assembly GCA_036172215.1 of Camellia granthamiana. Taxonomy (NCBI): domain Eukaryota; kingdom Viridiplantae; phylum Streptophyta; class Magnoliopsida; order Ericales; family Theaceae; genus Camellia; species Camellia granthamiana. Next base: position 141,936,083 of record CM069903.1, on the reverse strand, counting down.
ATAGAATATGCTTGCTTTCGATTTCGCATACAATATGCTTTGCTTGATTCATGCATAGAATATGCTTGCTTTCAATATTGCATAAATTGTGCTTCCATACTTGCATAGAAAATGCTTGTATCTATTGCATAGAAAATGCCCTCATACTTGCATAGAAGATGCATTTTATCGCACTGTCTTGTGCACTTACACTTTGTATCTCACTTGCACTGTCTTGTGCATCTTGTGGTTGTATCTCACTCGCACTGTCTTGTGCATTTCAAATCACTCGCGCTGTTTAGCGTATCGCACTGTCTTGTGCATTTCAAATCAATCGCGCTGTTTAGCGTATCGCACTCTCTTGTGCATTTCAAATCAATCGCGCTATTTTGCGCACCTCAATCGCACTATTTTGTACAGTTTACATTCGCGCTATTTTGCGCATCGCACTATTCTGTGCAGTTTATCATTCGCGCTATCTTGCGCACCTTAATCGCACTGTTTTGTGCAGTTTACATTCGCGCTATCTTGCGCACCTCAATTGCACTGTTTTGTGCAGTTTACATTCGCGCTATCTTGCGCACCTCAATCGCACTGTTTTGTGTAATTTATCATTCGCGCTATTTTGCGCACCTCAATCGCACTGTTTTGTGTAATTTATCATTCGCGCTATTTTGCGCACCTCAATCGCACTATTTTGTGCAGTTTACATTCGCGCTATTTTGCGCATCGCACTGTTTTGTGCAGTTTACATCGCGCTATTTTGCGCACCTCAATCGCACCGTCCCGTGCTTTGCATATCACATCACACTGTATCTTGTGCATTTCAAATCATTCGCGCTATTTTGCGCACCTCAATCGCACTGTTTTGTGTAGTTTGCATTCGCGCTATTTTGCGCACCTCAATCGCACTGTCCTGTGCTTATCACACTCTATCTTGTGCATTTCAAATCAATCGCGCTGTTTAGCGTATCGCACTATTTTGTGCATTGTCTCACTCGCGCTATTTTGCGCATCGCACTATTTTGTGCACATTACTTGCATTGTGCATGCATTTCATCGTGCTATCTTGCGCATCCCACCTGCACTTGTTAGTGCATTACATTTCACTCGCGCTATTTTGCGCATCGCACTATTTTGTGCAAATTACTTGCATTGCGCATGCATTTCATCGTGCTATCTTGCGCATCCCACCTGCACTTGTTAGTGCATTGCATTTCACTCACGCTATTTTGCGCATCGCACTATTTTGTGCACATTACTTGCATTGTGCATGCATTTTATCGCGCTATCTTGCGCACTTTACCTGTATCACACCGCTTTATGCATTCATCCGCCGGCACCGCGTGTGTCAAACTTTCGGAATCACATTGAATATATGTTGTTAGTATATTGTGTTTGTTGAGTTTCTCTCTTTGCAGGCACGATATTGTATGTACGGTTCATTTGAAACTGGTGCGACCAGACGAATCGCGCAGGTATCGTATCTTCTCCGTGTGAGACGCGACGAGAATCGAATAATTCTCCGCTTTCCTAACTGCATGAAATGTAGTTGTTGCTTTGCATCCTTGCTTTAAAACTGTTGCATCTATCTGCGAATACTTGCTTCATTACAGCCTGCTGCATTTGCATGATCATTGAGTTACATCTGGCCCTGTGCATATCGCTTTGCGTTTTGCCCCTTTGCCTGCGGGCACGCCTGCGGGCACATATCTCTGTTCATCTTGTATGATTGTCTAAGTCTTCGGCCTTGTCAAAAATGGGTCGTCTCTGGGCTTTGACATTCACTCCCGTCACTTGTGACTTCCGAGTTCTGTCAAAGAGGGGCAACTGTAGACACCCCATTTTTGACCGACCTTAAGACTCAGACGTCACCGATTGAGCGCTCGGTGATGTTGCATATTGTGCTCGTTCAGAAGTCTCAGAGTCGCGGCCGTGAGCCCTGCCTCCGGACTTCCGAACCCTCTTCCGTGCCTTGCCTCGGTTTGCGAGCCAGGCTCGGTCTTCTCTGTTTTTCTTCCTGAGGGGAGGGAGAGGTCCAGTAGACCATCTCTCAGTGGCCGTGGGCTACATTTCATGGCCGTAGGCCATTTTGCCCATTTCGGAGCCCGGTTCCCGGTTTTCGGAGCCGTCAGGCCGTGTGCCTCGGTTCGGGACCGCCTAACCATCTCCGACTGCTCCGGTTTTTGGCATGCATATCATTTACTCCCTTTTGAGGGACACTGAGGCCTAAGAGGCCCGCTTCGTGGTCGAATGCCACTTTCGGTGCTTAACGGCCTATTTTTGGGACCCCGAACTGCGTGTTTTGGCCCCCGAGCATTTGTTTTGCATCGGTTTTTGTTCATTTTTGGCAGGTACCTCTGTTTTATCACCAGGAAGGTCACTGAAGGGTGGGTGGCCAACAATTGTCTCAGCAACCAGTTATATTCCTCCGGCGCCCGTTTTTCCCACTTCCGAGCCAATGTTGACCACCCTAAGGCCATTTTCTTCAAGCCCAAACCACATATTTGTGTTGTACACACATGGGAGGACCCTAATATTATATGGCCGGCCATTAACTCAACTTGACCCTTTTGAACCCCTTTGAAAAATGGCTTGTTCTCTCTCCTGTTTTAGAGTTGCCAATTTTGAACCACAGGGTTGTGATGAGGAGACCTGGGAGGACACCAATATCCTATGCCCGGCCAGAAAATCATCTTGACCTTTTTGACCCTTGGCCGGCCGGCCATGGGGGGTGGCCGGCCGGCCACCTGCAGCCAAGATACCCAGCCGGCCAGCATCTTCAGTGTGAGTACTTTACAGTTGTGTGCTGTTTTTCCCCAAAAATATCTCAATCCGGGGAAAGGTTTTGGAGGGAAACTTGATGCCATTTCCCTCCACTTTTTCCTCCACTTCTCTCCCCCTTTCTTGTCTATATAGCTGGCCTCCCAACTCAAGAAAAAGGGTTGGAAAATTGTTTGGAGCTCATACATACTCCATCTCTCTCATTTCCTCAAGTTTTGGTACCATTTCTTCATCACTACCAAGCACCACCACCACCACTCCACTTCCAGCACCTTGAGGGGATTTCCAGCAACTAGGAAGCAACATTTCTCAAGCCAAAAGGAAGCTAAGCATTGGTCTCCAAGGGTAAGCCATCTTGCCCTTTTTTGTAGCACTTTCTTGCACCATTCTTCTAGCCTATTTTCTTACTGTTTTGGGCTCCGACCATAACTGAAAGGGTCATTATTTTGAGCCATTCTTCATGTTTGTTTAAGGGCTCAACCCTGTTTGAGCCCTCCATTTGATACTTGCTTCAATACCCTCTTGTATGCCATTATTTTGCATAGTATTTCTAGCCTATTTGTGATCTGTTTTTGAGCATGATATAAACTGTGAGTTGGCTTATTTTGAGCCCCTCTACAACATTGTAGAAGGGCTCAACACAGTTGGGGGCATCCATGTAGCACTTACCATTATACCCCTCTTTGGCCCCCATTTTTGCATGCTTTGTGAGCTTACCTTGCCTTTGTTTTTAGGCCATGATCAGAACTGAAAATGGCCATATTTTGACCTTCTTGGAATATCTTATTAAGGGTCTTTGGCTGTTTGGTGATTTCTTTGTATACCTCATGTTATAGCCTCTTGTTGGCCCATTTCTTGCATGGCATTTTTAGCATGTTTTCATACTGATTTGAGGCATGTCATAAACTGTAAATGTTCATATTTTTGGTCCCTCTTCAGTATTGTAGAAGGATATTTTTCTCTTTGGGCATTGTATCTATCACTTACTTCATTGCTTCCCTTGCGGAGCCATTTTTGTATGCCATTTTAGCCCTACTTGTGATTGCTGTTTGGCCATGTTTTGTACTGTAAAAATGTGAGTTTTGGGGCTGCCTTGCTTCTTCTTTTTCATGTCTTGTTCAGATTATGCATGTATGGTATAGCTACAAGTCATTTCGGATGATTAGTTTTGCATTTCGGGAGAGATTCCTTACATCGGGTATCATTTCGCCTCATTTCGGGGCTGTTTTCCCCCTCATTTTGCTACTGATTTTTGCATGTTTGCATGTCATATTCCGTGTCTTTGCCATGTCTCATTAGAGTGGCATTTCGGTGCCTGAGGGTCCGTTCTCGATTTGCGTGCCCGCGGGCACGTACTTCGAGGTGCTTTGTTTTCATCTAATGGCCTCCTATGTGAGTGTGGCTGAGGCTCTCTCATGTTGGTGTAAGCCCATTATTGCATTGCGCATGCCATTTTATCCGTAGCATTGTGTATGCCCGGTTATGTATTACCTCGTATAACGTGTATGCCATTCCATGACGTTGTGTATGTTAGGATTGCATGTTAGCTGCATTTCATGCATATCATGCATATTGCATCGTGTTCGGGATAGGATTTAGCTCGGGCACGGGAAACGAGGCGCGTTTCGTACTCCGAGTGACGGAGCGTGTCTCAATTCCCAAGTCACCGACACTCCAGATTATCCGTGATGGAGTTAGGTTTTATTGTAGCATTCATATGCATTCATCCTATATTGAGTTGTGCAATTCGGCTCCTCGGCCATCATGCATCGATATGCGTGATTGGTGGCACGAGGATCGAGGCATGCATATATCTGTGAAATACATTGCTATGCCCCTTTCCTGCTCTCTGTTGCAGCATATCAAGAATCAGCGGTGTTTCGAAGCTTGGCGCGCTTTTCGAGAAACATTGCGAAACAGAGGCTAATTGGGGCATTCCAGTGGATTTCCGCGCAAAGCAGCCCAAACATACATCGTTCATCAGAAGCAAGGCAGTCCCTGGCTTGCATGCCAGTTTACAGTTTTTCTTAGTTAATTTGTTAATTAATTAGGAATTTGTACATTATTCGGACTGTAATATTTGGACTGTAATATTCTTTTATTCGGGACTGTATATTCTTTTAGACCCTCTGCACGAGGGCAAAATTGTAATAAGTGTGGGTGAGTGTGATGTATGTCTTCCAACCCCACGTCTTTCTTCCCTTTTATTTACCCGCTTATGATGGTTAGATTAGGGTATATTTCAATTAGCATACAGTATGACAGCATGTTTGCATCATTCATCTGTTTCGCACGCATCGGGCTCGGCGCATCATACAAACTGCATTTGTATTTCAATTCCAAATTGAATACGTGTTAGTTGTAGCATTCCATATGCCATGTTTAGAATAGCCGAGCCTGCTATAGTTTGCATCTTTGCATGTGTTGCATTAGGCAATTCTGTGTATCTAGGATCATGCATGGATTTCTAACGAGTTTCTGTTTTGGCTTGGAGTACTCGGTGAGTTTTATGCTTTAACATCCTTGCATGCGTGTGAGTGACTGCCATGAATAGCATGCTTACCATGAGGCTATGTGCTTATGTGATATACCTGCTTGAATGCCTGTGGGTGAAGGTTGGGTTATTTGAATTGGGACAATTCATCAAATGTTTGTTTTAAGCCCACTAGATAGTGGCAACACCATGTTTTCTAAGCCCACCCGAGGGTGGCAAAATCTGCATTTTAAGCCTACCTGCGGGTAGCAAACCATCTTTCAAACAAACATGAAATGTTTTGTTCCAATTCAGGTGACTCAGTCTATACTTGTATGCTGTGCGCATCACATAGTAACCTAGGCTAATAACCGGAATAAGAACATACAATGTTTTCAAAATAAGATATCATGGTTAGTAGAGGCCGGTCTTTGACCGGGCGAGCGGGGGTGCTCACGAAGTGACCTTCCCCAATCGTACCCAAGTTCCCGAGCCGAGGCAACTTTGGTGATGACGGACACGTGGCCTTTTGGCACCGAGTCACGGTTTCCTAAATTTCCCAAAAATAAAATATTTAGGTGGCGACTCTGTATCTGGCACAGCAGTCCATGTTTGGCACTTCTTTCAAAAAAATCTGTTTTCAAAACGATTTGCCGGATTTGGACTCTTTGGTTCAAGATTTAGAACCGTGACATTTGAGTCCTTCGAACTATAGTAGACCCAATATCGAACCAGAACGCGGGGGGGGGGGGGGGGGGGGGACTCGCACTCCTCACCCCGGGATGCGTTCGGGGACGTCCACAATTCTGAATAATTGATATCATGTGATTGGGCTCGAGGCCGTTCTGTCATCTGTGGACCCGAGGCTGTTCTGTTAACATGTGATTGGGCCCAAGGCCGTTCTGTTACATGTGGGCTCGAGGCCGTTCCGCAATAAATGGGCCTGAGGCCATTATGAAAATATGATTATGAATAACGTTATGTTTAGCGTGACTATGGTGGATGGTGGATGGTGGATGCTCTGAATATTGCACTTTGGACAAATATTGGGTTTACATCACATGCCTTCATTTAATTTACTTTACTATTATTCACTGAGCTTCATTCACTCTGTATTTATATACACACATATATATATATATATATTTATGTAGGTGTTCAACCCAAAGGTCAGCCATAGGTCAGCTTCAGGAGTCTTTTTGGTGGACCTACTTTGATAAGCCTCTAAAAAGGAGCCTTTTGTCTTTTGGGATTTTCTGTGATGGCAAATGTTATTAAGTCTTTGGTGACTTTTGTTTGGACACCTTGTTAACATGTAATTTTTGGGTTGCTAACTCCTTGTACGTACCTGCATGACTCGTGCTTGTATGTATGAATTGTGTATTTGAACTTTCTGTATATGACATGATGTTTAAAATCCTGGCATATAAGCACTGCTCAATGAACGTTCTATTATTTTATTTGCTTTCGTTTAGGCCCCGTTATTATAAATTCTCTATAATCTGCCTAAGGCTGTAAGTAATTAAGAGGTTGTTGGCCGGTCATAATCCAAACTTTTACAGATGGGTTTGGATCATGACATCAAAACAATGCAATGCCAAGTTTAGATCACAATTTATGCAATCAATTCATTTTCAAGAGAAAACAGGGCAGTGGATACAACATTGAGAATCTCTAGGACGTGTCTGCAAGTAGGCTACAAGCACTACTAATCTGTCATTTTTATCGGTATTAATCGGAAGGCTTGACACTTAATCGCCCAGGTTTCTAGACTTTCACCAAGGACATTCAAGCCAACTTACCATAACTATACTTCTACCCAGATTCACCAAGGTGTTCACCCATTTTTTTCAAAACGATAACCATTTTTAATGAGTTAAACATGTTATAATGCTCAATGCAATGGATGAGAAAATTAGTTTCAATTTATCTAGTTCTCATGCAATTTCTATAATAATCATAGCTATCCTCTACCAATAGCTCAAAACAGATATCTCTAAACAGATAATTAAATTTCAACATAGATATACTTTCTAACATTTCTAATTAGGAGTAATAATTCATATCCAACTCCATTTCCCTCATCATCATTGTTCCAATTCTATAAAACCAACATCAATTTCATTTTTCTTTACAAAAGTCAAACCTTCACAATTTAGGAGGAAAAAAAAACCCCTTTCTTTAAAAATCAATTTTCATGGATAAAATCCACCATTTATCATAATCCAACCATTTTTACAAGGCCACAACTATATACAAAAATCAATTTTGAAAACCCCTCTTTTGATTTCAAAACCAAAACCCTAGATTTTTATCCAAAAATCCCCAAATCACAATCTTGTTTTAAAAACATAAATAACTAAGTTAAAAATCATAAAAAGAGTCAAAGTAATCCCTACCTCAAGAAGTGAAGAGGAAAACTTGGAAAACTCAAAGTTAGCGAAACCATGAAACTCTTAGATCAAAAGAAAGCTCTTGATAAGATCTACAACATTTTTCAAAGGACCAAGGTGAGAAGATGACTCTAGGTGTGTAAATCTAAAGATCTAAGTGAAAAAGTTTAAATTTAGAGAGAGATGAGAGAAACTCCCGATGTAGCGAGGGAAAAGAGAAGGAAAGTGAAATGAATAAGTGTTTGGAGCCTATTTATAGTAATAAAGTACTAATAGAGTAATAGCCCCAAAGTCAATGAAAAGAATAAGTCAAACCCCCCCAAAAGTAGGGCCCCAAATCGAATAAAAAATCTGAAAATAACTCACAGGGGTTGACCCCTAAGGCAATGGTGTCGACCCTCAAGAAGAAAAGTTAAGACACTAATGTTTGCAGCAGAAAAGGGTCGACCCTAGAAACCCATGGTGTTGACCCTAAAAAATAGTAGCAAACCCAGAACACAGCAGCAGACAAGGGTCGACCCCCAGAACCCGTGGTGTCGAGCCCAAAAAATAGTAGAGACACCAAGAGTAAGGCAGCAAGGAGGTGTCGACCCCAGGAATCCATGGTGTCGACACCATAACAGAATTTCTAAATTCCTAAAGAACTTTTCGACGAAATCAAGCGGTAATAAACAACCGCAACAAGTCTAAATCGAATTGTACTCCTCTAAAATCAAGATATAACAACTCCAAAGACTCCCAAAATGAAAATTAAGGAATTAAATGTACTTTCCAATAGTTTAAAAGACACAAGTGCTATACTTATTGTGAACTGAGAATATACAATTAATGACATGCAAAATATATATATATTCTAATAAAATGGTTACAATTTAATTCATTTTAAATTATTTTTTTATACATTTAAAATAAATTTTATGTTATTATTTAATTTTAAAATTATTTTTAATTATTTGTTTAGGTCGTGCATAGCACAAGTTGTTATGCTAGTTTATATTATTGAAAAGTATGAGCCCAAAAACAATACTATATAGTTTCTATTTTAAAATAGTAACAAAAATAGTTATAATAAAGATAACAATAGGAGTGTAAAAATGGCCTGCGGCCCGTGGGTGGCCCGAAGCTCGTCAGCGGCCGGGGGTGGGCCCTACCCGTTTAGGCTGGGGCCCGAGTCCCTGGGCGTGGGCATGGGCCATTGTAACGCCCTCAAAAAAACAATACGACAAATACATCCTAGAGGCATAAACATAACAACATAATTCAAAGTGTAAATAGTCATTTCATTACATGAATTAGTATTACAAAAGAGTTTATCACAATTAATGCCCTTCGGACTTACACCTTTCCAAGTCCTGACTTGGTTACAACAAAAGTGGGATTAACCCTTACACTTAAAGCCCGGGGCTATACAAAATATAACAAACAAGAAACTCTTGCTTCCATGAAGATTCCTCTAATATTATTGCCTTGGTGAAGGCATACCATCAATACTTGAAAATGTTTTTCCCAAATAGGGTGAGTCACAGCCCAATAGGAATAATCCAACATAATATATGTGATTTAACGAAGATATAAGTGCATGTACATATACAATGCCCGGGATAAAACATTCACACTATGTATTGCCATCGAATATCAAGTCTATATTCCAATTCATTTTTCCCCCAATTCATTCCAATACATAAGTCAATTTCCATTAACTTCCAATATTCCAATTGAGACTACAACTCAATGATCTAACAATTTCACAATCAACACATAACACTTCCAATTGCTATTTTACGGATATTTCGTCCGCGGGATCGGCACTCATGTATAGATTTCGAGACTTTTATCCGGGATACTCCGGCCAACTTAATTATAATGAAGTCCATCCCCTTTCTCCTCCCAAACAAACATACATATGCGATGTATATAAACACATAATTATACATGGAGTACATCTCCTTTTTACTCCCAAATAAACATACATATACAATGTATTTACAACATGATCACAGTCCATGATAATCAACCATGGGATAGTTTTAATTCACCTAATCCACATGCAATTTCTACAACAATCAAAGCTATCCTCCACCGATAGCCCAATACAGATATTTCTAAACAGATATATATTCTCAAGACAGGTAATTTATTCAAAATTTCCAAGGAAGAGACACATCATCTATTTCATTTCAACATCCATTTCAATACTTGTCCAATTCCAAGTTTACAACATCAAATTTCATTTATTTATACAAAATAAGTATAATACTCATTCTAGGGAAAACTCCATCTTTTCCCCAAATCTCAACCAAGTATCAAAATCAACTATTTTGACACCATACAACATTATTTTCAAACCCCACCATCATTTCCTCTCATTCACCAGAAAGTCCTTTTTCCATTTTATATCCAAACCCGAGGTTTTGTTCAAAATACCACCAAAACCTACCATTGTTACGCAATCACAAATAACTAAGTTAAAACTCATAACAAAGTGTAGAAAATTTCTACCTCAAAGAGAGAAGACGAGCCAAGCAAGAATGGAACCCCAAAAATGCTGAAATCCAACTTTAATCGGGTCAAAGAGAAGAACTTGAGGAGCTCTATCTTTTTAATGAAGGCTCAAGGGTGTAGAGATCAAAAGATCTAGGTCAAAATGTAGAGAGAATGTGAGTTGTAGAGAGAGAGACTCTCAACTTTAGGGTTTTGGGTGAAAAGATATGAAAAAGTGTTGTAAAAAGTACTTTTCGCTATCTGATATACGCGCAGTCTGCTCGAGTAGAGAGTTTGACGCTCGAGTGTCAGACACAAACTTTTGTTCCGTTCAAGCGCAAGAAGAGGCCCACTCGAGCGCAGAATACACACCTCCAGAACTTTTACAGACGACAGATCAACTGCTCAGCTCAAGAAAGGATGCTCGAGCGCCTACTCGCTCGAGCGTAGGAAACACCGCTCGAGCGTGAAAGACACCCTTCTAGCAGTTTTGCAGACATGCAAAGTACTAAGGGTTTGCAACTCCTGCTCGAGCGCAAGATAGTCTACTCGAGCGGAGGAACAAAATTTACATAGCCCGCTCGAGCGCATGAAAGTTCGCTCGAGCGGAAGACCAAAAATCTGAGCAACACAAAGTTTGAAAACTAAGTAACCAACCTGTTCCAAACACACCCACAATAACCCAAAGACCAATTTCAAAGGTATACAAGGGAAGAAGGAGATAAATAACAATATGAAAGCATTAAACCCGAGTCCAGAACATCACAAGAGCCGGGTTAAAATCGGGATCGCTATAACGGCCATTATTTTGAAGCTCGGCCTGGCCCGTGGCTTAGCCCATTGGCCCACTTGAGGTCCCTTCAAGGCCTGGCTCACCCGAGGCCCAGTGTCTTTTTAATGGAAAATAATAAAATTTTGGTAGAAAAAATTAAAAAAAACAAAAAAAAAGGTCAGGTCAGGCCAGCCCAAGCCCGAGGCCAAGCCTAGGCCCACCGGGCCGGCCCGCCCAAGGTCCGAATACCTCTGGGCCTAGGCCTATTTTTTGGCCCGTGGGTCGGCTTGAATTTTGGCAAGACCTTGCGAGGCCCAACATGGGCCCAGCTAGGCCCAGGCCCGGTGGACTGGGCTAAATTTACACCCCTAGATAACAACAATTTTAGAAGATAAAAATTAAAAAGGATGAAATAAGAGATTACACGTTAAAACAATAAAAAAAAATTCAATTAAGAAAGATATTGGAGAAAAAGAAGGAAGAAGTGGGAGATTACAATACACGTTAAAATAATCAAAGATAATACAATTAAATTGATGTTATAGAGTTTTTATTTTAATATAGAAACAAAAATAGTTTTGATAATGATAATTGCCATCTATATTGCTTTAGGAGAAAATTGTTGATATGATTAAATTAGAGGAAAAAAGAAATATTTATCCAATTGCTTTTATATTTAATTTTTATTTTTACATGACTTTTTTATTAGCACAACATAGACTTTTAGCCATCTATTTGCTTTTAGATTCGACAGAGACTTTTGTAGAGCTTTTCAGAAAATTTTACAATGTTAGGATAATTTGGAAAACTCCAAAAATTTCACAACATCTTACAAAGTTGAAACAATTTAGAAAATTCTGAAAATTTTGAAAATATTATAATACATCCTAAAAGAATTCATGAAGTGAGAAGCCTAAACAAATACGGAATCTTCCAAAATATTCTAGAGAAATGTAGAAAATTTCACTACAAATTAGAATAAGTTAGAAAATTGTAGACTATAGTGGAACGAAGAGGGAGTCAAGTATTTTAATAATGGCATTTGGATTAATTTGATCACAACCATCCATTAAGGAAGTGAAAAACTATATAAAGGAAAGAAACCTTACTAATGGATAAATTTTCATAATATCATTTTATTTTTCTTTTATATATTGTTCGGAAATTTTCATTTCTCACTCATCAAATGATTAGTCGACCAAAAACTTAAATTGACCTTAAAATGAAAATTTATGAGAGACTGAAATTTTAATCTCATAAAATTTGCGTTCATAACTTCTTATATAAAACTCATAATTTTGTAGTACATATTTATTGTAAGGAATTGTTTTTTGTTTATTTAAAAAAAAAAAATACTATTTTAATATCTTAATTTATCTAGATTTATGTATTGCTGGTTGAATTTCATCACCACCTCGTAACCAATAATTACCGAATTTGATGGGTTCTACAAACCTGCTCTATTTATTTTTTATTTTTTATTTTTTGAGAGCTTTATATGATAAAATTGTATCCAAAATTTTACATCCAAACTTTGACTAGAATTCCCTATATTTTCACTATGCATTTTCTATGGAATTATAGAAAAAAATGTCAAAAGTCTTTGATAGTGTTAGATGGGCTTCTCACATTTGTGCTCATAATTTGGAAGGACTTGTTAGAGAATATATTAGATAAAAAAAACCTATGGATTTCCAGAGAAGACATGTTAAGATCTATCTCAAGATTTTCAGCTTTCACAGCACACCACTGATGATTTTCGATGTCAATAATAGGCATTCTATGATAAAATAGATTCAATGACAATTAATTAATTGTTATATTTCCAGTTTCTTTCATCTAAAATGCGTACTTCATTTGTTATATAATAAAATAAATTTTTACAGCACTCCCACGAAAGTATCAACCAAAGAAAAAAATATTGAGGAAAAGTCTAAATAAAAAAAATTTGAATCAACCAAATAACAAAAGTAAAAAGTTAGGTTCAATAATCTACCAACTTGGTGTAAGTGTAACTCAATAATATATAAATTAATGGCTCAAGTATAGTGTGAATCAAACCCATGACATTTTACTTAAATGTTCAAATATCAAACAAATAATTTGAATAAATTTATATTCTTTAATTTTTTGCGCTCCCAATAGGTATACATTTATAGGTTGCAAAACCCGACATAAACAATCAAAAAAATAAAATAAATGAAATTAAAAAAAAAGTTATGTACTACTACAAATAATGTAAAAATGTTAGGATCCTTTAAAAACAACAATAAAAGATGCCTCTACTACATACATACATAGGCATCTAGAGAATAAAATTCATAAAATTTTAAAATTCTATAACTGTTTAATAAAAAAAGAAAAAAGAAAAAAGAAAGTTGAATACTATTACTAAAAATGTAAAATTGTTCAGAAACTTCTTTAAAGATAACAATAAAAAAATGCCTCCACCACATACATATCTAGGCACACAGAGAAAATAAAATTCATCAAATTCTAAAGTCTTACAATTGTCTAACTGATTATGGCGTTATTGAAACTTGAATGTAATTCGAATTTTAAACGCAAAGTTGAATGAAACTTTATACTCAGTATGGGAACACTATAAAAAAAAAAAATGGATGGTATGTTAGAATATATAGTTGAAATGCGAAACATTTGAAAAATAAGACAAAAATGAAATTGGAGATCATAATTAGATAGAAATGAAAATGAAGATAATTATCATTTAAAAAAAAAAAGGATCATTTGAAAAATATGATAAAGATGAAGTTGGAGATAAAATTAAAAAAGAAAAAGAAAATAAGAAAAAATAAGAAATTGGAGATAAATGAAGATATAGAAGAAGATTAAGTAAAATAAAAAGAGACAAAGGAGTTTTAGATTATAAAAGAGATTTTAAAAGTTAAAAATTTAAAATAAAAATAAGATATAGGAAAAAAACAAAATATTTTATTGGAAAAAAATAAAATGAAGGAATATATATATATATTAATTTATTTATATTATTGAAATAGACGGTTACCAATGTGATCAATCATAAAATCTCTTGTGATATACGATTCTATTCTATGGTAGTTCTATAGGCTTGTATTTGATTGAGAGAGATTTTTTTTTTATTTTATTTGATTGAGAAAGATTTAATGATGACAATTTTGTTTTTCTCCAAAAGAGATATATAATATAGGGGCTTTTTTTTTTTTTTTTTTATTTTATTTTTCTGATAGTGAGAGCGAATAGGGTAGTTTGTTTCAGCATTTATGGAATACAATTTAATAAGAAATCTTTACAGCTTATTTTTTTAAAATTTCCTTTAACATTACTTTTATTGTGGTTAGTTGTATATATATATATACACACACACTATATAACTTATATAAAAAAAAACAGGATCTTCTTACGTGCAGGATGTAGAGCGAATATTTAAATTGCCTAATGGTGAAATTGATGAAACAATCTTCTGTGTAAAAAAAATAAATTAAAATTAAATCAAACAAAATAAATAAATAATGTACCGAATTTATTTATCGAAAAAAAAAAATTGAAAGACCAAGTCGAGTGTGTGACACTCTGTCCTTAAGACAGATTCGCCCCGCTACGATGCTTACGGTTGAGCGGCGTCTATCTCCCAAGATACAATGATCTTCACAAATTTGTAATAGCACTCCAAATAAATTTGTACGGCGAACTGAACCTGTATTCTATACTCTCTTTGATTTTTCTTAAAACTAGAATGAAGAATAATGCACTAAATAAAATCTGGACAACAAAAGCATAAATTGCAGACTGATTTTTTTTGGTGTCCAAGACTGCTGGAAATGGTCTGAATATATAGGCAAAAATCTGACCCTAACAGGTACCAAATTGAAGTGAAAAGGTGCATAATTAAATTGAACAGGTGCAGCACTATTCAAACAGATAACTGTTGAATAGTTGATTTGTCCGTTGCTTAGAACAAATTTTCAAATAGTTTGAAAAAGTATCCGTTGGTGGAACAGTTTTTTGAACTGTTGAAATATTTTTTATTAAACTGTTTGAACAGTTTAATCAATAAAGGAAGAGGTACATTCTTTAGGAAATCAAAATTTGAATTTAAATTTAAATTAAATTCCCACAATAATTTTTTGAAAAAATTCAAATAAATTTTGCCTGAAAAATTAATGCTAGATCCTAAGACGACATTAACTTCCTATTCACTTATAAATGGTTTTGACTTCCTGTCTTCACCGTGTGACTTGCCACGCGGCAAGGAACACTTCACCTCTTCGGACCCGCCTCAAAAGACGTTTGGGACCCACTCCATTTTGGGCTCAAAGTTGGCCCAAAATAAGCCTTATAAAACACCATTTTTCCAACAGAAATCACTATTTATACCTAAAAAATACATAAAACAAAGAAACAAAAATAATATCAACAAAATAGTATGGTTTTAATTATTGTATAGTGTGACAAAGATACACTGAACTCTTTTGAGATTTAATGAAACTATAGGGGGTTCTTGTAACATGCCTGAGGATTACCTGAGCATGTTAAACAATTCGGACTCTCGGTTTCTTTGATCTAGTCTCACGAGTGCAATGTGAAACGTAGATGAGAGTCTATATTTGGCAACTTTTAGAAAATCTATTTTATTGCAAAATATTTGTCAGATATGGACTGCATCATCAGATCTTAGAGTCGCCATCTAATATTTATTTTGAGAGAATTAAAGAAACCCATGACTTGTGTGCCAAGGCCATTGTTAGTTGTAACCAAGGATGCTTGGCTTGGAATCTTAGGTATGAGGGGGAAGGTCATTAATTGAGTACCCCTACTCATTCGATCAAAAGATTGGCCTTTTCTAACCATGGTATGATTTTTATTGACTATATGTGTTCATATTTTGCTTATTAATAAATCCTAAAAATTACTATGTGGAGCAAAGCAAATATAGACTGTGTCGTCCAATTTGAAACAATTTGATTTCATTGTTTTGAATATGTGCCATCATGAAAATCAATTTTATCCAAAATTAAATGACACAACCTTCACCCACAGGCATACATAGAGTTATATTAAATAAGCATATAGCCACATGGTAAGATGCTAAACATAGTAGAAAAACACACACATGCGGGATGCTAAAGCACAAAAACTTACAAATTTACCGACATCCCACAAAAAGGTACAAAATCCGCAAAAAGGTACAAAACAAAATTAGTAAAACATACATGATCCTTATATATAAGATCCTAATGCAATTCATACATGAAATGCAACTACAGGTTCGACTTCTAGTGTATGACATGTGAAATAGCTCAAATCATGAGGTAGTGCACAAAATCACAAAATTAACGATTAAACCCACAAAATGTAATTTTAGTTGGATTTTAAGGCATATGACATGGATATGATGATAAAACAAAATATATAGCATATATACAGATAGAGAAAGCACATAAAAGAACGTGATAGAAAAGAAGCGGGGTTGGGAAATTATTACATCACTTTGAATATTACAAATCCGAATAAAGGGGAAGAGGAAAATAATTACAGCAAATTGAAAAACCTCACAATTACTCTCTAACTAAACTAAAAACAATAAAAAACAGAAACTGCATGGGACCTTGGAGACTGTTGGAAACTGTTCTGCGCAATGCTGGGAAGTTATCGAAATCTGTCCAAGAGAGGGGTGGCCGGCCACAAAAGTAGTCTGCTAGCAAGAAAAGTGGCCCGCCGGCCACTCAAGCCAAGCCAAGTGTTCAATTTTGCTCCCGAAACTAGAAAAGTAGATAGAAAAGTGTGTAGGTGGCTTAACTAACCACTTCTAATTAGCTTACAACATGTTTATAATATGTAATTGAAACAAGAAAAGCAATACAAGAAAGAAAATAAAAGAAATGACAGAAAATGAAAAGTGTGCAAAGTTTACCTTCCAAAGAAGGATTTGATTTACAAACTCTCTTTTGATCACCCTCAAGTGTATGGAAGGGTGTTCTTAATTCTCAAGTCCAAAATTTGAAATTGTGGTTGGAATGGTGTTCTTGGATGGTTTATGTGGGGAGAGAGTAACAACTCTATTTTCTCTCTAATTCAAGAACATTCACTCTCTTTTGGATTAAGGCTCAAGGATTAGGCTTTAACAGCATTGTTGGAATGGTTTTGGTGTATTGAAGATGAAAAATCAGTGTGTATATTCAAGAAATGGAGGTTTTGGCTAAAACTGTATGTCTTTCTTTTCTCTCCAACTCTCTCTCAATGCAATTCTTTTTTTTTTCCTTCTCTCTCTCTCATTCTCTTACATTCTGATCATCTATCTCTTTATAAGCAATCAGAGAGGATTGCCAAGTCAAGGAGGTGGGAGATCATGGAGGGAGACAAGGTTGGTGAGTGGACAATGATGGTTTGAAATGGCTGCCATCTTTTGAGAATATGACAAACTCTTTTTTGACAAATGAGACCAATGAAGGATCGTATAGGGCTGAGGGAGGGTGTATCTAACATAAAATATTTGGAATGGACATGACCTACACACTTTCATCAAGAATTATGCCGAAACTGCCCTAGGCAGTAGGACTCGGTTATGGGGTGGAAATGGGTTGCAGGTAGTATTGGGCTTTTGAGGTGGAATTATGGTTTTGTTGTCAATGACATCTTGAATCTCATGACCAAGGCGATGACAATAATCGGTTTCATGTTCAGGCCGTTGGTGGAAAGCATAGTGCTTGGTAGGATCATGTTTGGCTGGGAGTGGATTAGGAAGTGGTTGAGAATAAAGAAGTTTGAGATATCCTCTTTCTATCAAGATCCTCATGGCTCTGGTAAGGGGCATATGGAGAGGATTGAAGACTCTAGTTGAGGTTTGGTAGGTTTAGTTGGCTGTTTTGGTAGTGGTGATAGTGTTGATCTTTGAAGGTATGGCTTTAGCAGCTGTGCTACTACTGGGAGCAGCATTGGAATTATGAATGACTATCTTCCTTACGGGCTCATTTCCTTTTGTAATGATCTCTTGTCTGATAGCATTCTTAATTTAAACCCAAGTCTCATGGAGGTCCTTGAAGTTGAAAAGGGAAAGAACTATCATCTTCTGCAGCAATTCTCCATGTAGATTTCTAACAACTATGCAGACTTGATTTTTTTTCCAGAGGTCGGCTTCTCATCATGGTCGCCTTTGCCCTCCATCTAGTGATGAAGGGCACAAAACTCTCACTAGGCTCTTGTTGGGTTGCTTCTAGGTCTCAGGTAGTTACTTCGATCTGGCTGTTGTAAGAATATTGGATGATGAAAGCCTTGGCAAAATTGTTAGAATGGTTTTGGTGTATTGAAGATGAAAAATCAGTGTGCATATACAAGAAATGGAGGTTTTGGCTCAAAACTCTATATCTCTCTTTTCTCTCCGACGCTCTCTCAATGCAATTCTCTTCTTTTCTTCTCTCTCCCCTCCTCTTACGTTCTGATCACCTATCTCTCTATAAGAATTCAGAGAGGATTGCCAAGTTGAGGTGGGAGACCATGGAGGGAGACAAGGTTGATGGGTGGACAATGATGGTTTGAAATGGTTGTCATCTTTTGAGAAGATGACAAACTCTCTTTTGACAAAAGAGACCAAGGAAGGATTGTGCAGGGCTGAGGGAGGGTGTATCTAACATAAAAGATCTAGAATGGGCATGACTTACACGTTTTCATCAAGAATTTTGTCGAAACTGCCCTGATTCTGGGAAAACTAGCCGGCCGACTACTTTTGTGACTGGCTGTACACTTTCTTCTCTTGGTCAGCTAGAACATGATCCACCCAGCCACAAAAGTGGATGGCCGACCACTATTCATGCCAGTTGGCCACTATTCATTGAAAATTTTTTTCTTCTTTTTTTTTTTAAAAGGAAAAATGGGGTTTTTTCAGCAGAATTCTCATTCTTTCCTCCTATTTCCACATTGTTCTTTGCTCAATTTCCTCAGAAAAAGTTTCATTTTGAAGTTTAAAAGCGCGTCTCGGAACACTAAAAAAATACTCGGAATAAAGTGCGAAAAGAAAGGGTCGAAAGAGTTGTACGAAAGGGACTTGAACACTCGGCCAAAACAAGCTTAGGTTTGGAAATGAAACTCAAATTCTATCTTTCTTACTGAGAATTATGTAAGAAACACCATCTTATTTTCATTATCGGGCAATCAAAAGGAAGTGTCCAAGTCTTAGGGCCGATCAAAATGTGGTGTCTACAATTCTAAAATGACTTAAATCTCCCTTGAGATTTAATTTTCAATAAAATTGATCTCCTCTGAGGTTTAATGAAATTGTTGAAATGACAAAAACTTCCCTTGAAGTTTGTTTAGCTTTCAATTACACTAATCTTTGTTGAGATTTAATGAAAGGAAGATTCTACTTACACCACCATTTTACCACTCTATAATTTTTTAAGAAATAATTACAATTTTAACTCTAACTAAAATTACTAAAAAATCCTCAAACCTTAAAAATACCCTCCCAATTTTTCAACTGCTTTCATCGGACTACCACCACTGCCACTCGTCATAGCCCGCTTCGGCCGCCGCCATCCGAGCCCCTTTTCTTTCTTTTCTTCTCTTCCTTCACCTCTTCTTCCAATGACCTGGTCTAGATTCGACAACTCCCTACCAAACCCAGCTAGGATTCACATCTTCTCCTTGTCAAACCCTAACCCCACTAACTCTAGCGATCTCCCCCCTACAACTAACCCACATATCCCTATTTTTTCTTTCTTCTTCTCCACCTTTGCTACCCTAGAAACCTAGATTAGCCGTGAATAAGAAGAAGAAGAAGATCGGCGATGGTGGCAAGATCGAGAGAGAGATAGAGAGAAGGTCGTGAGGGTGAAGATTTGGAGAAAAGATCACAAGGTTATGGTGAGATGATGTTGCTCGCGTTGGTTGGAGAGCTGTGAAAGTAATGACAATGGCGGTCGACAATGGTGACAACAGCTGCCAGCAGTGGTAGATTGTGGTGGTGGGAATGCAGATCTGAAAGTGTTGAAGAAGGGAGTGGTGGCAACAGCGGTGAGTGGTGGTTGCGGTGACACGAAAGGAGTGATGGTTATGGCAACAAGGGTTGTGGTAGTAAAGATGGTAGTCGAAGGTGATGGTAGGGGATTTTAGGGTTAGGATTTTTTAAGTTTTGAGTACAAGGGGAAGGATGAGGGTAATAAAGGAATTATAGAAATTATAAAAAAAAAAATAAAAAATTTGAATTTGGAGGGTGTAACGAGTTAAATTGGTGTTTAAGTAGAATTACCCTTAATGAAATATCACAAAAAATAACATAAAATGTTGGTAGCATTAAATAATTTAATTATATTTTCAACTTTATCTTTGAAAATTATGTCCAATTACAAAGAAATAAAAAAAAAAATACAATTTCAATTTGGGTTTGAATAAAAAAGGCACATACAATCAATAGTGACTGCATGCATGATAAAGAGAAGAAATATGATTTTTTTTTGGTAATCGGACATACTTTCAAGGTAAATTTAAAATGTATTAAATTATTTGATGATGTCATAATTTTTTTGTCATTTTATTTTTTATTTTTATGATGTTAAGAGGGTTTTGGAAAAAAGAGGCACATGCAATCAACAATAATTGCAGGTATAATAAATAGAGAAAATAAAATTATTTTTACTTTTTAAAAATGGACATAATTTTAAAGAGTAAATTGAAAATGCAATTAAATTATTTGATGACGTCAGGTTTTTTTTTGTCATTTTGTTATGATAAAGTAACATAAGAGGGAATTTGTAATAAAAAACTAAATTTCATGGGAGGTTTCTATCATTTTATAAACCTTAAGGGGAACTTCTATAATTTTATTAAATCTCAAGAAAAGTTAGTATAATTAAACACTAAATCTCAAAAGAAATTACTTTCGTTTCAAAATCTTAGGAGAGGTTTGTACATTTAATTAAACCTTAGAAAACGTCAGTGCAATTAAAAATTAAACCTCATAGATGGTTTAAGTCATTTCAAAAGAGATTTTTATAATTTTATTAAATCTCTGGGAGGTAAATGACCCATAATATTATTATTTGAATGCTTGGTCGTTATGTCTCACTTCGTGATTGCTAACTTGGGCTTGGCAGATCTGGAAGCCCAACTCATTCTTTCAAGCTTAGCTTCAGCCTCTCTCTAGAATTTGATGATCCGCTATATGAAAAAAAGGACAAATTATTTGCAAATTTTGTTTCAAGCATGCGTGTTCAAGTGATTGACATGAGACACTACTGTTAGCTCAACCAACGAAAAGTCAACATGTGTTTGTACCAGATGTTACAATTATTCGGACCACTATTTCATAGAAGAATAACGGAGGCAACATTTTTTGGAAGCTACAAATCCACTTCTCGCTCAACAAAAAGAATTTTGGGTAAGTCTTTGCCTTGCTAAAAATTTTAAAGTGCTTTCCATTTGATCTTATGTATTCTGATTTGAATGGGAAGCTAATGTATTTTGTTTTCTTCGTTTCTGCAATGTTTAACTCTTCTTGCTTTTGATAAATCATAGATATAGTGTGCCAGCTATGTGATAAAATTATCCAAAGAACACATTTACTATTTCCGAACAAGGCAAAGTAAGTTATTGTAGAAAACCTCTAATGCTATGTGTTCTTTAATAAATATGAAAAATGTTTGAGGGCCACAAAAACAGTGGCTCAAATGGCTCAAAACTGTCAAAACGACGTCGTTTTGGCAGGTTTTGCGCCCAAAACGATGTCGTTTTGACAGTTTTGAGCCATTTGAGCCACTGTTTTTGTGACCCTCTACCATTGCTGAATAAATATTTATTCCTTAGCTTTGGTACAAAATAACAGTCATCTGTGTATTCTTTCATAGCTATTAATTCCTTAGCTTTGGTACGAAATAACATTCATTGATAATAATAAATGATAATTTTATGTAGAATATATGCAAATTTATTTAGAGAGTAGTAATAGTAAAGTAAACTTGAGAATAGAACGATCATTTTATTTCAATTGTATTTTATTGAACCAAAAACTACTTAGGAGTTGGATCCCACTAAATTTTTATTCCTTAAGATATTTTTTTCACTTTTCCCTGATGATAATATTTTCTTATTAGTTTTGTTCGCTTCATTTTTTCAAACATGCGTTCATCCAATATTTGATTGCATATTTCATATTTGATGAAAGCTATATGACTTTTCTTCATTTTCATACCTGCTTGGTAATTGAAAATAAAAATGGTCCCATATACTATGATCTTCCAAAATACAAATGATTATTATTATTACTGTTTAACATATTAGGATATTCTGTAATTGAATTTTGAAGAGTTAAATTATTAGATGATATGGTTAAAAAAATTGTCCCAATATGACATTTTTAGTCCTATGACATCATTTACTTATATTTTTAGAAACTAAATTTTTAAAAGAAGATATATAAATAGATGAAATAAGAATATTTATAGTTGCTATATATATAAACTGATTAATTGACAGATTCAATGCTTTGAGCAACTTGATATGCAGAAGAATATCAACAACTATATAACTAAGAATGTAAACGTGTGTTTTCATATATGAAACTAACTTAAAAAAACAAATAGCAATGCGACCCCCACGCGCGTAGCGCGTAGAGGTCCAACTACTATAAAAAAAAAGGGACAAATTATTTGCAAATTTTGTTTCAAGCATGCGTATTCTATTCAGTCCCATAACTTTTTGTATAGATTCAAAAGTCTTAAGATGTCTTTGTTCTCTATTTCTCTTTATGATATATACTCATCGATAATTGGCAACCACCATCGATTGGGGTTCACCAATAACCATTGACTTTTTGTTTCACCCTCATTGACGATGGAAGAGATGAGTTTTCGATGATATTATTTACATAGATTTACTCAGATCTTGCCAAGATCACAAGACAAGACTCATTGAAATATTCATATTTAAAATAGATTTGAATAAATCTACATCAGACCTGGTCAGATCTAAACAAAAAAATGATTGTTAGAGTACAATCTTCTCTCTTCTTTGATCTCTCAGTTTTTTTTTCGTTTTCTCTGCTACACCTTCTCTTTTCTTGTTTTAATGGAGAAAAATTTTAAATTTTGTACAATTTTTTTTTTCGAGTTTTAGTTACCGGCAGTAAAAACTATAAAATTTCCTAATTTCAGTTTTTTAAGTGCTGAAATGAATCATACTTTAAAATTATAAAATTTTGTGCAATTTCACAACACACTTTAAAACTATAATATTTACAGTCTCATAACATATTTTTACTACAAAATTTTGTAGAGTTTGATTAATAAGGAGAAATACTTAATAGAATCATACTTTAAAACTATAAAAATTTTACAATTTCAAAGCTTACTTTTCAGTTTGATCAATATAAGAGATTATTTGTTTAAACCCTACAAAAATTGAAAATAAAATTTTTTTTTTCCTCATTGTTGTTGTTTCTTGTTGTAACATTTTTTTTTCCTTTCATTTTGTCAATATTAGCAAATTTTGCTATTTTTTTTTATTATAATTTCTCTATTTATTCTTTTTTATTTCTTTTTCTGGCAATGTTCTAGATATTCCAGTGAATATCTAGCGATATTCTTAACGTCTAGCGACGTTCTTAATATTCTAGCTACTTCCGGTGACGTTAAGAACACTACAATGATACTGCGGTGAATTTCAGCAATATTTTAGCGGCTTCTCGACGATGTTAAACATTTCAGTGAGTCTCCAGTGACTGCCTGATGGAAGTTTAGCGGAGGTCTGACAATGATGAGATGTGCACCGCCCTTAAATTTAAAATAAAAAAGAATTTTTTTTTGTAACAATTAAAAATATATAAAATTAATTGGTGCAAATATTTTATTTTAAAACTAGATAGGTTTTAAATTTCGTACTTCGACCCGTGGATCAGTACCCCATAAAAAAAAGGGGGCAGGTTGCCTCCAGTCTGAGATTAGACTGGATGGTGCTGTTCGGCTCGTGGGGGCCCACCGCGGGTCCCGTTTTGATAATCTGAACCGTTAATGTGTAGAACTCGTCAAGTATTATATGCCTGTAAAAAATCACTTTGATAGAATATCGCTAGCTATGTGATTAAATCAATTTTGTATTAAAAAGGGTGGCAAACAAATTAACAGTTGACAAAAAATTAATCCGATGAGATAGTTATCGATATCCAATCAACGTGATTGTTTACAGGCATATAGTACTCAACGAATTTTATACATTGAACGGTTCAGATTATTAAAAAGGGACCCATGGTGGAGCCCACGAGCCGAACAACACCGTCCAATCCGATCTTGAACTGGAGGCACGTTGCTTCCTAAAAAAAACTTGCTCTTTCTATTTTCAGAATTTAGGGCTAGATCTATGTAGTGAATTTATTACTCAACAAATTCTACTCTAAATTAATAGGCCTTCATTTTATTATCACAATTCTCAATTTATTAACCCACAATTCTCGATTCACATTGATTCTCACAACAAACTTATTATTTTTTTAACGATTGTCGCTAGTAAAAAAAAAAAATGAATTTTAGAATTTATATATCCCTAAAAATCTTACTCAACACTTAATGGATGATAGCTCTAACTAATAGGACTCACAGATAATTTTACCTTTTGTTTTTTAATGTGAAAAAACTAATCCTTTGTTTTAATTCCAAAATTTTGTAAGTATGCAAGTGTGCAATAAATACATGTTGAATCCTTAGAAAGAGAAAAAATAATTCATCATCGATGGACATTGTTGCAACTGTTCATTATTCCATGCTTCTGTTTTTGCTGGGCTTTGCTAGACTTTCCTTGTTCCCAAAAAAAAAAAAAAAAAGTATATAAATTAATATTACCTTAAAACAAAAAGAAGATAAATTAAGATAAGATTTCTTGTCCCACACGCAAAGTGCGGAGAAACTTTTGCTCTTTGAAGCTTTGTTAAATAAATATTGTCCCTCCGACCATTATGATAAGGATTTGCCTTCTCTTTGATCAGATGTTGCCACGTTGGTAGTTTTGTGAGGGGTATTATTGTTTTACTTTGTTAAATCAAATTGTTCATTTTGTATATTTTTCTATGTATATTATCTTTGTACAAAATTAACTCAACCCTGTAGCTATTTAATTGTATTAAATTTATCTTTAAAATATACACAAAAATAATTATTTTAAAATTAATTATTTATTTCTTAAAAAGATATATATATATATATATATGTAACTGATATTTTTATAGAATAATCTATATACAAAGTTCTAAACAATAAATAATTTGAATAATTAAAATAAAACTTGTAATAGATTACACGAGACTACAAATATCACACGAGAGGATGAAACTTGGATAGAGTGAGTTTCATAGTCAACAACCAATTTTGACAAGTAAGAGCAACTCCAACGGTCAATTGGTAAAAAGGATAGCTAAAGTTAATAATGAACGGTGGAAAAAATTATAGAATATCAATGTTACCCCAACATGAAAATTGCTATTTTTTAGCTTAACCAGATAATTGATCGGACGACCGACAGGCTTCAAATTTCTGAAACTTAACATTTTCTGAAACTTTCACCAAGTGGTCAACCCACCTAGTCGACCACTGACCTTCCAAAATTGTTGCAGTGGCAGCTTTAACTATATGTAAAATTGGTGTTAAATTTGACGGAAGATATAACAAAGGTATAATTTAGCAGTTCTAATAGGTCACTGTTGGAGATGAAAAAAGTGAACTCCATACCATTTTATAACAATAGCAGCTCCAATACCTCACCGTTGGAGTTGCTCTAAGCTCAAGTGAAAACCTTTATTTTATTCTTATCTTTTGTGTTTAACTAACTTTGTAAAATGTAAATTACCTAATAATCCAATGAAAAAAGACCTACCAGCCAAAGATGATAATTAGCTAGAGAGTCTCATATATTTTGGGAAAATTCTATACTGCACACTCTAAAATGTAGTGTCGATCATATATTTTAGTTGTGATATTTAGTTACAATTTATTATGATTGATTGTGATATAGGTATGATCTATTCTGATTATTATTTTGGTTACACTACAACAAAAAGTACAATCGGCGACTAAAAGTTCTAATTTCGTCGCTGAAAGTACGGTTTTTGGCGACTAAAATGGAATTAGTCGCCAAAGTTGATCACTTTTGCCAACTAAAGCAGTTTAGTCGCCGAAGGTAATAGTTTTAGCGACTAAAAGGCACTTTAGTCGCCAAATATAGGATTATTAGCGACTACAGGTTGTTTAGTAGCCAAATGTGATGGTTTTGGCGACTAAAAAACAGTTTAGTCGCCCATTATAGGTGTTTTGCCGACTAAAATTTGTTTGGTCGCTGAAAGTGAAGTTTTTTGGCTACAAAAAAAAAAATTAGTAGCTAAAGGTCAAGAATTGCCGACTAAGTTGCAGTTTAGTCGCCCAAAGTACAGGTTTTGGCGACGAAAATTAAGTTTAGTCGCCAAAAGTGCTAACCTTAGGCGGGATTTCGGGTTTTTAGCGACAGAATACAAATTAGTAGCCAAAAAATATATAATTGGCGACTAAAATTCAGATTTAGTTGCCAAAAGTACGATCTTAATTTTTTTCGTAAATAATTTATTTTTTACATAAATAATTTATTTTTTACATAAAATATATTAAATAAAAATATTTATTTATATATATATAACTTTGTATTAATTCCGGTCAATATAGTATATAAATAATATATTTTGCATAAATATTCACAGAATGTATAAGTGGCGCAATGGGGGAGAGAGTGTTGGTAAAGGTTGAGTGTTGAGAGTGTTGGGAGGTTGGGGGTTCGAAGCTTGGGAAAACTAGAGGGAAATTTTTTTTTTTTTTTTTTTTTTTTTTTTTCTGAAAACTACTTTTGGCGACTAAAGTCGTTGGTCGCCGAAATATAGGGAATTGGCGACGAAAGGTTTAGTCGGCAAATGCATAAATAATAAAAAAAAAATTAGTATCGGCGACTAAAGGTTTAGTCGCTGAAAGTATAATTTCCCAAAATGGAAATGACTATTGGCGACTAATTATTTGGTCGCCGAAGACATATGTATTGCCGACTAACAAATATTTAGTCGCCAAAGGTATTCGCGACCATATATTGGCGACCACAGCGGCGACTAAACTTTTTAGTCGGGGAAAGTGAAAATTCAACATTTAGCGACTAAAAAAGGGCTTTTGGCGACTAAAAATTTAGTCGCCAAAAGTGTTTTTTTTTTTTTGTAGTGTTATAATTCAAAAAGATTTTTAGATATATTTATGTGATGTTTGGTTATGACTTTTTATTATTATTTATAGTTGAAAAGAATTTAATAACGACATTTGTACTAGTCAACGTCACAACTCATCTATATGATTATTTTATTAAGTGACGCCCAAATTTGATGTAATAAAACTTCCGCCATATGGAATTTAATTGATTTTTTTTTATATAAAAAACTCCACATTTTCCATCCCAACTAACTCTACACTTCTACAATCACTCAAATTTTTCATCCCAACAAACTCTACACTCCAACAATCACTCAAATTTGATATCCTGAAGAATAAAAAATTTAAAAAAAAAAAAAAAACCCACATTTTCCCTATACATTTTCCCATCTCAACTTACTCTACACTTCAACAATCAATCAGTTAGTTTCATCATTTTTATTTTTATTTTTTTTCACTTTTTGGTTCTTCCTCTCTACTTTATGGTTTCTCCTCTCATTTTACAATGGTATTCAATGATAATTGCAAAAAATTGAGAATTCCAAATGGCAAAAACCTTTGTCTCTTTACCGTCAATGCTTCAATCGTGATTCAAAATGATTGGAATGAAAGAAACAAAGGTTTTGCTGCTTAGTATTCTCAATTATTTGCAATAATCACCGGATACCATTATAAAAAGGTAGGAGAAACTAGAAAGTAGAGAGGAAGGAATCAAAAAGTGAAAAAAAATGATGAAAATAATTGACTGATTGTGGAAGTGTAGAGTAAGTTGAGATGGGAAAATGTATAGCGAAAACGTGGATATATATATATATATTTTTTTTTAAACTTTGTGGGAGTGTAGAGTTGGTTGGGATGAAAAATTTGAGTGATTGTAAGAGTGTAGAGTTAGTTGAGATGGAAAACGTGGAGTTTTTTTTTAATCAATTAAATTTCACTTGGCAGAAGCTGTTAAATTTTTATTCTTCTTGATACCAAATTCGAGTGATTGTAGCAGTATAGAGTTGGTTAGGATGAAAATTTTGAGTGATTATTGGAGTGTAGACTTAGTTGGAATGGAAAATGTGGAGGTTTTTCTTTTCTCTTTTTAATCAATTAAATTCCACATGGCAGAAGCCTCATTGCACCAAATTTGGGCCTCACTTAATATAATAGTATAAATATTTTCTAGGTTGTTTTACGACTTGGTGATGTTCAGAATAAATAATTTCTCGGGTGGTTCACTATTAACACCTATCTGCTTTGACGGTAAGTATTTCTTGGGTTTGTAATGCTTGAAATATGAATAATTGTAAAAGAATTCTGTTTATACTTACACAAAAATGGAGTAGTTGATCTTTTTATTCTATTTGCCGCACATTTTTATAATTTTTTCAATGTTTAAATGAGTGTGTGATGTTTAGAACAAATAACTTATATAATCGTTATCTATCCGTACTTTTTTTAAATTTGCATATGCATCGCGTGTGCCCGGCCGTTAGTATATAATGTAGTGCATTTTATTGGTATGCCCTACAATTATGTGATGTCCCGAGCCTTTTAAAGCAATTTGAGTATATTCATTCAAAATCTCTATACTTTTGTTATCTTTATTGCTTTTGAGTTCTACGAGTCACGTGTCGTCATCTATTTTCCTCCTTATGATTTTTCGTTCTGTCTTTTATGTGTTTCTGAGGTGTCAATTTGCGTCTTTGGGTGTTGGAGTGAGTCCAAGAATGGTGGGAATGCTCAAAGGTCGATTTTTGCCATTCTTGTAAGAGGAATTCGCTCAAGTGGTCCTTTTGTTGCTTGAGCAATAAACCAGTCCATCTAGTTCTTAGTTCTGAAGCCTGAAATTCTCAGAGTATGCGTTCATCGCTTAAGTGGTTTGCTTGTAGAGGAAAGAGATTATGAAAGTTCGAATTCACTACTCGAACGCAGGATCTATAGATCAAGTGCTTTGTTCAGAGTCAATTTTGTAAAATGTGCCCACTTTCTTAAAATATGAGGCAACACTCATTTTTCTTTTGCTTTTCACTTCGTTCTCTTTCTCTACATTTCACTCTTTCTAGTTTGTCTCATCTCTCTCTAGAAATCATCCACCCATCTTCATAAATTTCTTGATTTCTCCAAATCCATTGGAGATTCAACTGTTGTGTCTCTATTAAATTTGGAGAGCTCATCAAGGGCTACAAAGTGTGTGGTGGAGAAGGGCTATAGTAAGGGTGGTCAGTCCGTGATGAAGGGTGTTTCCGTGAACGGAAAGGTAAGCGTAAAGGGTTAATATTAAGGTGAGTTATATTATACCTTGAGTCACCATAATATATTTTACATATGTTTTGACTTATCATAACTTATTTTACACAATTTGTGTTTTATAAATTATGTTAATATTTCGGCCACGTTGATTATCTTCGAAACTCTATTTGCTTAAATTGAAACCCATGGATATATTTGTTTAAATTTTATAATTATATGACAATAATTTTGTAAATAATTATTTTCTGTAAATACCACAACGGGAGTCCCATGCCTTGGGGGACTTAAATAAACCATTGGCTTTTGATTGGTCACCTTGTGACTTCTGTTTGTCATGGATCCATTGATCTCTGTTCTGACTGTCACTTCTGTGACTTCTATTTTGTTTTATTCTGTACCGTGGTTATGGTTATTTATGTACATAATTTTTGTATTTCAATTTCTGTCACTTAAATAATTTGTTTATTCAAATTAAATTATGTTAATGTTTTAGCTTAAATAACTATCCATGGTTATTTTGTGTTTCCTATACTCTTGGCATAATATTCCTTACTTTGTTGTGTGTTTATAGCTGTTATCCTTTCAGGTGATGAGATGTGACAAAGACCTGTAGCCCCATGTAGTGGGACCCGCATAAAAATTTGATACCGCTCTGTTATTTTGTTTCTATTTCTTTCTCTCCCTTTTGTTGTCTTTTTTCTGATAGTCTGCCACTAAATAACAAAATAATAAAAGCCCCATGTATTCGATCACTAACGAAGTAAATTTTCTGTTTGATTATTTTCTTACTTTCATTCTGCCTCCGTTTTGCGCCATTTAATTTGTTAAGATCAGAATTAATTAGTAAGTTACGATTCTAACCCTAAGCCCGTGGGGTTGGGTCATGACAAAGGTGGTATCAAAGCAATGGTTAGAAATAATAAATAAAATGAAAAAAAATCTTTTACCTGCCATGTTAGTCCTTGTATGAATCTTACGTTTGTACTATGGCTAATTTTGGTGATGTGGGAATGTCTGAGTTAAATCTTAATGAGGCATTCTAGGAAGAACTCGGGGCTATAAATTTGGAGGACATCTTAGCAAAGCACCACGTGTAACGCCCTCAAAATTAATAACCCATAACATACACAATAATAAGATGCATTACTTAAGAAAATAACCATAATTCATTCATCAGAGTATTACTAAATAAAGACATTACATATAACATCCAAAATAAGTGCCCTACGGGCTTACATCTTGCCAAGCCAACACTTGGACACAAAATCATGAGTTCTAACTCAAATACAAATAAAGCCCTAGGCTTGAATGTTTACATATAATTCAAATAAAAACAGATAACTAAAGACAAGGCTTCATAGTCCAAATCCTTCCAAGCTAAGTCCTTGGAGGTAGTGAATCACCTGGACCTGAAAATGATGTTCCCTTATAGGGTGAGCCACAGCCCAGCAGAAATATACTAAACCAAATATAAGCATTGAATAAAGCATTAGCATTCAATGGATGGTTAACCAGGATAATCAATTATAACGGTATACAGTTTCATGACACTAATGTATATGACACATTTACTCATTATTAGCAATATGGCTCAGAACCTGGCCAAACTTACAAAAGTGAATTACATATCATGTTCACATTACTTCCAATATCAACAACACAAATGAGACTCAGGCTCATATCAAAACACTTCATACTTCCAGTTTGATACACATTTTAGTGCTGTATCAATAAAAACACTTCAATATAAATAAGCACACATAAAAGTGATGCTAATGGAGTCCATCCCCTATCTCCTCCCAAACAAAATCCGGTTTAGAGGTCCATCCCCTATCTTCCCCTAAACCGTGGAGTACATCCCCTATCTCCTCCAACACAATGCAATGTATGTAAACACATAACATATACAACACACAATCAATACACATAATGTCTGTATTAATTCAACAGTCAAGGTTAATGACTTAACCAATGTGATTAGTTTCAGGTATCCCTAATCCACATGCAATGTCTACAACAATCACGACTATCCTCCACCGATAGCCCAAAACAGTTATTTCTAAACTGGAAACAAATAAACCAACAATACGATAGGCGAGTGATTTAAATTAATCAACTACCCCATTTAATCAATAAATTCCTCAATTTCATGAATTTAACTAATTTCCCCAATTTTCCTTAAATTAAACATACGATTCAATTTAATAAAACAACTAGGGTTTTTCCCAAAATTACCAAAATACCCCCAACATATTAAAATACCAAAACTTAGAACAAAACTCATAAGTTGGAGTAGGAAATCCCTACCTCGAAGAAAATAACCCTAATAGAGAAGACGGAGATGATGACCTGAAATCCAAAGTGCTCCAAATCCAAGATTGTTCAGATTAAACAGAAGCCCTCGACCCACACTATCTTTTTAATAAAGGATCTAGGATAGAAACGCACTCTAAGTATATCAAACCTAAGGGAGAAGGTGTGTAGAGGGAGAGAGAAGATGGACCTAGGGTTTTGGAGTCAAAAAGAATGTGAAAAAGTGATTTAAAACCCGCTGCTGCCTATTTAAATCTGACAGGCTCACTCGAGCGAAGACATGGTCGCTCGAGCGACCAGACACAAGAAAGCCTCGCTCGAGCGAAGAAAAGCTCACTCGAGCCAAAAACTCGATGCTTCAGGTCTGCAATCCAGAAGCACGCTCGAGCGACAGAATGCTCGCTCGAGCGAAGAACTCGAAAACATACACCTCGCTCGCTCGAGCGAAGAACCACTGCTCTCAGGTCTATACTAGACGCAATCGCTCGCTCAAGCGAAGAAAAGCTGGCTCGAGCCACCAGACACAAAATACAACCCTCGCTCGAGCGACCAACCCAAAAACTGGACAGCAATACTTGGTTTCCGAACCCAACCAACCTGAAACAAACCTGCCCAGCACATCCTACAACTCCAAGAGAAAATAAAGGATGACAACAACAATTATACAATGACAGAATCTACGGAACCTAAGTCCGGATACAATAATCAAATGGGAAAAGACCGGGGTCGCTATACCACGCCTCCGCCTCACCGGAAGGATAGGGAGACTTGGAAAACATAGTTAGGCGACTACATCCAGGCCTTGTCAAATTGATGAGTCGACCAATATATGTGCAGACAGATCCTAATGATGTAGCATACTTATTGTGGAGGTAGAGCCGTGCCTACACACGCGGACAATATCTTGGACCTACCTGCATACTCGGCCTTGCCCCAGGATTTGACTGCCTTCACTACATAGGGGCCTTTTGCCCCCAGATTTTGCTAAAAGAAGGGAAAATGCTTACCCCGAAGACTACATATTCACCACTATCCCTAACCCTTTGGAAATTATTAATATTTAGAATGTTGATTTTAGCAATGACTTAACATACGTCGAGACGCCCAGCTAAATCGTTGATCGAGCATTCTAGGGATACCTAGAGTCTGTCCCCATTTATACTGTCCAAGCAGCGTGGGTTTGTTGTGGTGTGGTACAGTTAGGATGGGAATTTGAGCTTTTTATGCAACATTACTTCTCGTGGTTGTTTGACTCACCAATATAGATTTCGTAGAAGAATTTTTTTTTGTAAGCTAACCACGATGAGTTCTGATCCCTATTTTTTGTACCAAAAGGATGAGACACTAACTTAATTTTTGACTTTTGGGACAAGGATGTAATATTATACTTATAAAACTAGTAAAGTTGGTATTTTATATATATACTGCAATATATATATGCTGCGTTATGAATGTAATGCCTCGTTTATTACTTTATAGAATGGTCAACAATGGTAACGGAAGCGAATCAACGGTCAGTGGCACTGAGTCGATAGAAAGAATCATGGAAAGAGTGGTTACCATCTTTTTGCAAGCCTTGCAAACCAACATAAACAATGGGATGCCAGAACAACGAGAAGAGCCGGTAACCATAAAACAATTCTAGGATCTAGAACCCACTACATTTACCAGCGGTCCAGACCTAATGGTAGCAGATGCTTGGGTTAAAGACATGGAAAAGATTTTTCGTACCTTATCCTGCATCGAAAGACAGAAGGTAACTTTCGCCATTTTCACTTTCAAAAATAATGCGCAGAAATGGTAGCTTTTTACCCAGGAAAAAGAAGAAATCATGAATTGGGCAAGATTCTTGAAAGTATTTTATAAAAAATACTTCCCAGATTCACTGCGGGAACAAAAGGCGTCAAAATTCATACATCTAAAGCAAGGAACAATGATAGTGGCCGAATACGAGAGCAAGTTCACACAACTTGCTCGATTTGCGACATATGTCATTCCCACCGAAGCTCGAAAAGTAAGGAAATTCGAAGCAGGATTGGATACTGAAACCAAAGATAAGCTTGAGGTTTTGAAACTACCAACCTATGCGGAAGTGGTAGACTGAGCGTACATTACGAAGAAAGGAATTAAAGCCTCACGCTCCAAAGAACCAAACTAAAAGAAGTAATTTTGGGAAAGAGATAACAGAAGATCCGATATTACACCTCCCAAGAGGGTAAATATGGGCACAACTGATTCAGGTAATTAAGGTCCTACTAACTCCAGGGGTGACACTATTCTAACTTGTCTTACTTGTGGGAAGGCTCATTGGGGACAATGCCATCGAGATACGAGAGCATACTTTAAATGCAATCAAGTTAGCCATTTGTTAAGGGATTGTCCAAAACTTACCAATCCTACAACCGGCCCCTTTGGACCAGTCAGAAAACCCGCAGGATCTGGAGGAGAGAGGAAGGACCAAAAACGCCAAGGAAGGGCTTTTGCCTTGGTACTTGGAAAACCGAAAGTTACCGAAAACATTATGTCAGGTACGCTTTCTGTCTGTGGTCATTTAGCTCATGTTCTCGTTGACTCTGGTTCAACTCATTCTTTTATCGCACCACACTTTGCTGCCAAGTTGGCATCAACACCCGAACCCTTAGGATATATATTATCTGTGTCTTTTCTTTCTGGTAATTCCGCCCTTAGTGCTGATGTGTACAAATCTTGTGCTATATCCCTAAAAGGCAAAACCTTATACGTGGACTTGATTCCCCTCCGCATTGGTAACTTTGATATATTCTTAGGAATGGATTGACTGGTTGCCAACTATGCCGCTATTGATTGTAAAGCCAAAAAGGTCTCCCTCCGGCTACCAAACCAACTCGAGCTTGTCTTTGATGGAACCAGAATTTCCACCCCTCCTTGTCTTGTATCCTCTATGACAGCCCAACGACTTCTTAGAGAGGCTTATTGTAGTTATATTTGTTATGTGATTGATACACAAAAAGAAGCCCCCACCATTGATGCAATCCCCGTGGTTAGAGAATTCTCAGATATCTTTCCTGAAGATTTACCTAGTACCCTAGTTGACAGGGAAATCAAATTCACCATTGAAACTCAACTTGGTACCCAACCAATATCAAAAGCCCCTTACCGCATGTCAATGACGGAATTGAAATAACTGAAGACTCAACTGTAGGAACTCGTGGACAAAAATTTCATTCGACCTAGTACCTCACCCTTAGGAGCTCCAATACTATTCATAAAGAAAAAGGATGGCACGATGAGGTTATGCATTGATTACTAGGAGCTGAACAAAGTCACCATTAAGAATCGGTACCCTCTGCCACGAATCGATGACTTATTCGATCAACTTAAAGGCACCCAAGTATTCTAAAAAATCGACTTGCATTTTGGCTACCATCAACTAAAAATCAAAATGAAAGCATCAAAAAGACTGCCTTCAGAACCTGTTACGGGCACTACGAGTTTCTTATCATGCCATTTGGCGTCACAAATGCTCTAGTGGCTTTCGTAGATCTCATGAACCGAGTGTTCAAACCCTATCTTGATGAGTTCGTCATCGTCTTCATTGATGACATTCTCATATATTCCAAATCATCGGAGGACCATGAGCAATACTTCCGAATAGTCATGCAAATACTACGTGATCACAAACTTTATTCCAAGTTGAAGAAATGCGAATTTTGGATCACTAGTGTACACTTCCTCGGTCACATCATTAACAAGGATGGCATCTCAGTCGACCCCCAAAAAGTTGCAGTAATCGTGGATTGGCCACGACCTACTAATGTGTTAGAAATTCAAAGTTTCTTGGGTCTAGCTGGCTATTACCGATGCTTCATTCAAGATTTCTCGAAGATAGCATCACCCTTAACTCAACTAACTCAGAAGAATGTACCCTTTGAATGGATAGACAAATAAGAACATTGCTTTCAAGAGTTAAAAAACAGACTTGTACCAGCTCATATACTAGCATTCCCCGTGGGAACAGATGGGTTCGTCATTTATAGTGATGCCTCATATAATGGTTTGGGTTGCGTTCTTATGCAAAATGAAAAAGTCATCACTTATTCCTTGTGACAACTAAAAACTCATGAGAAGAACTACCCAACCCATGATCTAGAGTTGGTTGCAGTGATTTTTGCCCTCAAGATCTGGCGCCATTATCTCTATGGTGCAACTTGCGAGATTTACATTGATCGCAAGGGTCTTAAATATCTATTTACACAAAAGAACTGAATATGAGGTAACGACGGTGGCTAGAATTTATGAAAGAGTACGATGTAGAGATCTATCGCCATCCAGGTAAAGCTAACGTGGTGGCCGACGCACTGAGGCAAAAGATGACCAGAAGTTTGGCGTGCACTCTTGTTTCCCGCCAGATCAATGGACTGCTCGCCAACATAATTGTGGAATCCACATTGATTGAAGAAATTAAGGCACACCAATGTGAAGATAAACTTTTGTAGAAAAAGTACGAGGAGTAAAGGAGTACACCTGATCCTGACGTCACTTAAGCAATGGGATGCTAAAATTTCGAAACCGAATTTGCGTATCCGACCTTCTAGAACTCAAGAAGAAGATATTGGTAGAAGCTCATAGCTCGAGGTTTGCGGCCCACCCTGGCAATACGAAGATGTATTATGATTTGAAGGAACACTACTGGTGAACAGGAATGAAAAGAGACATAGCAAGCCATGTCTCCAAATGCCTGCATTGTCAACGGGTTAAAGCAAAACATCAGAGACCTGTAGGAATGCTGTAACCACTCCCTATTCCTGAATGGAAATGAGAGCACATTACTATGGACTTCGTGGTCGGGTTACCACAGTCAGTTTTGAAGAGCGATGCAATATGGGTTATAGTAGATCAATTGATGAAGTCGACGCATTTTCTACCAATCAAAATCACGTACTCCCTTAACAAGTTCGCCGTTTTATACATTAAGGAAATCATTCATTTGCATAGCATCCCAATTTCAATCGTGTCTGACCGAGACCCCCTTTTCGTGTCTTACTTCTGAAACAGATTGCAAGAAGCTTTGGGAACCACACTAAAGTTTAGGACTGCTTATCATCCATAAACTGATGGACAATCTGAAAGAACAATCCAGACTTTGGAAGACATGTTACGTGTATGCGTGTTGGACCTCAAAGGTAACTGGGATGAGCAACTACCTTTGGTGGAATTCGCTTATAACAACAGCTACCAAGCAAGCATTGGAATGGTATACGAAGCACTATATGGAATGAGGTGTCGATCACCCTATGTTGGGTAGAAGTTGGAGACAGGAAGTTATTAGGCCCTAAAATCGTGCAAATAACAAGTGATTAAATTCAACTCATCCAACAACGAAATTCGCATTGCCCAGAGTCGCCAAAAAAGCTATGCAGACACAAGGAGACGTGACTTGGAATTTCAAATAGGTGATCATGTGTTCTTAAAGATCTCACCAACAAGAGGGGTTATCCGATTTGAAAAGCGAGGAAAGTTAAACCCACGTTACATCGGGCCATTCGAGATACTGGAAAGGATTGGTCCTATGGCATATCGCCTTGCACTGCCACCTGAACTGTCCAATGTCCACAATGTGTTTCACGTTTCAATGCTGCGACGATATCTTCGAGATCCAAAGCATATTGTGGATTAGGAGGACCTAAAAGTTCAAGAAGATCTCTCTTATGAAGAACAACCAGTATAGATTCTCGATCGCCGTGATCAAGTTCTCTGAAACAAGACCATACCTCTGGTAAAAGTCTTATTACGAAATCATCGACTTGAAGAAGCGGCGTGGGAAACTGAAAGTCAAATGTGTGTCAAATACCCACACTTTTTCGACAATTAAGGTACGACAAGTTTGAGGACAAACTTCTTTTTAGAGGGGGAGAAATGTGACACCCTAAATATTTAATTGACACCACAACCAATCACGATAATAATAATAATAATAATAATAATAATAATAATAATAATAATAATAATAATAATAATAATAATAGTGGTAGTAATAGTAAAATAAAATAATTAATTCTATGATGGTATGCGATAAAGTGTAATTTATTTTACATTATGAGTTATTATGCAATTATTCTATTAACTAGGGTCAATGTTGAATTCAACAAATAGTTGTAGATAAGCTTAAAATGGATCATCTCAAAAAAAAAAAAAAAAAAAATGGTGATAAGCTTGGATTGAGGGACTACCACGTAGCCAGCTCGATCCAAGGGTGATGTACCAGCGCCATATAAATAGGACATAAGGAGGAGGAAACACAATAAGGGTAGTTAGTCCGTGAAGAAGGGTGTTTTCGTGAACGGAAAAGTAAGAGTAAATGGTTAATATTAAGGTGAGTTATATTATATCTTGAGTCACCAAAATATATTTTATGTATGTTTTGAGTTACCATAGCTTATTTTACGCAATTTATGTTTTATAAATTATATTGAAATTTCGATTACATTGATAATCTTCGGAACTCTATTTGTTTAAATTGAAACCCATGAGTATGTTTGTTTAAATTTTATAATTATTTGACAATGATTTTGTAAACAATTATTTTTTGTAAGTACTACCACATGAGTTCCATGCCTTGGGGGACTTAAATAAACTATTGGCTTCTGATTGGTTACCTTGTGACCCTCTGTTTTGATTGTCACTCCTGTGATCTTTATTCTGTTCTGTTCTGTACCGTGGTTATTGTTATTTATATATATAATTTTTGTATTTCAGTTTCTGCCACTTAAATAATTTGTTTATTCAAACTAAGTTATGTTAATGTTTTAGTTTAAATAACTATCCATGGTTATTTTGTGTTCCCTATACTCTTGGCATAATATTCCTTACTCTGCTATGTGCTTATAGCTGTTACCCTTTCAGGTGATGAGATGTAACGAAGACCTTTAACCTTGTGTAGTGGGACCTGCACAAGAATTTGATGTCGTTCTGTTATTTTGTTTTTCTTTTTTTTTTTCTCTCCCTTTTGTTTTCTTTTTTCTGATAGTCTGCCACTGAATAATAAAATAATAAAAGCCCCATGGATGTATTTTCGATTATTAACGAAGTAAATTTTCTGTTTAACTATTTTCTTACTTCCATTCTACCTCCGCTTGTGCCATTTAATTTGTTAAGATCAGAATTAATTAGTAAGTTGCAATTCCAGCCCTAAGCCCTTAGGGTTGGGTCGTGACAGAAAGACCAAAAATACACACGAAGTAGGTACCACGTGTCTTCCGATTAAAAACCGATAAAGTGGGGATTGGTAGTGCTCGATATACCTACTTGCAGACATCAGCTTAGGAATTACCTAAGCCTTATTTACCACCCCGTATGTTATATTTGAAATTCATTGAGATAATAAGCTTTTCAAAAAGAACATTGCATGTGATTTCAAAAGTATGGAACTTTTGAATTTGGAGCATGGCATGACATTGCATTTGTATATAAGATTGCTTAAACATATATATTTTGTTAAGATCTTCCTACTGAGTTTTGTGTTCCCCTCTAGTGGATTTGTGCAGGAAAATGATGTGGTGATCCCGTCTAGCTAGAGACACGAGAAATCTTTTGAGAGCTCGAGGCTCTTTCTCTTTTCTTTTAATGTTGTTATTTTTGGCAAGCCAAGGGCTTTATATGTATGGGTTTGATAACCATCTTTTGTGTAATCGGGCCTAAGCCTTGGAATTTGTAACCTATAGGGCATTCTTTTGTGTTATTTTGTGTACTATTTATCTGACATGCTATGGATTCAAACTTTAAGAGGATTGAATATGTATTGTATATGGACTCCTTTTGTAAATCTCTCACATGACATGGAATACAAATATAAAAATTTGACCAATTGAATTGAGATTGTTTTGATTGAATGGAATAATTAGAATTATTATTATGTCATTTATTTGGGGGTGTGACAAATTATGCCATGCATCAAGCTTATTTGTTGTCATGTGTTATTTTGTTATTTATTTAATTTTATCTATTATATATCTCTCTTTGTTGTCTTTTTATTTTCCTTCATTGTTTTTCTCCATATTTTCATTTAATGAGAGTGGGAAAAATGAATAGTCTCTCATATGAGAGATGAATGATCTTTCATTCTCTCTTATATAATATGCTACACACATCTAGCATGTTCTCAACTATAGCTCTCTCCATAGTTGTAACTATTTTGATGAATGTTAGCTAATTTGTCTCTCACATGCTTTGCTTACACATCTACAAATTTATATAAATTTTTAGTTTTCTTTTCTTTTCTTTTCTTTTCTTTTCTTTTCTTTTGTCACACTAGTCATTATTGATGAATAATTTACTATTCAAGTAAATATGATTGAGTTTACTTCCTCATCTATTTTATATCGACTTCATAAATATATATTGATGGCAAACTTCTTATAATACATATCTATTTAGTATTTTAAGAGAATTTGTAGTGTATTTTTTGAATTTTTGTGTGCGTGTTATGAGATAATTGTAGGTTGGAAAATTTTAAAATAAACATGATGCTAATTTCAAGGAAAAAATAAAAAAAAATAAAGGTAAGATACACAATCTACGAGAAATTAGAAAAATTAGATTTTGAAATTACCTAATTAGTCTCATTGATTTTGAAAAATTAGATTTAATATATTATTTGAAAATTAGATTTACGATTATACTCTTATTTCTATTATTATTATTATTATTATTATTATTATTATTGTGTGTGTGCGCGCACTAGAAATGTAAGATATACGATCTACGAAAATCAAATTTGGGATGAATTTTTATATGAGAATTTTTTTTATTTGGAAACATTTCAAAAGGAGTAGAAAAAAGACTTAAAATATGAGATTCTTTAAACATTCCAAAAGGATATGAGATTCTTCAAATATTTCAATAGGAGTATAAAAAATCCTTAGTAAACTTTGAGTAATTATATAATTTTAAACTGTAATACTTCAATATAATACACAAAAAAACTACTTTAGTGTACTTTTTCTAAACGTAACACTCCAATATAATACTTAAAAAAAAAAACTCCTTAGTGTAACACTCCAATGAAAAAAAAAAGATATGAGATTCTTCAAACCATTCCAAAAGGAGTACAAAAATTTCTTAGTAAGTTTTGAGTAAATGTATAATTTCATACTGTGAGTGTTACGTTTTGAAAAAGTACATTAAGGAGTTTTTTTAGTGTTTTTGTGTGTGTTACTTTGGAGTGTTACGTTTGGGATTGTGTTTGGGATTACTTTGGAGTGTTAGGTTTGGAAAAAGTATACTTTTATGTGTTACATTGGAGTGTTACGTTTGAGAAAATTAAACTACGGAGTTTTTTTTTTTTTGAGTGTTACATTGTTAGACTTAGAAAAAATACACTAAAGAGTTTTTTAGTGTGTTACATTAGAGTGTTTCGTTATTGTTTGTAATGTAAGATTTGTTCCAGAAGGACGGGAAATCCATAACCTTCATAGTGCGGATTACCTAAATTTATAATTTCACATTTAGAGAAACCCACTTTTATCCCTAAAAAATTAAACCTAAAATGTGTAACTGACTATCATTTTGTATAATTTCCACTTTAATGAAACATTTGAGTTCATAAGAAAAAATGGAGGACTAAGCAGTTTACAAAATCACATTTTAAGATTTATTGGTGCTTCATCCAAAAAAACAATTGAGAGACTACATTTTCAATTCAAATATGAGTACAAAAAAATTGACTGATTTGGTATCATTTTCGAATATTGTCATCCATTTTTAAAAAAATAAATAAAAACAAAATATTGCTTAAAATAGATTTGTGGAACTGTTTCAGAAAAATGTTTATAATTAAAAAAAAAAAAAAAAACTTAAGTGGTACAAAAGATTTGGTACAAAAGATTGTGTTTTCAAACATTCCTTACATGTCAAAAATGATAAAAACGAAAACCAAAATAAACGGGAAGAAAAAAAAAATCAAAAGGGCCTTCCGTTGTACTTTTCAATTATAGTAATTTGTAACAAGTTTATAGTTTATCAATGCATTTTTTATATATATTGGTTTGTGTCCAACAAGAAGTAAATTTGTTGTTTTGAGTTTCTATTGGGATAGATTTATATATGTCCATGTGACAAATTAAGGTATACTTTTTAGTTGCATGTATTTTGAAATTTAATTTATTCATAAATTTGTAACAAATACCGCCTTTAAGTTTGTATTGCTTTGAGTTTTTGCATATGCGGCATTAACAAACAATTTTTCGCTTCATTACTAAAAAATCATATTTATATGAAGAGGAAATATTATTTTGCCCCTAAACTATTACGCATTTTTCAATTTGACCCCCATACTTTTATTAATATCAATTTAATACCCGAACTTTAAAAAAAGAAATGATTAATTTAGCCCATGCCGTCACACTCCGTCTATAATTGGATAGAATGTGCTGAGCTGTCCCTCTAAACTATCTTTTGGAGGGAATATAAGAGGGTTTTGCTTACAAAACAAGTTAGTGTGGCGGATGGTTGAACTAGAGCTTTGTTGGGATCAAAATCGCTTTTAGGGTTTTCAAATTCCTTATACGAAATCGAAATCAAAGTTCATCATTGCACGAAGGGTACAAACTAACATTGAATCATGGGTTGGATTCAAAGAGAGAAGGATTGCAAGCGAAGGAATCGACCACAGTTTGTCTTTGAAAAGGATTTGTTTAACCGGAATTGTTTTACTTGAATAGTGTAATATTTGATTAGTGCATTAGTTTAATCAGTCTTAAAAGAAACTCATTTTTTATGTAATGCTTATTAAAAATCAATTTATCAAGAATACAGACAAACATTTGTTCTTTTTGTATTTATATATAGATTTGTTGAATTGGAACTGTCTTACAATAATAGTAGTTTAATACTAATTTTATTAATTTATTAGTATAAATAGTTCGTAATAGCGTATTTTTTCATTTAAACAATGCAGAGAAATGATCTTGTTATTTCACAATCAAAATGCATCACGGGGGTTTGGTTAGTTACAATCCTCAGAGGGTTTATAGTGATGGATTTATCAGTTATTTTGGCGTTTGTAATTCTGATGAAATATAAATTATGGAGTTGGATAATATGGCCAAGGAAGTAGGCTATAGAGGATGTAATATCTATTACTATAAGGTTAATAATTGTGCTGAGTTAGAATTGATTAACACTGATGAAGATGTAATGAGGTTGGAGACACTTGTGGATAGAAACAGAGTTGTAGTGGTTTATGTAGGTTGTTTAGAAATGGATGATGTTATAGGTGCCCAAGTTAATCAAGTAGGATCAAATTCAAAAAGAAGTCAAACAAAAGGAGTACTTGTCGATATACAGGTAGCAGAAGATGAAGATAGTGATGACTATGATCCTAATCCCTCAGACTCTTCCTCATTTGATGAGTCTAAGAAATATGAGGA
This sequence comes from Camellia granthamiana, assembly GCA_036172215.1. NCBI lineage: Eukaryota > Viridiplantae > Streptophyta > Magnoliopsida > Ericales > Theaceae > Camellia > Camellia granthamiana. The sequence continues at coordinate 141,893,058 of CM069903.1, read as the reverse complement.
TAGTGACTATGGATTTTCTTATGATGGTGCATTGTATGAGGCTAATGTTGACAAAGATCTAGAGTTTGCCTGGTGTAGGAAATAGTAAGAATTTAATGGAGGAGGCAGTTGATGAGCTACAAAGCCTTGGAAACTCCTCTAATGAGCTAAGAAGTATTAATAGCTTATCTGATGAAGGTGGTAGTTCTCATAGGAGGAAATACCCTGTTTTTAATGTTGAGTCTGATATGCACAATCCTCAATTTAAACTTGGTATAGAGTTCAAGAGTCATGATATGTTTAGGGATGCTGTGAAGAAGTATGCAATTAAGTGGGGCAAACATATAACATTTACCAAGAATGACAAACAAAAGATTAGGGCAGAGTGCAAACTTGGTTAATTCTTGGGTTTGTCATGCTTCATATATAAAAAGTGATGGGTTGTATAGAATCAAAACACTTGTTGATTAGCACACTTGTAATAAGTCTTTTGATGTGGCACATATGACTTCCAAATGGATTGTGAAGAGGTACTTTGAAAGAATTAGGTTAAATCCTACATGGCCAATTCAGTCATTGGCAGACACTATTTCAAGTGAGCACAATGTCAAGGTTGACTTACAAAAAGTGAGAAGGGTAAGAAAGAAGGTGTTGACATTGGTAGAGAGTATTGCAGCTGAGCAATTTGCACTGTTATGGAGTTACATTGAGGTGATCAGGAGTACCAATCCTGACATAACAGTGTGCATAAAGGTGAAACAAATTCCAAAGGTTAATGAATAGAGTAATCCAAGGGTTAATGATGAGAGAAATACAGAGTCAAAGTTCAAAAGGTTATACTTGTGTTAGGGTCCATTAAAGAAAGTTTTTATGAATGCTTGAAGGCCAATAATAGGAGTTGATGGATGCCATTTGAAGGGATCACATGGTGGTATTCTTTTGACTGATGTTGGTATAGATGCAAACAATTGCATATTTCCATTTGCCTATGCAATTGTTGAGAAAGAGAAGAAGAAAGCATGGTTGTGGTTTCTAGAACTGCTAGAATATGATCTGAATATTGTAAATTCTCATTGTTATACCTTCATGAGTGATAAACAAAAGGGTTTGATTGATGCAGTGGCTAAGTTGTTCCCAAATGCTTCACATGGGTTTTGTGTGAGGCACTTGTACAACAATTTTAAGGGTGAACACAAGGGTTTGGTTCTGAAAGATCTTTTATGGAAGGTTGGTAGGGCAACTACTGTTCCTGCATTTACCAAAGTGATGAAAGAGATTAAAGAAGTTGATTGTAAGGCATATGCTTGGTTAGTACAAAGACCACCAATTCATTGAAGTAGGAGCCACTTCAACACATTTCCAAAGTGTGACATTTTACTAAACAATCTATGTGAGTGCTTCCATTCAAGCATCTTGGAAGCTAGGAGTAAACCTGTGGTGACAATGTTAGAGAAGATTAGGTTGTTGTTAATGGAAACAGTTCAAAAAAGAAGAGATGCAATGCAAAGGCACAGTGGTCCTATATGTCCTAAGATTCAGAATCAGTTGGAGAAAATGAAAGTAGATGCAGCTAGATGGATTCCTAGATGGAATGGCAATGAGCAATTTGAGGTTGTAGGGCCATATGGTGAGCAATACAAGGTGGATTTGCAAGTTTGGAGTTATGGCTACAGGAAGTGGGATTTGTCAAGCATTCTATGTGCCCATGTTGTGGCTGCTGCAAATTACTTGGTCCAAGAACCAAGAAAATATGTTCATCAGCACTGCAAGGTAGAGACTTATCTAAAGATCTATGACAACATGTTGAGTCCTATTAATTGTAGAGAAATGTGCCCAAGAACTGAGTATGCAAAGGTGTTGCCACCTGATGTGAAGAAGAGAGCTGGAAGGCCTAAACAAAATAAAAGAAAGGAGATTGAAGCACCAACTGAAGGCACAAAGCTAGGAAGGCAAGGCACTAAAAGGACTTGTAATAATTATTGGAAGATGGGACACAATAGAAGAAGTTGCAAGGTGAAAAAAAGATTCAGCTACATGTAAAAAAGCCAACTTAAAGGGGGCTGTCACGACCCAAACCCGCCCCTATGGGTTTAGTACCGTAACCGGCCAGTAATCCGAGATTACCGAAGGCCTGCTTAATAGTAATATAGGAATACAGAGTACAGGGGCTTGGCGGAGGCCAAAACAGTAAATAAACAATGTCCAATGAGCTGTGACAGTCTGTATGCGAAAAGACTTTTCATACATATATACAGTCAGTGACAAAACGGTATGTATATTATATACAATCGTTCAGAACAGAGACTTAATCCCTATTAAACAGTACAGTACAGTTTATCAGTCTAAACAGTTATTACAAAACATATACAGAGACAGACGGGGGAAATTAAAACACCCCTAAGCCATAGCTTGGCAGGCTCGGAACCTCGCAGTGAGGCATAGTAGTTGGCTTGACAAAAAGGGGAGTCTAACCCACGCTCCTAGCTCCGGTCTAGTGCCTGAACACCTACATATATATATAAACAGTGAGCTAAAGCCCAGTGAATAACATAATGCGTAAAGAGGTTAAGAATGAATGTCCTTACAGTAATGAAAACAGTTCATTGATTCAGTATATTAGTCATCCAGTTAAACAGTCATATGTGGTACATCCATTAGCATAGCAGTATAGTAAACAGTAGGTCTTAAAAGACGGAATAGTAGATGATGGCCATCAATCAGTAAACAGTAGTGGTTCCAACAAGGGAACCGACAGAGATCTTTGTAACAGTAACAATCAGTAACAGTAGTTGCTAAGGATGCCACAATACAGTTCAGAATATAGGACATACATTCATTCAGTTAACAGTAGCAGTTCAGAAACAGTACACAGTTCAATTGTTCAGGAGATAATCATTTTTAAACATATCTTTACACAGTTGTTACTCACAGAGTTCTGGGCTACAGTTAAGCTAGAGCGCGTCCCCAGATGCCAACCCTACACAGTTCAGATTGAACACACACTAAGCTATACAGTTGGGAAAAATAATAACTTAATCCCTAATTTGCCTCGGTGTGGTTCTACATCTATATCCTCTTTAAGATGCCTTAAATATGCCCTAGGAATGCCTAGGATGGAAAAGGGATGAAAAGATGCACTTTTAAACACTTTACAAAATTTTCAGAAAATAGGGGTCTCACTTGAGCGTGGCTTTCTACGCTCGAGCGGACATGCAGACAAAGGAGCTCCGCTCGAGCGTGACTTCCGTCGCTCGAGCGGACTGTAAGCTACAGTGAAAATACTGGATGCTCAAAATTCACGCTCGACGGGCGCTCGACCCTCGCTCGAGCGTGAGACATAAGTCCTCGCTCGAGCGTAAACATTCTCGCTCGAGCGGACTGCAAGCTCAAGCAAAGTACTGGATACACGAATTTCACGATCGAGCATCACCTTTCTCACTCGAGCGGACTTCATGATCCAGAGGGTACGCTCGAGCATGGAATCCCTCGCTCGAGCGTGAGCCCAAATTCTGGAAATTCTAGATTTGAACCTCAAGCTCAAAACTCAATTTTAATGCATAAATTTCGATCCTCTTGGGCTAATTTTCTAGAAAACACTTGTAAATACATAGAATAACATGATTCAAAGCTCAATTTGTAAAATCAAAGCCCAAGGGTAGTTCAATCAAGCCCAATTTCAAGACTAAATTTCAAGAACATGATGAATGTATAACATGCATGAATTCAACAACTTTAAAGCTTCAAATGCTAGCTCAATTGAGCCAATTCTTTCCAAAACATGATGAAATCATGGACCATACCAATAATATGAACATGCATGTACCAAATTCCATGAAATCAACTTCCAAATGCAAGAATGTAAACATGCATGCAACAATTAAGCTCTAATTCAACACTTAAGAGCCATAACTTGGCTCAAGACTTCAACTATGGTCTAGACCATGCAAGAACCACTTAAATTCATGAACAAAATGGTAGTTACTCTACCTTAGGTCTTCAATGCCAGGCTAGAAGCTCAATTATGCACTCTACACCTCAATTCCTTCAAGTTTCAAGCCAATTCTCTATGAAATCAAGTTGAAAACACTCCTTTCCTTTCACTCTCTCACTATAGTTGGCTAGGAGCTCAAAATGGCTGAAGAAATGTTTGTTTGAGTGTAATGTAATGATCTCAAAAGTGTTTAGATAGTGGCCACTCACAATGGCATTATGGTGATTAAGCCAAACTATGTAATTTATCAATATTTAACCTAATTTAATCATACCAAATCAATTTTCAGATAATTACACCATAAATTCACATTAATTCTACTGATCATAAAGCATCAATCAGTTTCAGATTTCAGTCAGTCAGTTCAGTATTTCGATTACTTCAGTCATCAATCATAATTAGTCTCAGTTTAGCAGTAATCAGTAGTTTATCGGTAAGCAGTGGTGAGGGTTATTACAGGGGCCAACCTCAGGGGAGCCAAGTTAAAGAAAGTCAAGCTTAGAGTCTATTAACTGCAGAAGCAAGTGAGGTCAAGCCACACAGCAGACAGAAGAAACTAGCTGTAAGTGTAGTAATTCTTTTAGTTTTTAAATAGTAGCTTAACTGTCCTATATTTGATTGTGTTTAATTATAGATAATTCAATCTTACTGCAAGTTAAAAGGAGAGTGGTACAAGAAAGTCAGTCAACTCCATCTCTAATGAGTTCAACCAGCACACCAAAGGAGGGTCAAATAATGTAGAGAGGCTAGCTAGTGTACAATGCTAGTAGCTTTAAAACAGCATCCACTGGACAGAAAAAGGAAGCACTTGGAGATTGAATCCACTGTGTAGAAGAATGAAGCATCCATTGCACAGAAGATTGAAGTTCTTTTTCTTTTTTTCTTTTTTTTGGGGGGGGGTGTGGAGGGGAGGGGAAGGGGGGATAGAAGAAGGAAGCATCCATATCACTTTGTCATTGAGGCTTTTTGTACATGTAATGTTTATTTGTTTGGAATGGTTGCCCTGAACTTCTTAACTATGTAAAGGTAGTGTTTTGGTTGTCACAAACAATTGTGTGTTTTCAAAACTTGAATGGCAAATTTCTGAATGTTGGTTTTGTGCATGATGCTCTATTTTATGGATGCTGCTCTGACTTGTATGTAAATGTAGCTGGTGTTGGTTTTGGTTACCATTTGATGGATGAATGCTGTATGATGCCAATTCAGTAAGTATTGAATGGATGTAATTTATCAGTGCTGCCAATTATGTGTTTTGAAGATTTCAATGACAAATTATCAATGTAACACACAATGCTTCACATAGGTTTTTTATTCATTGATTGCTGCCTAGATTTTGACCTCTACGCTAGAGCGTAACTTCTTGCGCTCGAGCAGTCTTTGCAAAGTCTCAGTACTTTTGCAGGTCTGCAAAACTACTGGGAGAGTGTATTCTACGCTCGAGCAGTGCTTTCTGCGCTCGAGCAGTCTTGGCTCAAGTGGCCCTTCTTGCGTTCGAGCATCGGTCTGCTATCTGCAAAACTATTGGGAGTGTGTATTCTGCGCTCGAGCAGAATAACTTATTATGTCTGGCCACTTAAGCGACACATCTTGCGCTCGAGCGGATTGTACATATATCAGTTTGTAAAAGTTACTTTTTACATCACTTTTTCACTTACTCTCTCTCTCTAAACATTTCAAAACCCTAAATCTATACCTTCTCTTTCTAGAACTTACTCTCTTTCTCTCTCTCTCTCTATAAATACACCAAGATCTATCAATTTCTCAACCCTACTCCCTTTATTAAAAAGGTAGAGCTCAACTAGAGCTTCGTTTTGATTTGAATAGAGTTGGATTTCGGCTTCCTTAAGGTTTCTCCACTCTCTCCTTGGTCTTCTAACTTCGAGGTAGGGATTTTCTACACTCTTTTATGATTTTTAACCTAACTATTTGTTTTTCATAAACAATCTTATGGTTTTGGAGGATTTTGAACAAACCTAGGGCTTTGGTTTAAAATCAAAAGAGGAGTTTTGAAATGAGTGTATGGAAAATGGTTATGGAGTTGGATATGAGGTTGATTTGTGATGAAATTATTGATTTTGACATTTGGAATGGATTTTGGAAGAGAAAAGGGTTTTTACCGTAAATGGCTCAAATATTTATTTTGTATAAATAAATGGAATTGATATTGAAAATATGAAATTTGATGGATATTGATATAGATGGTGGAGTTTGATGCGTATTATCATTCACCTTGAAATTTGGAAAGTTTATCTGTATTGGAGATTTTATATCTGTTTTGGGCTATTGGTGGAGGATAGCTATGATTGTTGTAGAAATTGAATGAGGATTAGGTGAATTGAAACTAATTTCTTATCCATGTGCATTGAACATTGTTGCTCACTTAATACATTACAAATGTATGGGATTTTGAGAAAAATGGATGAAAGTTGGAAATAAGTGTGTATCACCAAACTAAGTTGGCCTGTGTATCTAGGGTGAAAGTCTTAAAAAACGCACGTACACATAGGTGCCGATTCTCGCGGACAAAATATCCGTAAAATAAAAACAGTTGTGCTTGTATGGGCTATGTTTACATGGGTGTCATTTGACAGTTTCCCGCAGACGAAATATCCGTGAAAGATTGTACTGGTTTAAGAATTTCCTCCTTGTTTTCTATTGTAATGGACATGATTTAAGAATTGTGATATAAACTGAGCATGGCATGGTTTTAGGAAAGAAATGTAAAACGTTTTGGCATGGGCATTGCATATGCATTTCACCTTTACATTACATAAATTAGAGTATAATATCCTTCCATTACATAAGACTCAGTTGTACAAAAGGGCGACATATGCGAATATACATCCATAAGTCCTAATCCTGAATCTATAGCATGTGCCAACAACAAAGATATGAAATAAAAGTTAAATAGAAAATAGAAATGCCCTAAAGGCTATAGCTTTCAAAGACTGTTGTGGACGCGCCCCGAGGGACTTATGCTACCACAGTTTGGACTCATTTTGTCACGGTTCTTAATCTGAATCAAAAAGTCCAAATCCAGCAAATCGTTTTGAGAAACAGATTTTTGAAAGAAGTGCCAAACATGGACTGCTTTGCCAGATACAGAGTTGCCACCTAAATATTTTTTATGGGGGAATTTAGGAAACCCTGACTCGTGCCTAAGGCCACGTGTCCGTCATCACCAAAGTTGCCTCGGCTCGCGAACTTGGGTACGATTGGGGAAGGTCAGCTATGAGCACCCCCTCTCGCCCGATCCGAAGATCGGCCTCTACTAACCATGATATCCGATTTTGAAAACGTTATGTGTTCTTATTCCAGTTAATTAGCTAGAATTACTATGTGATGCGCACAACACAAAAATATAGACTAGATCGCCTAATTTGGAACGAAGCATTGCATATCCGTTTGTTTGGAAAATGTCTGAAATTTGCTACTCGTAAGTAGGCTAAAACATGGATTTCAACGAGTTGTTCCAACTCAAACAATCCAACCTTCACCCACAGGCATTCAGGCAATTTATATCACATAAGCACCTAGCCACATGGTAAGCATGCTGTCATGTTAACATTCACACTCATGCGAGATGCTAAAGCATAAAAAAAACTTATAGTGTACTCCGAACCAAGACAAGAACATGTTAACAATCAATGCATGATCTAAGTCCATGTTAAGTGGCTAATGCAACGCATACAGAATGCAATCTAGAATAGGCTCGGCTAATCTAAGGATGATATGTGAAAATGCACAGATAGCATGTATTCAAGTTAGATTTAAAATACTTTATGCAGTTAGCATGATGCGCCGAGCCTGGTGTATGCAATACTAATGAATGATGCATGCATGTATAGCATAAGGTATGCTAAAGTAAACATGTCCTAATCCTAACCATTAAAAGCAGGTAAGTAAAAAGGAGAAAGAATTGTGGGTTGGAAGACATGCACACACGCACCCACACTTATTACAAATTTGCCCTCGCTCGGAGGAACCGAAAGAATAATACAATTTAATTAACCTACAAGCTAATTAAATATTACAGACCAATTAATTAATTAACAAATTAACTAATCTAATGAAAGCAGTAAACAGCCTCCGGAAGAGGGCCCAATGCAATGCGCGTTCAGCTCCACTCGGAAAGCCACTGCCATGCACAAGTTGCCTCTGTTTTGACTGTTATCCTTCTCTGAAGACTGCACAAATCTCAGGGTTGCTTCTCTGAATGCTGTGGAACACCACCGGCTGAGGGAATTGGTCACCGGCCATGGAGAATGGTCACCGGCCACAAATTAATCCGTCGGCCACTTATGGATGGCCGGTCGGCATTTCAGATGGCCGGCCGACCAAATCTTCCTGCAGAATCTGTTTTTGACAGCAGCAGAGGGCAAAACATAGCATGGCAATGCATTTCAAGCAATGTATGCACCAATCACACCCCTTATCATATTCATGACTCCAAGGGATATGGTTCTCGATTCTCGGACCACCAATCGCGCATTTCCATGCATGATGGCCCAAGAAACCAAGTATGCATTTCAATATGGAATGCAATGCACATAATCAAACAAAGGAGGTGAAGCATGCATGCCAATGCAATGCATCCTAGATATGGAGGCTGGTATGCAACATGGCAATGCAATGTGTAATATAGGTTAGGCACACAACTTAAGTAAAGAAGCATGTAAGGCATGAAACAATGCAACCTACAAGTATGCAAGACACAATGTGGATGTTCAAGCATGTAAGCAAGCATGTGACTTCATTCAATCATGCAACAACACACTAGTATGCAACAACACACAAGGTGAGCATGTAACAACATGCAAAGGGATGGACTTAAACTAATTGAGGCAGCCCTCAAACAAGCCTAAAACAGTGGCCAATGCTATGGAAATGAGAGCCTACACACACACACACATGTACATGTTGATGGGCCAACACTTAAGTATCAAACAAGCAACCTTTAAGCACACTTAAAAGAGCCTAAACATGGACAATTAGCATGCAATGTAAACTCTGAAAATCAAGTTAATGATGGTGCCAAACCAATTTAAACAAGACAAACATGGCATGCAATCGGTCCAAGTACTTGAGGCAAGTCAAGGAGACTTAAATCATGGCTAAGTCAACCAAGCCTCACAAGGCCAAGAGGACTTAAGGCAGGTTCAAGACAGACCTAGACAATGCTAAGGGAATACCTAGATGGCATCTAAGTGGCTTAAACATGCAAGCATACAAAGAAACACATTCATAGAGCATAAGGCAACAACCTTTTAAAGCAACAAAGGAGTATCAAATGCAAGTATGCAAGCATGTTATAAGGACTGAAATAACATGGTAAGTGGTTCCAAACCACTGAAATAATGCAAGTAATGCATGCTACAGAGGTCAATGCTCAAGGCATACAAGAGAGTTTGCATGGTAGCTATACGAAGCAAAGCATGGATGACTCAAATGACCAAAAACAGTCCCTTAACATACTAAAACAAGCATAAAAGCTTCACAAAGCTTGGCCAAAACAAGCAAGCATAATAGGTTAAATGCTAGGCATATGTTGAGGCAAATCATGGCATTACAACACATGTATGCAAGCTAAGCATGGTGTGTCCAAACCAGCATAAAAATAGTGCTAATACATGGCAATATAAGCACAAAAAACAGCTAAGGCATGGTCATCACACACTTAAGCAAGAGGCTCACTCAAGAGGCTAAAATGAACCTTTTCAAGGACAACAAGGAGAGGGGGTGGCCCTCTCCTTCTTAGGACCTCAAGGTACCATCCTTACCACTGAAATCCCTCAAGATTTTAGTGGTGAGGAGGCCCAAACACAATGGTCCCGGAGCTCACCAAAATAGCACAAAAACAAAGGCCAAACAAGCCTTAAGAGGGGTCAAACAACCTCAAAGCTCAAAACACTCTTAAACAACTATTTAGAGTAGGCAAAAACAAGACTTCTATATGTTATATACCAAGTTTAAAAACAGTTGCAAGATAGGTTAAAAAGCTAAGCAAAAATGGGATAAAAAAGGCAAGTTTCTTACCCTTGAAGACTTCCTTCACAAATGGTGGTCCAGCCGCTTCTCCAAGCTCAAAACCACCCAAGAACACCAAGAACCACCTTTTGGCTCCTCAACAACCAAGGGAAGGTGTAGGACTAGGTGTTTGTGTGCAAAAATGAGACTAAACACATACACTAAGCTCAAGAGAGAGAGATATAGAGATAGAAGAGATACAAACTCAAAACCCTAATATCAGAGCTCCCCTCAGTTTTTTTTCTAACCTAGAGGAGGAGAGGAGAGCCTCCCTCTTATAGAGAATCCCTCTTGTAAAGCTTCCAAAGCAAGCTAGACAAGAGGAAAATCCCTCCATACACGTGTATGGAGGGGAGCAGAGTGTATGCCAGCTATCACAGCTGGCATAAAAATATCTGCAAAAGCAGATGAACAGTGGTCGGCCGGCCAAAAATGCAATTTGACCAAAAAAGATGGCCGGTCAACCATCTATAGTGCCGGCCGGCCAAACACTTGGCCGATGGCAACAAAACACAGCTGGTGGCCTCAAGTCATGGCCGGTGGAGTGTGGGGATGGCCAACAAGCCATTACCTGGGCCCCAAAGCAAAAACACAAGTGTTTGGTGCAAAACTAGACACAAAACAGTCAAGCCGAGAGATCCTGAGGCAAGGCACGTGGCCAAAACCCCCGAGAACTCAGGACGAACACAAACATGGATGATCACCGAGTGTTCAAGCGGTGACATCCAAGTCTTGAGGACGATCAAAAATGGAGTGTCTACAACTGTGCTTGATTACATCAAGATGGATTTAAATTCAATACAGAATAAGCCCTAGGCTTATACAAATAATATCAACAAGTAAACAAAATGAAGCTCTTTGCTCAAATCCTCCCAAGCTACTGCCTTAGCGGAGGCATTTCACCAACACCTGAAAATGGTTTTTTCCATATAGGGTGAGTCAAAATCCAGTAGAAATAATCCAACACAATATATGAATCTTAACAAAGATATAAAGATAAAATGCATATGCAATGCCCATGCCAAAACGTTTTACATTTCTTTCCCAAAATGATGACATGCTCAGTTTATATCACAATTCTCAAATCATGTCTATTACAATAGAAAACAATGAGGCAGGTACAATCTTTCACAGATATTTCGTCCGCGGGAAACCGTCAAACAGCACTCATGTAAACGTAGCCTATACAAGCGCTACTATTGCCATTTTACGGTATTTCGCCCCCAGAATTCGGCACCCATGTATACGCGTGTTTTTCGAGACTTTCACCCTGGATACACAAGCTAACTTAGTTTGGTGATACACACCTCTTTCCAACTTTTACCCATTTTTCTCAAAATCCCATACATTTGCAATGTATTAGGTGAGCAACAATGCTTAATGCACATGGATGAGAAATTAGTTTCAATTTACCTAATCTTTATGCAATTTCTACAACAATCATAACTATCCTCCACCGATAGCCCAAAATAGATATTTCTAAACAGATATAAAATCTCCAATATAGATAAACTTTCCAAATTTCAAGGTTAATGATAATACATATCGAACTCCACCATCTATATCAATATCCATTCAATTTTATATTTCTAACATCAATTTCATTTATTTATACAAAATAAATATTTGAGACATTTAGGGTAAAACCCCCTTTCTCTTCTAAAATCCATTCCAAACATCAAAATCAATAATTTCATCACAACTCAACCTCATATCCAACCCCACAACCATTTTCCATGTATCTATTTGAAAACCCCTCTTTTGATTTTAAACCAAAACCCTAGGTTTGTTCAAAATCCTCCAAAACCACAAGATTGTTTATGAAAAATAAATAGCTAGTTAAAAATCATAAAAGAGTGTAGAAAATCCCTACCTAGAAGCTAGAAGACCAATGAGAGAGTGGAGAAACCTCAAGGAAGCCGAAATCCAACTTTATTCAGATGAAAACGAAGCTCTAGGTGAGCTTTACCTTTTTAACAAAGGGAGTAGGGTGGAGAAATGGGTAGATCTTGGTATATTTGTAGAGAGAGAGTAAGTTCTAGAGAGAGTTCTAGATTTAGAGTTTTGAAATGTTTAGAGAGAGAGAGAGAGAGAGAGTAGGTGAAAAAGTGATGTAAAAAGTAACTTTTACAAATTGATATACGCACAGTTCACTCGAGCACAAGATGTGTCGCTCAAGTGGCCAGACACAATAAGTTGTTCCGCTCGAGTGCACAAAGCTTCATTCAAGCGCAGAATACACGCTCCCAGTAGTTTTTGCAGACAGCAGACCAACGCTTGAGCGTAAGAAGAGTTGCTTGAGCCAAGACTGCTCAAGTACAGGAAGCACCGCTCGGGCATAGAATACACTCTCCCAGCAGTTTTGCAGACCTGCAAAAGTATTGAGAGTTTTCAAAGACCGCTCGAGCACAAGAAGCTACGCTCGAGCATAGAGGTCAAAATCTGGACAACCAAAGTTTTGAAAAACAAGCTACCAAACCATTTCAAACACAACCAACACATCCAAATAGGCAAACTCAGTGAGGGAAAATAGGAATAAGACCAAAACAACAGTACAAAACCAAAAAGCCTGAATTTAGAATATCAAATAGGATAGGTCTAAACCAAAATCGCTATAATCTTTCCCTCTTAAAGAATTTCGTCCCTGAAATTATAAATCAAACATCAAAATCATGTTTAAACCGATTACAACAATGATAATCAATCAATTCCAATACCATGACCCATCCACTGGTCATTCATTCTAATCAACATCATAAACAAGTTTTCAATACTGAATATACAATTCACATTTTCAAAACATATACAATGTTTATGTTAAATCAACATAACAAAAGTTTTAATACATGCTCAAATATTAACAAATAGGCCCGGTTACTTCTCACAGACTTCTAACTCACGTTCCCAAGTTGCTTCCTCAACTTCATGATGTCGCCACAATACCTTAACCAAGGGAATTATCTTGCCTTGCAAGACTTGGTCTCGAGTGTCTAAGACCTTTACCGATGACACCATTTTTTTTTTTATATTAAATGATAATGCTCTGTTTTTGTAAGGGTGAACACAAATTGTTTTTTAAGGGATAAACAAATGGTGTGATGCTCTATTTTTTTTCAGAGTACAACCTTAACACAAAATATGAAATTTTCATTCAAAACACTTCCCTCATTACATTTCATTTATAATATTTCCCCCATTACATTCATTCATTCATAATAGTCCTCCCTATTACATTCTTTCTTACGGTACATTACAAACTGCATTGATAAAATGATGCACCATGAGACAGCCAAGCATATCCATAGCTTTCTCTCTCTTCCATTCCTTGTCTGTAATCGTGCTTCTAACTTATTGACCTTCTTCAACAGCCCAGAGATGATTTGCACTGCCTGTGAGCACATAGGTAGGTCTGCCCAAGTGAACTGATTATAACAATTACTGGAACAACTAAGGAACCTCCTACTAGGATTTGTATCAGTCCATGATGTCACCTGATGTCTTCCACAAAAGATGCATCTCACGTCTTCCATGTCACTTGAGCTCCATCTTCCTTCAGTTGAGCTCTATCTTCCCTTATTTCTTGACCCTCTATTTCTCATTCTCTCTCACCCACAAAAATAATGCTCTTTTTTTTTTTTTGGAACTTGCCTGTGTTAAATAGCAGAAGGAAGAGATTGAATATGGCAGGAAAGACTCTTGTATTCCCTTCAAAAGATAGTTTAGAGAGATAGCTCAGCACATTCCATCTAATTGTAAATGAAGTGTGACGGCAAGGGCTAAATTAATCAATTTTTTGAAAGTTCGGGTATTAAATTGATATTAATAAAAGTATGAGGTCAAATTGAAAAACGCGTAATAATTTCGGGGACAAAATGATATTTCCTTTTATATGAAATTAAATTAGGGGTAAAAAAAAAAAAACTAGTGTCAATGAATTTTACATTCCTCCACACCTTATTTGCAATTAAAACCAAGAAAATGGAAATTTTGAAACAAAAATATGTAAAATCTCTAAATAAATATCACCACATTTAAGATAGTGACGTGGACGGTTGAATATCAATTTGTTTAGGGATCGATTAATTAAGAAAACCTATCACGTTATTATGATTAAATTTAAAAAAGATGTTTAATGTTAAGTTAAAAATAACACATATTAAGTCAGATCATATTCTCTATACAATTTTATAATTTCTTTTGTTTATTTCAATACACGACCATCAAAAAGTTGACTCCACTGCTAATGTGAATTTATATAATATAAATAATTAATATTTAGAAATTAATAAGATTCACAAATTATTATTATTTTTCAAATATAATGAATGCTATATATTAATAATATTTTGATTCACAAACAAAAAAATTAATAACAAAACTCATTAAATTCACAAAATATTACATATTAACCCTCTAAAACTTTGTTGTCCTTTGCGAAAAGTTGAATGCTATAATTGCTACTAAAAAATGTGTATTAGACAACAACAACAACGAATAATATAATTGGAAATGCGTGTTAGTCAAAAATAGATCAAATCACAGGCCTCACAATAAGCGGGTTACTTTTTCTTTCATTCTTATCCTTTTGGCTAAGCCAACCACTCGGTTTGATTAATAGGCCACTCTGTACTTTTCCATAGAAGAAGTTACGGAGTTTATCATTAGACTAATGCTGCGTATATTAATTAATAATATGATATAATTTAAAATATTTTTAATATTTATAATTTATATAATGAATGGGGTCAATAATAATATTATAATTAATATTAATATATTATTTAATATATTAATTAATACATGTAATATCACTGATAATTACTAGCCAACCACTCGATTAGATTAATTGGCCACTCTGTACTTTTCTATAGTAGTTAAGGAGTTTATCATTACTATATAAAAATACTAGCCAACAAAGTATATCTTTAGGATTCTAACATTAGAGACCAACATATAAAGTAATAAAAGTATATCTTTTTTTAGGGAGCTGTTAAGATGTGCACCTCAATAAGATGTGCACATGATATACACATTTATTTTAAACCATTAAATTTTTACAAATTAATCTCAGCTACTGAATAATTTGATTAAGAATATTCACAACCTCTTCAACCGGTTACCCTTTTTCAAATTTGTTCAGTTTTTTTCCCCAAAGCCCCTGTTTTTGAGACAGCACGGAAACACTCTCCTCTTCTTCGCCCTCGAAGACCATCCCTGCGAGCAAGACCTACCCTCGACTTCGCCTGAAGGTATCTCTCTCTCTCTCTCTCTCTCTCTCTGCAACTTTTTTCTCTCCCCCTTTCTCCATATCCATTCTATGAAACCCTAGACCGCAATCCCTTTCTTTGAAACTGCCCCTTTCACGTTTGTGAACTCACTGGGTTGGTTGATAAAAATAGGAAAATACCTAGACCGCAATCCCTGGGTTGGTCTATGAAACCCTAGATCGCAATCCCTTTCTCACATTTTATATTTTCATGATTCATTATCAGTGTTCTGTTGCTCTTTCTCGTATTTCTATTTCTTAGAATACTATATTGCAGCTTCCATCTTTTTCATTTTCTCATGGGTAATGTGGAAGATTTTAACATTATAGGAACCTTTATCTAACTATATTAATATAAATAGACAGTTTATCATACTTGAAGAGAAAACATACAGAGAATTTTTCTATTGTGGTGTGGGAATTGGGCACATGAGTTAAAAAAAACTAATTTTGTAATGATTTCATAACTTGGTTCTTATGGGTACTTAGGCTATTGTGGAGTGGTTTTTAACATTGTCTAATGTCTATCAAAAGTATCATAATACCAGATCTGTTCTGTTTATCACAACCAAACCACTTGTATAGATAAACTCATAAAGCTAATAATGTTTTTAACCGAACTATAAACTAACTAATCAAATGTAAAAAAAATAAGAAAATATTGAGTTAACAATATTTTCTTTTAAATACTAAAAAATTGGACAAATTTTAACCCGCCAGAAGAAATTTAGAGTTGGAGACTTATTTTACTTGCTCTTTTATCTATTGGGTTGAAGAAGAAACTCCTGCAAGTGGTTATCTCCTTTATACCTCCATTTTTTGTTCTTTTAGATTGACACACAATCCATGCATGGTTCCAATCACTTCAAACAAATGATCAACTTCTTTGAATTGGTTTTAAACTTCTTGTTCTATTTGTTCTTTAAACTTCTTTTCTCCATCTCCACTATATGATCTAGTATGAAGACAGTCGTAGACATTTAATTTAGAGTTTTTTTTTTTTTTTTTTAAACTTTCTTAACAATATTGATACCGTCATTTATTATTTATCCAAAAAAAAAAAATTTTTTGATACCCTTATTTAATATCAAAATTTTCCTCTAGAAACCAAGTGGTAGAGTTTCTTAGGGAGGTAGTTTCAACATTATCACAGGGTACAAATCGTAAGGCATCATCAAGTGTCGATGGCAGTTTCAAAATAATGTCATTTTTTTGGGTCTTTTGATTCAAAATGGATGAATATAAATTTGACAAATAATTATGTATAGATGTTGTGAGTAAATTTGTTATTTGTATATCATTACTCTTTAAATAAACACGAATCTAGCAACCTCATCAAAGTGTAAAAACATGTCAAAGTCAAACAGTAAAACAAATTCTCAAACATTTGAAAATTAAGGAATGCATATTTATCTTCATCTGGCAAAGTTTTAGACTCTGCCGTAATAACCTCAAGGATTTCAATAGCATTAATTAAGGCATGACCTTTTGTAGGGTGAAAGGTTATTGTCAAAGTTCTCCCATTAACAGCAACAGTCTTGTTCAGTACAAGAGCATTGTAAAGATCCCCGCTCATGTTCACAATGTCAATATCTTGAAAAGCAATATCACCATTTATTAGGATGTCAAATACCCTTTGACCTATACCAGTGACAGAAGTATCAATCTCTGCAAAATGCAACCAAATGGAGTAGTTCCTATTGGGATCCACATCCATTATATACGCTAAATATGCTTGTGTGTGGAATCCTATGAAAGAACTTGTAGATTTTGGTGCACTGTGTGCTTGTGTGTGGAATCCTATGAAAGAACTGGTACTTGAACCTCATATTTATATTACGGTCTCATTTGGCAACTTAGTGTTTTTCTCTATTTTAAACTATACAGAAACAAAGAAGAGTAGAAGTTAAAAAACAAAAAAATACATGTACATATATATTGATGCCTCGTATATTTCTATGCCCTAAATTTATATTCATATACATAAATAATAAAAATATTTTAAAATTTTGCCCACCATGTAGGCATCCTAATTTTTTTTTAAATCATTATGTCCTATGTCCACTGTCGTCTCTACTTTGTTGTAGAAGATACTGCTCCTATATCATCTCTTCACTCATAAAACTAGTTTATATTACCAAGAACAAGGCTGTCCATGAAAATGAAAGATTTAGAAGAGCTTTCATGGAACTTTCAGGGTGAACACTATGGAGCAATCTCCCAAGTTAATGGAGACAACTTTATTTGTTTTTTTTTGATTCATAGCAATAGTGGTAGTGACAACACATACTCATCACTCCTGCTACTATGTCCTACATACTAAAAATTTCTTCAAATGTCACTGTTTTCATGATATATTATAATACTAGTGAAAGCAACTATCTTTAAATACTTTGGTAAAGATCCAATGAAGGTACCTGAATAAGATAGTGAGGGGTGGTGGGCTGGCTTATTTGTCAATTGGCATGAGTGCATTCAATATAAGAATTGTATGTTGCAATTCGAAGCACTAAAATAGACATTAGGTTAACAAATGTGTTACATGAACTCTTTTACTTCTTTCCATTTATACTTGTGTTCACTAAATATGACAAGATTAAGGGTGCAAAAACTCAATTAAATTCACTAATTTTATATAATATTTGAAGAAGAAGACAATTACATTAGCAAGTAAACACATTTCTTCTCAAACGAATAGAGATATAAATTGATGTATATTCCTAAATAATTGACAATATTTTATCAAACAATATTATGCAATATGCAATATATATGGGTGTTTAAGAGGTGTCCCACACTCTTATTGAACTTTTGAATCTAAAATCTAGATTTAGGAATATGTGGTTACCGAGTTATCAAAAAAATGATCCAATAGTCCATCCAATCAAATAATATATATATATATATATTTTTGTTTCTTTCTAGATCTTTTATTTTTTATCTTTTAAGTGGTTAATCGGTTGGTGTTGGTACATTTGTTTAACTGTTTATATAATGGTTATTGATTCTTTGAACAAAAGTAGTACAGTTTCATCTCTATTATTGGTTATGCAGTTTGTTAATGTGAAAAGATGTGCAAAATAATATTTTTCATACATAGATCCTTCCTTTTCGCCCCATAATCATAAATCTCCTTAAGTATTGTCTTCTTTACTAACTCTGTTTCGATGTTCTGTTGTTGTTTGTCACAGGTCCTCAATTTCTACATCTTAACGTAGAAGTGAAACTATACCTCCCCCCTCCCTCCCTCCGTAGCAGTTGCATTGGCAGGTGTGCTTTTTAATTTATTTACTTTTAATTAATAGCAAGGCACTGCCAGGTGTGCTTTTTATTTATTTGTTTATTTTAATTGATAATAGGATACTTGCAAGTGTGCTTTATTTATTTATTTTCTTTCAATAAATAGCAGGGCACTAGCGGGTGTGCTTATTTATTTGTTTGATATTAATTTAAAGTAGGGCACTGGCAGGTGTGCTTTTTTGTTAATTTGTTTTATTTTAATTGATAGTAGAGTACTTGCAGGTGTTTTTTTATTATTTCCGTTCAATTGATAGCAAAGCACTGGTGGGTGTGGTTATTTGTTCATTTTCTTTTAAGAATTGATAATTTATAGCAGAGCACTGGCGGGTGTGCTTTTTTCTATTTTCTTTTAACAATTGACAATTGAAAACAGAGCACTGGCAGGTGTGCTTTTTGTATTTTCTTTTAACAATTGATAATTGAAAGCAGAGCACTGGCGGGTGTGCTTTTTTCTATTTTCTTTTAACAATTGACGATTGAAAGCAGAGCACTGGTGGGTGTGCTTATTTGTTCATTTTGTTTTAATAATTGATAATTGAAAGCAGAGCACTGGCGGGTGTGCTTTTTTCTATTTTCTTTTAACAATTGATAATTGAAAGCAGAGCACTGGCGGGTGTGCTTATTTGTTCATTTTGTTTTAATAATTGATAATTGAAAGCATAGCACTGGCGGGTGTGCTTTTTTCTATTTTCTTTTAACAATTGATAATTGAAAGCAGAACACTGGCAGGTGTGCTTATTTGTTTATTTTGTTTTAATAATTGATAATTGAAAGCAGAGCACTGGCGGGTGTGTTTTTGAATTTATTTCCTTTGAATTGATAGCAAAACATTGGCGGGTGTGCTTATTTATTTGTTTGCTTTTAATTTATAGCAGGGTATTGATGGATGTGCTTTTTTATTTGTTTGTTTCATTTTAATTGATAGTAGAGTACTTGAAGGTGTGTTTTCTTATTATTTGCGTTTAATTGATAGTAAAGCACTGGTGGATGTGCTTATATGTTCGTTTTCTTTTAAGAATTGATAATTGAAAGCAGAGCACTGGTGGATGTGCTTTTTTATATTTTAATTTATAGTAGGGTACTTGCTGGTGTATTTTTGTATTTATTTGCTTTGAATTGATAGCAGGGCACTGGCAGGTGTGCTTATTTATTTGTTTGATTTTAATTTATAGGAGGGCACTGGCGGGTGTGTTTTTTTGTTGATTTGTTTGATTTTAGTTTATATAATGGCATTTACGAGTGTACCTTTTTATTATTTGCATTTAACTGATGCCAAATCTGCACATCTGTTGTCTACGTGCACATCTGTTGTCTATGCGATTTGCTATGTAGATATGACGGATGAACCTGAAAGTATTAGGCAGAAAGAGGTCAACAGTAAAATTGACAATCAAGTTGCTCCGGATGGCAAGGATGATGTTGTCGATGGGAAAGAAGAAGGGTTAGCTTCCCAAACCTATGATAGTTTACGAATGCTTATTGAGGTTGATGTTTTGCAAATGAAATTCAATTCAGAGGAGGATGCTTATTCTTTCTACAATGCATACACTAAGGTCATCGGTTTTAGCGTACGAAGAAGTAGGAAACGAATTTGTGGAGACAACAAATTTGTAGAGAGTAGGAAATGGGTTTGTTCAAGGGAAGGTGTAAGAGAGAAGAAATACTTACAGCGTGTGGAACGGGTGAGAACTCCTAGGGCAGAAACTAGACTTTTTTGTAGTGCCACATTTCGTGTGCGTTATGACAAGACAATTAAAAAATATGTTGTGACCCACTTTGTAGGGGAACACAACCATCCCTTGGCAGCACCACACTTTGTAGCCGGAGCGAGGGTAGCGACTCAGACATTGAAACATTCTTGAACACAGAGTTGGAGCCCCACATGGAAGATATTGATGAACTGACAAATTCTCAAGTGTAGTTTAGTTTTATGATGAGCCTTATAATGATTGATACGTTGTTTTTGCAAGGAGACATTCGTGCATATTAGTTACGTTTTGTTGATGTCTTAGGTGTTTTTATCTTTCACAATATCCATAAATTCTTAGTTTGGAGAATCATTTAAAAAATAAAGGTGAATAACTCCCAAATATGTTTGCTCGAATATTGTCCTTAAGTTGGATGAGCTGTCTTTACGTTGGATGAGTTTACAATCACTACTAATATTGCAATGTGTCTCTCTCTCTCTTTCTCTCTCTCTCTCTCAGCTCTATTATTTGTTTTTCTTTTTAATGAATAACAAAGAATGCATAAATATGGCTATGTCACCCCAAACGTGTGGGGCTCCCTTCATATTTCAGTTTTGATTTTTTGAAATTGCCTCGTTTTCTTATCAAAATTGACATTTGTCTACCTTGTTCTACTTGTAAATTTCTTAGTTTGGGGATTCATTTAAAAAATAAAGGTGAATAAATCCCAAATCATTTTGTTGAAATACTTGACCGGTATTTTGGAAGTGTAAGCCTACTAGACCTTGGAGAATCATTTCCTGATATGTAGTTGTAATATCTTAATCTTAGTTTTGACACTCAAATTTAGTGTGATGGTTCGCTTTTTTGGTTTCTTGGCACTTATGATTGGTCTCTTATGCTTGATGACATTGGCATTAAAATATACAATTGCTATCAATTTTCTCGTCCTGTGCTTTGAAACTGGGCACTTATGATTGGTCTCTTTTTGTTGAATGTTTTTATCCAATCAGTCTTTATTTTCTTTCCTGCCTGCCTGTGTCTCTAGCAATTTGTCATTTTTCTAAGCAGACTAGTGTGAAACTCAGTGCCCAGTTTACTTTTTGTTTTGTTATTTGTGGCCCCACCCCCAGTGAAAGAAGGCAAAAGGATAGTCATAGAAGTTTTATGTAATTGTATAACATGTTGCTCTTTACCACCCTTTTGTTTTGGTATATGTCCTTTGCAATTAGTGGTGGTGTGCCATATTATTCCTTATTGTGATAATTTCTGTGGACAATTGATAAAATCTTGTTTAACTTCCTTGACTCTATCTCAGCGGTCGGATGGCCCCGGTGGGTAGGCGAAACTAGTTGTCAGAGATGGGGGCACGGAGGGGGGTATTGGCAGGGGATGGTGTGGGCTTGTGAGGGAATTGGTGCTGGAGTCACTGACGAAGGTGTAGATTAGAGGGGAAATGAGGAGAGGGAAAATGATTGGAATGTAAAAATTCTAAGGACTGAATATGGTTGCAGCTTGTCGTGTTCTTCTTCTGGACCTCTGGTGGAACCCAACAACTGAAGATCAAGCAATAGATAGAGCCCATCGGATTGGACAGACCCGTCCGGTTACAGTTTTGCAGTTGACAGTAAAAGATACAGTTGAAGATCGCATTTTAGCTCTTCAAGTATTATTTTTTTTGCTCCAATCTTGTGGCCTGTTTTTTTCCATTGTCAATGTAAAATTCGTAAGATTTTTTAAGGTAGTGAAGAAATGTTCACCATCTGCTGTCACATTATTATTGGCACTGAATTTGTTATGCTTGCTTTTACTTTTCTTTTCTTTTTTTCTTCTCATTAATTGTTTGCAATGAGTAATTGATTTTATAATATGATGAGACTATGATTGAGAACTTTTGTACTTGATTAACATATGGTAGTAGAGGTATTTTAGATGTTGAACAGGGTCTTTTATAACAGCTGGTGAAGGCATTGGTAAGGATAAAACTGATTTACTTACTAATAATGGTTGCTTCGTTTCTTGAATGAACACCATCTTTACAAAATTTATCATTCCTTAATTTTATTTGTAGCCCAGTTAAACCTTAGTAGCATTATATCGCAATTTAATGTTCCTGTAAGGACAAAATAAGCAAAAAGGGTGTGGATAGGTGTTGTGAAGTGGAATGACCTGTCATTCAAGTAATCTAACATGATATGTCGTAATGCACAATGTAAGGCAAATGACCGACCACTGAGAAATGCTAGCACTTGAACAACTGTCCTTGACAAAACTTCATTGGGTTTATGTTGAATTTTTTTGGGGATAAATGTCTAAACTGTTAAGGTGCTACTATAAAGTTTAACAAATGAGAGAAATGAGGATAAATGAATGACCAACCATTAGGGAAAACCAACAGAGGAACAGTTGCTGTGGCAAATATATTCATTTCATTTGTATGTCATAATCATGGGCTGCTTATTTCATCATTCTTCAAACTTTTGAAGTTTGCGACATGTGTATAGGAGTTTGTAAAGGATGTGATCGGAGGTTAAGGAGAATGCCTCGTGCATATCTAAATTGGACAAGTAATAAGTATATACCAGGAAACTCTGGAGGAGACAGGATTTTAAACCAATTTTAGCCTTGATATGTTCTCAAGCTGAGAGTAGGGGCTCTTCTGATCATTCTTTTTCATTTTCTGAATAAATATAAAAGGGTAAATTACATCAACCTGCCTTGAAGTTTGGAAAAAATACACCAAGCCCCACAAATTTGACATGGTTAAATTATGCTCCCATAAGGTTTTAATTCACGTTACACATAGCCTCCTTTCCATCATTCATTCATTAGTCATATGGATGAAAAAAATGATATTTCATTTCTTTTAATACTAAAATATATAAATTTTATCATTGATGATCTCTGTGTTTAGACATCACCTGCATTAGTCCCGTTTACTAAAAATTACGCAACCTGCCTTGAGGTTTGGAAAAAATACACCAAGCCCCACAAGTTTTGACATAGTAAAATTATGCTCCCTTAAGGTTTAAATTAACGTTAGCCTCCTTTCCATCATTCATTCATTAGTCATATAGATGAAAAAATTGATATTTTATTTCTTTTATACTAAAATATATATATATATTATCATTGATTATCTGTGTTTACACATCATGTGCATTGGTCCCCTTTACTAAAAGGGAGGTTGGTGTATTTACGCCAAACTTGTGAGATTCAATGTAATTTACCCATATAATAATTGTGGATGAAGATCCTCTCACACCTGTTGTAAACAATATTTTATAGTTAGTGATGGCATTGTTTACAGATTCAAGTGTGTAGAGGGTTATTATTATCTGACAGGTAACCGAATTATTGAAATCTGAATAGGACATTGCTACTTCATATATTTTTCCCTATTCCTGAGAAAAGCTTTTGTTATGTTAAATCAATCACGTATATTTGGCTTATGGTCCAAACTTAGTATCTGTATTCTATATCTCCTTTCAATGCTGATGCTGAGTACTCACTTTCTGTTTTGCAGCAAAAAAAGAGAGTGATGGTTGCATCTGCATTTGGCGAGGACGAGACAGGTAGTCGTCAGACTCGGCTTACAGTAGAGGACTTGAAGTACCTGTTCATGGTCTAATTAGGGTATTCTTTAAAGTGTAATTCAGTGCTCATATTTCAATAGATTCATTATTATTAGCAGCAGCAGCAGCTACACAGTCGAAGAAGCTTTTTCTAACGATAGATATTTGGCAGTTGCTAGAAAAGAGCAGGCTTCATTTTACAAAGAGATCATGCGATTTGTGGGAAGTATTGACATGATCCGATTTTTTAAACAATTGATTTGTGTCACATTTTGATTGTATAGGATTTGGAGTTCAATAGCCAACTACTGAATATAGGAGCCCAGTGGAGATTCTTTTTTTTGGTCTAAATTGTAAATGCTTTTCCATTTCTTCCCATACAGATATACTTGTAACATCGCTTTGATCCGGAAATGTGATTATATTTTATTGTGGTGGTTCTTTTTTTATTTGTTCTATTCTAGTGGTTATGTTGTGATGACATTATGGAAGAACCTTAATAGTCTGACATTTGTTTTTGTTTGCACCAACTCATGTTTGGGAGTAATATTGGGATAAACATACCTAATTGGATATAACATGGTGAGTTTTCAATGGTCTTACAACTAGGTGGTTTCACACAGGTTCTTTTTTTTTCTCCTCTTGTTGCGGTTGGCCTCTTGGCAACCATTGTTCTAGTTTTATTGCTCAACTTCCACAACCAATTCAGTAATAGTTTTCTATTAAAAACATTAACAATATTATCAATTGGACTAAACTGATACGAAATCTATAGTTAAGGGACAAAATATACGAGCCGACAATATGGACCGGACCGTGTTGTTTGGGCTTTCTGGGGGCCATCATGGATCCAATTTCAATACAAAACAATTTATTTTCTCATGCGCTTTGTGTATTTTATTCCAAAAAAAAAAAAAAATAGATCGATCCGATAATGAATACTTAATTAATCAAAAATAATAATTATTATAATTTATTTTTTATTATGAAAGTACTTACATAAATAATTTATAATTAGCCTATTTTCAAATAATAATTTTAATTTATTATGACATTATTTACATAAATAATTTCTTCACGGATTAGGGCATGATTTGTATTTTTAAAAATGCTTAATTACACATTCACAGTTTCTCACTTTGTTCTCCATACTATTCAGCTTGTTTG
This sequence comes from Camellia granthamiana, assembly GCA_036172215.1. NCBI lineage: Eukaryota > Viridiplantae > Streptophyta > Magnoliopsida > Ericales > Theaceae > Camellia > Camellia granthamiana. The sequence continues at coordinate 141,868,065 of CM069903.1, read as the reverse complement.
GTTCTGGTTTTCGGAAAACATTTTTCATAAAATTCTACTTTTTAATTTTTCGTATTTTAATGTTTTCAATGACATTTTAAAATATTTTAAGCATTTTTTTAAAAATTTTTTTAGACACACCTAACATAAATACACTTAAAAAGTATAATATTTGTAAAAAAAATCTTTACAAAATACACTAGATACCAAAAAAAAAAAAAAAAAAAGTCAGTACATTTCTCGTATTTTTGCATATTTATTAATTTTTAAAATATTTTTTCACAAATATTTTACTATTTAGATACATCTAAGTAAGGTGCATCTAAAAAAGTAAAAAAATTACTTAAAATTTTTAAAATATTCACTAAAAACAAAAAAATCACAAAAAGAAAAGAACTTAATTTTCAAAATGGTGAATTCAAAAAACTGAAACCGAACACACTGATTAGATTCTTTTCACTTTGGTCCAAATTGTAATAAATGTTATATTTCTGTGACGGAAAATGCCCCATGGGTCAAGTTCACCTAAATTTGTACCAAATCCTCTGCTGTAGACCACCTCAACATGCAACCCTCCATTATAGAACCCTTCCATTTACTGCCTACCATGAACCATCTATTTTGAAGTGTGAAAACAAAGGTCTCCAAGTGATCCAGGTAGGAAAGTTAATTTTAAAAATTCCAAAGTTTCCCTCAGAAGTTAGCAATTGGACCAAAGTAAGAAAAGACAAATAATGTAGTCATTAGGGTGGGTAACGGTAACGGTAAAAAGACAAAATACAATTTATTATTTTTAAAACGGAGTAACGGTAAAAAGGTTGTGACCGTCTATGAGATAATAGGCAAGGGCTAATACTAGTACGTGCTAGAGTCATAAATGTGTCAAACTGATTCATAGGTGACGTCATCATTTCGACATGAAGATAACATGAGACTAGTAGTGGTAACAATGCTATTATAGTGGTCTAAGTCGATGATGAAAGTTTTGTTTCAGTGGACCAAAGGACGTGATTAATCAAAGCTTTTATGATTTTTGGGTGGGAAGTCTAAATTCTGTTTCATTTTTTATTTTTTTTTTATCAGCAAAAAAACCCTTTATTGATAAAAAGCATAAAACGTGCATAAATTACATCAACAAAGCGGGGGAGTGCACTAAGCATCATAGCTAACCTTAACGATCCCAACTAGGTTGGCACCGCAAAGAGAACACAATCATATGGTAGCACTAGCCCAAGATTGGTGAGAAACCAATCAGAAGCAACCAAAAGAAGATGAAGGGAAAAACAAAAAACAACAATATATCCATACAGCAGCAGCATACTACCAGACCAGCAACAATCTGCCTTAACCAAGACAGTAGCAGCAGTAGCATTACAAATCCCCTCCTACTATCTGCACAAGTCTGCCAACTCAACCCCCAACAAACACCAAGGAGTAAGCACAATCACCCAAGGTAGCCACATACTGCACCCAAAATAACACCCTTGCACCAGCAGCTGATGTATCCATGTCTTCTATAATCATACACCCAAGGTAGCCACATATTGCACCCAACAGCACCCAAGGTAGAAACAGAACATTTTGCACCAACACAGAACCTCAATACCAGCAGCTGCTGTATGCTGCCATAGGACAGCAATATGCATCACAGATGATCACATACTGTGAGTCATACAACATCTGTTGTATGTTGCCATAGGACAACTGCATATAACAGAACAGCAGCATACAAAAGACTTCAACAGACTTGAACAAGACTTCAATTACAGCAAACCAAAACCAAAACCATGAAACAAAACAGAAACATCCACATTCTGCTGTAGTTGAACAACATTTAGCCTACCAGAACACACCTTAACCAGCATTTAGCCTACCAGAACAGAATAGAACTCAATACCAACAGAATAGAACTCATCACTAGAATGCCAGCAACAGGACAGAACAACACAGCAGGACAGAACAACACAGCAGAACAGAACAACTAACACAGATGATGACCAACATGGCAGAACAGAACAACTAAAACAGTAGCACTCAAATACACAACCTGATCTGATTCAGATTGGAAACAAAATCTTGGATGGAATATGTGGCACAAAATTTAAGAAGAAAGAACTACAGATATGGAAAGTCATCCCACTTGCTGTTGTTTGGTCAATTTGGAAGCTCAGAAATGATTGTGTTTTCAACAGTGCCCAGCTCAACTTCTTGGAGATCATTGAGCTTATTAAGGTTAGAATCGCAGTTTGGTTGAAAAAGCACTGTCATGGTAATACATATTCCATCCAAGATTTTGCTTCCAATCTGAATCAGATCAGGTTGTGTATTTGAGTGCTGATGTTTTAGTTGTTCTGTTCTGCTGATTTAGGAATGATATCTACAAAAATGGTGCAAATACCCTGGGATGCCCTGTTTGGCTATGCTTTCCTAAGAAACACTGGAATCCAGCAACCCTTTGAGCCTTCACCTTTTTCACCACCTCTTTCCCCCATTAATTTAGTAATTATGGCCCCCTACTATTGTGAATACGCATTAAACTTACTCGAAAAAGAGCTTTCTGAGGACTAAAATTCATAACAGCCCCCGAACAACCATGTAACTCTCACGGACAGCTTCCCCATGAAAAAGAGGGCTTGTGACAACTGACGGAATGTAATCCAGACCTGTAGGTTGGGAGTTAGAGCCGAATACGCCCTAAACTTAGTCGAAAAAGGGCGTTTCAGGGGCGAAAATTCAAAACAGCCCCCGAACCACCATTTCACTCTCACGGATAGCTTCCCCATGACAAATATGACTTGTGACAACTGACGGAATGTTATTCGGACCCGTAGATTGGGAGTTAGAGCCTTTTTCAGCTAAAACTTAGTTGAAAAAGGGCGTTTCGGGGGCGAAAATTCAAAAAAACCTCCCAACAACCGTGTGACTCTCACAGATAGCTTCTCCATGAAAAATAAGACTTGTGAGAACTGACAGAATGTAATTCAGACCCGTAGGTTGGGAGTTAGAGCCAAATACACCCAAAACTTAGTCGAAAAAGGGTGTTTCGGGGGCAAAAATTCAAAACAACCCCCAAACCACCGTGTGACTCTCATGGGCAGCTTCCCCATGACAAATAGGACTCGTGACAGCTGACGGAATGCTATTCGGACCCATAGGTTAGGAGTTAGAGCCGAATACGCCCAAAACTTACTCGGAAAAGGGCGTTTCGGGGGCAAAAATTCAAAACAGCCCCCGAACCACCGTGTGACTCTCACGGGCAGCTTCCCCATGACAAATAGGACTTGTGACAATTGACGGAATGTTATTCGGAACCGTAGATTGGGAGTTAGAGCCGAATACGCCCAAAACTTACTCGGCAAAGGGCGTTTCGGGGGCGAAAATTCAAAACAGCCCCCCGAAAACAAACAAACAAACTTTTTAGTGTATGCTAAGCAAAAAAGAGAATAGAAAACAAACAATCTTAAATTTCTGAAACAGAACAGGAAACAAACAAACAAACTTTTTAGTGTATGCTAAGCAAAAGAATTCTGAAAGTAAGTGTTGAAAAATGAAATATTTCATACAATCTTAAATTTCTGAACCCAGGTTTTGGTTTCCCACAAAATTTGCATGGAATTTTCTTTCCTGGGAAAGTGGGGAACAATTATCATGTTTTTCAAATTTGCCCATAGTTTCAATGAAGACAATTAAGTATAATCGAAGAATTTTCTTACAACTTCCTACTTTTCAAACTAGAACCCCAAAATTTCAAATCATTTTTCTTGAAATTTTTTCATCCTAATCAAATGTAGGCAAAAAATTCATTTCTAGTATCAAATTTTTTTTCATTTTTTCTTTTTTCTCCTTTCTTTCATTTCACTTTCTAACAATTTCACTTTCAATCATCATTTTATTTCTAATCAGATAGGTTCTTATGATGGATTTAGTTGTAAAACTGACACAACTCAAAAATATATATTCATTTGATAAACAATAAGTAGGTTTTATTTCTTTTAAAAAACATTGAATTACTTAATCTAAATTTGGGAGATTAAAATCTGTTTTGAGTAACCCCAACTGACTAATTTAAAATAAAACAATTCGTGCAACCAAACAAGGCATTAGATGGGTTTGATCTAAGGCAAATTCACCTGGGCAATGATGGTTGGAGTGTTTCCAAGATGTATGGCACATGATCTCTCAAGCCAACTTCCCTTAACCTTGAAATCATAAACTTCTTCTTTAGTATTGGCAGCCAAGAACACATCTAATTTGGTCTTGAATTGGATAAGTGATGACTTTTTAACACTGAAAAGCAGATCTTTGGGGTTTGAGCTAAGTGAAACCAATGCTTCTGAACAGTCGACAATTTCATCAGTTGGAAATGAAATCAGGGCAGAAGATGCTGTGGCACTGTTATTGAAACATAAAAGAGGGTACCATGCAGCTGATGACGAGGCAGGACATAACATTGAAGACGCTAAAATGCCAAAAAGAGTGCTTGGACCAGAGAGACCTTCATTTCTTGATGGTAAAATGGATTATGAATCCTGGGTGCCTCCTAAAGGTGAACTACTGTCTTTGGTTTATTGATTATCACTTTATTGTGAGTTTTTATTATTATTTATTTATTTATTTTTAATGTTATTGTTGCTGATCGTATATTTGTGATGCTTCATCCAGGACAATCAGGCGATGGACGGACTTCACTAAATGATCGTTTTGGTTACTGAAATCTCGGCATTAGAGGAAGGAATTCCTGTAAGGGAGGGTTATATGCTGCTTAGTTGTTTTACTTGGTTACTGTGTATAAAAATGAGTTTTTTGGTGTATCGGCTTTTATGCCAATTATCACTCATCAGAGTTATTAGGCTGTGAACTTTGGTGTTTAGAACTATTGTTCGCTGAGTGTATATATTTCACAATTTTTCTTCAGCCCATTGTGTTGATCATGATGACCGACGAGAATTATGTTTTGTGCTGTGTTTTTAGCTTTTCTGCGGAGCTGAATTGTCATTGCATTTACATTTAGAGCTCTGCCCACAGCTTTTTATTCTGATCAAATGATTTTTTGAATTAAGCTTGAACATTTTATACTTAGTGCTCCACACTTAATAAAAATTTATTCTGATCAAATGAGTTTTAGAATTAAGCTTGAAGATTTTATACCTACAGCTCCACCAAACAAAAATTTTATACCTAGAGCTCCAAGGTGTTATTGGCATGCATATTTTAAACTTATATTTCAACTATGATTTTGAGCATATTTAAAATGCAATGCATATTTCATGTGCTTTGGTTTTCTTTTCATGCATATGCTGTTGTTTGTATCTTCTAATTCTCATTTAACTACGCTTATGTAGGCAGATTGAAATTGACAGTAAATTTTTAGAAACACAACACATTATGGATTACAGCCTTCTGTTGGGTGTTCATTATCGAGCCCCTCAACACCTGCGATCTCTTATGTCTTACAATCGAAGTTTAAGAGCAGATGGGTTGGGAATTGTTACAGAAGAAGGTCAACTTCATTCATATCCAGCAACTGATTTTCTTCAGTACTCCAATATGATGCTGTTTTAACTTCCTGATTGTTGGTCAAATAACAAAATACCTTCCTGAATGTGAAACTGTAATAAGCATCAAAGACACAAAAATAGATAAATAAAATTCTGAATGTGGTACTCCAATAAGCTTGTATAATTTGCACGGAAGTTTGCCTTTATATTGTTGCTTGTCACAAGGAGTAAAAAGAAAACAGATAGGTGTGGAAACCTCAAGGAAATTAACACATACAAAACTTGATTGATATGTTATCCACTGTGTTATTGTGCTGTGAAGTAAACAAAAACTGAGGACGATCAATGGTATGCTGTAAATTTCTATCGCTCAAATTTTTTATAGGCTTATAGCTTGTAATGGAAATGCAATTATTCAAGTTTTCGGAGTTTTCCTCTGTTTTTTTTGTTTTTGCGCTTATGTATATAATTTTATTTTTTTTTTACATCTCTCTTTTCATTTCCCTTCACAAATCCAAGATTCAAACACGATTCCTGATCTTTATAGCTGGTTCTTAAAGGATTTGGATCTTTCATACAATATGCTAGGTTTGATTTATGCATAAATGTTGAACGCAAATATTTTTTTCTTCTTTGGATACCCAAAGCCATAATAATTGGATTCTTTCATCCAATCTGAAATCACCATTCCCCTCTTTATACAAATATAATTGCATCATCTATTGGGACATGAAACTCTTAACTAAATTTTGTTGATATGATCCAATCAGAATCTATAAAGGATGAAATCTCCAACTACCCACAAGGCCTTGTTCTGGTCCCCTGTGGAGGCAGTGATAGCAGTAGTGTTGTAGGCCCTCATATCAGAGGTAGCCGATTGAGGGCTGCATCCGCTACTGGTGATGAGGAAGTGGATGTGGATCTCCTTCTTCTTGGTACAGCAAGGTATGATCATTAAACCAGAATTCTTTTTAACTTTTGCAAAAGCATCCGAAGAATGCATGCATGATTGATTCTTGAATGCGAAATCCTGTTTAGATTTAGTGTGTAGGTGAATTCAAATGGAAGACTGAAATAATTTTAGTCGCTAATTACCTTTACCGACAATTCTTTGACGACGACTATTGCGACCAAATAATTTAGTTGCTAAAACCCTTCGGCGACTAAAAAATAACTTTTGGTGACTAAAAATTTAGCCGCCAAAAGTGAAAATTCTTGTAGTGTATTGTGGTTATGATTCATTAATAAAAGTTATGACATTTTGTTAATCTTATTATGATTGTAGAGAAAAAAGTTGTGGTTATGATTCATTTTAGTAAAAGTTATGATTTTACTACCAAAAGTTATGATTTGTCATGGTGAATCATAATAAAAAATGTTACGATTCAAATGTTATGATAATTGATTAGAAATAACTATATTTGTTATGAGTTGTCATTATATTGTTATGATTTATAGTGTCTTTGTTATGACACTTTGGTGAATATTATGACATTGTTATGATTCATTGTAGTATTGTTATGATATTTGGAAAAAAGTTATGATTCTTTCTGTAACCTGTTACATGACCGGTTTAGCAGGTCATTTTTTATGATGTGGCACGATATGGACCATACAATAAGTGCATATCATATGCCCTTTTATAAGGTGCACATTGTAGACTTTCCCCTTTTTTTAATATGTACTACAAAATAATGTTTTATTGGACTTAAAAGTTAGAAAAAAAAAAAAAAAAAACAACGCAAAACCCTATTATTTCCTTCCCTACCTCATAAATGGCAGAAACGTCCACAACATCATTTTTGGCTAAAAAAATTAAAAAGTCAAAAAGTTGGCTTTTCCTAATTCTCATCTCTCTTTCTGGTTTATCTTTTATCACATATATTATTATTTTTGGTATTATTAATAATTTTACCAAAAAATGTTAATGAGGGCTAGCTTTAATAAATTAATCAACTTAGTTTGAAAATAAAAAAATTAAAAAAAAAAAACTTAAATTTGAACGCAATTTGAGCCTAGCTTGAGTTTTGTTTATTATGTTTAGGTAGGGCTTGGATAAACAAGTTTGAATGATAAGTCAAGCTTGAGTAATTCTAAGTACAAATTAGTTTGTATTGGATAACCTCTCAAGTTAACCTAACTAAACCCACCCAATTTATCCCCATTAAACATTATCATTTACCTTACGTAGTTAGAAGAAGAAGAAAAAAAAAATTAAATTCTTATTAATACACTCATAAAAATAAAGGAAAATTAATGAAAGATCTCTACCAAACTTTAAGTAGTAGGAGAAATCCAATATATATTTTCTTTTTTTATTAGCTAAAGTCTCTCACCACTAACCCAACCAACTCTTTCTCATGTTTTCAAGTCTCTTTCTCTCTTCACCCATTGAACTACCCACCCTCCCTACCTCTACACCACCGTAGCATCGCCGATCTCCACCGCATCGCCGTCACTAGTTACTAGTCCGACGACAACCCCTCACCATCGATCTCACTTTAATGTCTGCTCAGGCCTTAGATTGCACTTTTTCTGAACATTTAAAACCCTACAAGCTGATTCATATACTCCAAGAGCTAAGATTGAAGGTAGTGATCCGAGTTCGAGAAACAAGAGAGCCAAAAGCATAGAAGATCTAAGCTTTTCAGAGAGAGAAACAAGAGAATTGCAGATCTGAGAGTGCTCTGTTTTGGAAGCAAACCAAAACAATGCTCTGTTATGGGTTATTGTGAACAAATACAAGGTTGAATTCAAAAAGTTCAATTTTTTTTGGGCTAAATTGAAGCAAGTTTATTTTTGTTGTTTTTTATTTGTGATTTTTAATTTTCTCTGGATTAGATGTATGGATTGAGAAATTAATTAGAATTGTGTTCAAGTGTGATTTTCTGTGTGTTTTTGTGGAATAATTAGCAATTCGCTATGTTTAACATGCGTATAAGTTTGTAATTTTCTTTGGACATGCAAGTGTGTGATGGCCAAAGAAAATCAATATGGCATAGAAATTTCAGAGAAAATCAAATATGCCAAAGAAATCAACATGCAAGTAAATTTCACTGATTACATCTGTAGAGAAATTTAAGAGAAAATCAATTGTGCTAGAGAAATCAACATATAAGTAAATTTCTTTGACTACATTTACTAAAAATGTAAATTTCTCTAACTACATTTGTGGATAAATTTTATATGCAAGTTAGATTGCAAGTGTGTGGTGGCCAAAAAAGATCAACATGATGACAGAAAAATTTCAAAAAACATCGAATGTGCTAGAGAAATCAACATGCAAGTGTGTAATGTGTCTAGTGAAAATCAAATGCACAAGAGAGTAAATTTCTCTGACTACATTTCCAGAGAAATTTTATATGCAAGTTAGAAAAATTTCTTTGTGTCGGAGTTGAAATTTCTCTGAGTTAAATTTTTTATGTAAAAATATTGAGAGATCTCAATTATTATGAAAATATTGTATATCATTTATCTTATAAAATTTTAATATCAAGAACTTAAAAAAAATTTCTCTAAAAATATGTTAAAGAAAATTTAATAAAATTTTATGTTTTTTATATCACATACTTTCTTGCAAAATACTACATACTTATTTTAAGTTACTTAAGATGTGCCTAAGATATAATTATCCAAATAAGATTATTAATAAGAATTAATTATGTTGGGAATGGATAATGATTTATAAGAACAACTTCTCTCTTGTTCGGAATTGCACTAAACGGTGCTGTTGAGCCATAATGGGCCTAACTTTTAACTCATCAGGATGATTTAAATTATTTATTATGTAGGGTTATCATTTTTAGGGAGACTTATTTATAAGTCATACAACAGCGATTCGTAACTCGAAAGTCACACGGCTCGAATGGCTCGAAAATGCAAAATGACGTCGTTTTGCATTTCTTTTTTTCTTTTTTTTTCCTTCTTCTTCTTCTTCTGTCTTCGTCTTCCTTTTCCCCTCTTTTCTGTCTCAAACATTTGTGAACAGTGGTATTCTTTTTCTTCTGAAGCAAACCACAAAAGCCTTTTTTGCAGGCGAAGAAAAATCAGACCTCAAAATTGAAGCAAACCCACTTTCCTTCAACCACAAAATTGAACACAAAATTGATTCAACCATAAAATTGAAACCCATAACAAAACTGAAATCAAAATCAAAATCAAAATCAAACCCACCCACCTATCCACCCACCCAAAAATCAAACCCAATCAAACACAAAAGAAATTTGTGATTCACTACTAATTCACTGCAGAAGCAAGCCAACAAAAGAAATTGGTTGCCCATTTTCCATGAGTATTGTCATTGAGCAAAAAATGAAGGAAACTAAAAAAAAAAAAGAAAAAAAAAAGAAAAGGGAGAGAGTTATGAGTGAGTGGTTGTGGGTTGTGGGTTGTGGGGAAGGAGGGATGGGATACAGGGTATGTTTCAATCAATCATAACCCACCCAACTTATGGAAGAAGGTGATGAGAGAGAAAGAGAGATAAAGATGAGATTTGGGTTGAGATTGGATTGGGTTTTTCTTCTTCTTCAAAAGCCTTTTTTGCAGGTGAAGAAAAATCTGGGACTCTATGTGTGTGTGTGTGTGTGTGTGTGTGTGTGAGAGAGAGAGAGGTCTGCCTTGGTATTCTTCTTCTTCCTTCTGAATATAGAGGGGAGAGATAGAGAAAAATGAGAAAGAAACAGAAAGAGAAAGAGAGAGAGAGAGAGAGAGAGAGAGAGAGAGAGGAGGGTTGGTCGGGCCATTCGAGCCTCTGCCTCTCGAGCTACAAGGCATTTTCCTAAGTCATATTTCGGACACTTATGTTATGTTAAGTCTTGTGTAATTTCTTATAAAGTTTCAAGTCTTATTTAGATAGGAATGTGTTCCACAAGATCCTATTTGTGAAACGTAACGTGACACGTTACGTTACGTTTATGTAGGTGTCACATCACGTTACGTTTATGTAATGTCCCATCTGATATGGTCACGTTACGTTACGTTTATGTAGGTGTCACGTTACGTTTCGTAATAGGAAATTGAATGTTACCATAGATCATATCTATATGAATGTGAATTTCAAAATACACGAACAAGTAACATTTTCACATTCAATTTTAAAAATCAAAAACCTAGTAAGTTTGCAAGTAACATTTTCATATTTGTTAGGTTTTTATTCTTGGCAACCCCGTTTGACAAAACTTCTTTCAGTTGTATTTGTTTTCGCACTTTTTTATTTCAGCGAGGCTATGAGTTTTTAGATGCGAATCCAACTCGAATTGTGCCTTGCAGAGAAGTTTTGTGATGTTAATTCTTTCAAGATTGCCACTTCGCTAATTATAACGGGGATCGAGCTGCCCGGTCAGCTCGCGGGAGTCCAGCGGGTAGCGCCCTTTGGCGGGTCCGGGGCAGCACCCAGGCAGGGTCGAGGGGCAGCGCCTCCGAAGCAAAATGCAAAAATGCATTCAAAGTTGCCTGTCCGCTCGAGCGGACATTCCCCCGCTCGAGCGGAGAATGCTGGGTTTCAGAAGTTTGTTCGTCTGCAAAAATACTAGATGCTGTTTTTTCCCGCTCGAGCGGAACTTTTCACGCTCGAGTGTAGGTCCGCTCGAGCGGCCAATCTGACGCTCGAGCGGAGATCGCGGGACAGTTTTTTATAAATACATGTTTCAGTCCAAATCTAGGATTACTTCTCCAGATCTTCTTCTTGGGTTCTAGGGTTTATATCTGGGGATATTTTGCTAGTTTTCTTTAATTTTTTGATAAGTATTCAACTCATGGTTTAAAGAGTATACATTAAAGGTTTATTTGTTCGTTCTACACAAAAGAGAGAGTTGTTCTTCAGTGGATTCTGAAGAATTCGAGCCAGAAGCTTTGGTGGATTCTGGAGTGGCTCATCGTCAAGACAATTCCGAGGTGAAGACGGGGTTGGAAGAGGCACATAGGGGTTGGTTCAATTCGGGCGTGGATTCGCTAGATAATTGAGAGTATACCTGTGTAATTCCTTTATGTTTTTTTAGTGGATTGTTTTGTAGCTTTTACCCGTGGTTTTTTATCACAATTGGAGGTGTCCAATTGTGATTTTTCCACGCAAAATCGTTGTGTCGATTTGTCTTGATTGTTTGATTGGGATTGTTATATACTGCTTAAAATTGATACATAATCACAAATCAACATCTAAGGGATTTCTAGATTTTTCAATTGGTATCAGAGCAGGTCGTTCTATTTAAAAATATATATATCTTTTAGAACGAGATCTTGTTTGATTTGTGATAATGGATTCAATTCGTGAGGGAAATTCTATGATTCGACCACCCCTACTTGATAGATCCAATTATTCGTTTTGGAAAGCTCGGATGAGATCGTTTTTAAAATCTATTGATGAAAAAGTTTGGCAATCTGTCATGTATGGGTGGACTGAACCGACGATTACCGTTGATAGAGTAACTTTCCCCAAACTAATTGATAAGTGGGACACAATTAATTACCAAAATAGTTGCTGGAATAGTAAAGCTATCAATTCTCTCTTTTGCACTGTCACACCTGAAGAGTTTAGTCGAATTTGCAATTGTGAAGTTGCAAAAGAGGCTTGGGATATCTTACAAAATATTCATGAGGGCGCTCCTTCTGTTAAACGCTCAAAACTTCAAAGGCTCACGTCTAGTTTTGAAAACCTTTCAATGAAAGATAGTGAGACTTTTGATGAATTTTATGCGAAGTTGAGTGACATTGTAAATTCCAGCTTCAATTTAGGTGAAAAAATACCGGAATCCAAAATTATAAGAAAAATTTTGAGGTCCTTGCCCGATTGGTTCCAACCAAAAGTTACGACTATTGAGGATGCTCAAGATGTTGACAACCTCAAGCTGGATCATCTGGTTGGAAATCTCCAAACTTATGAGACACATAGGAATTTCAAAAAGAAACAAAAAGATACTATTGCTTTTAGTAGTGCTCATAGAGTTGGAGAGGATTCTGATGAGAATTGTGAGATAGATTCCAAGATTACGGATGCTTTTGTAAAACAATTTAAAAAATCTTTTCTGAAAAAGAATCCTAAACTTTTGGAATCTACTCATACTCATAAATCTAAAGGCAAAGATAAACTCAAAATTAATTCTATAGCCAAGAAGAAGAAAGGAAAGATACAAGGGTACTCTGAAAGAGTCTAATGCTATGAATGCCAAGGATTTGGCCACTTTGCTCAAGAATGCCCTACTTGTTTGAGGACGAAGAAAGCCCTCGCTATCACTTGGAATGATAAATCAGAATCTAATAAAGATGAAAGTGATAACGAAGATCAAGGCGAGGAGGGACATAAACAATTCCTTGCTTTCATGGCGGCTTCCGAAACTGAAGGATGAATAGAGTATCTGAAGAGGCTAGTTGAGAATGACACTGATAATGAATCCTCGGGAAGTGATGATGAAGAGCTTGAGCAAGCTTATGAAAAGTTGTACAAGGAATCTCTTAACTTATCCAAATTGAATGACAAACTCACGACGAAACTCAAAGCATGTGAAAGTGAGAATGTCAAACTAAAGGAGGAGATTTCCGAGGCTAGGAATGATGCCTTAAGATTTCTAATGATCGACAAGCTCTTTGTGCAAAACTCTTAACTTGTGAGACAGAGAGGAATGGGTTACAGCAAATCTATGCAACATATGAAGAAAAGATTAAAACTCTCGAGATGTCTCAAGTTGTTTTGGAAGAACTAATGATCAAGAAAGAGGAAGAACTCAAGTGTGCTATGGTTACCATTGGTCTTTGGAACAGAGGATCAAAGACTTTGGACAATATTATTGGGTCTCAACAAATTTGTTCTGACAAAAGTGACATTGGCTTTGGTGGTAAGAAAGAGCAAAAACAGAGTGCTTCTACATCTCATGATACAAGAACTCAAGGAAAGGGAGAACAAAAAATTCAACATGAGGATGGACTTCTCAATCTTCCTAGAGTTGGTAAGGTCAAAGAAAAGAAGGTACATCCTATACACCCTGTTTTTATTTGTCATCATTGTGGTATGCATGGTCATATTTGCCCTTATTGTTATGAGTTGCACAAGAGAGTGTCTCATAGAAATGGAAGAAATTCCAACATCTCGTAGGGTAGGAGACACTTCATTTGTGGTAATGAGGTTAAGGGTCATAATAGATCTCGTTATTTAAATGTGCTTGAGACCAAACATGGAGCGAGTTTGTATTTGCCCAGACCTAGAAATAGGAAGTTGGAAAGCAAGTCGAGACGGGTTCCCATTGAAGTGGAAGGGAATCACAACGTCAAGACACCATCCAAAAACCGCAATTCTTATAACTTTGTTCATACTAAAGCGGTTTGGGTGAGAAAACTTGACTTGTGTTAATTTGTTTAGTCATTTTAGTTTTTGGGTTTCTGTTTGTTTGTTTTTAGTCATTTAGTGTGTACATGTTCATTTTATGTCTTGCTTTGTTTAGAAAAAAGAAAAAAAAAATGATTAAAAAAAATCCCAAAAAGATTTTCTTAGTATGGTTTTGCAAGCTGGAAATTTTTGAGTGGTCCTTGGTGCATACTAGAATTGATGAGAATATCCATTACATGTTAATATGTGTGTGCTTTCTGTGGTCATTACTCATTTCGGAGTGTGTGTTCTTTGATTAGTATGTCTCATTCTGTACACACTCTTGGATTAGCAAATTTTGGAGTCTTCTGCCTTAGTGATTATTTTTTCTCTATGGACTTCTGTCATTAATCTTTTACCTTTCTAGAGGAATTGACCTATACTAGCATATCATGGGTGATGTTGAGTCTCTTAACCACCTTCCATCTTTTTGCATCTCCACGGCTTTCCCCTCTATTCTTTGGACTCCAGCCATGAGGAAAAGGCTACCTCAGAGTCACCAACCAGGCTATCCTTATTATATCCATGCTTCTCTGGTTCGGTTTCCATACTCTTGAGCGTGTCAGCCGCCAATGAATGTGCAAAAGAATAAGAAAAAGAAAAAGAAAAAGAAGAAGGACAAAATGTGCAAAAGAAAGAAAAGAAAAAAATGTGCAAAAAAAAGAAAAAAAAGGGATTCATTGATTAAGGGGGAGCCTCCGCATTTACTCTCCAAATACCCCTTGATTCCTAGTGGTTTGACTTTCCTTTGTTGTGCTTAGATTCTCTTGTCGGAGGTCCAACTTTCAGATCACTACTAGGATTGCCTCTCGTGTTTGTCGAACTCCAAGAGTCACACACCCAATTTTCTCATGGGATCTATGCCTTTCACATAATGCATCACTTTCCTTTATGAGGAATCTTCTAGAGACTGTGCACATTATTTTTTCAAGTAATTGTGCTTCGTGGATAGTCTTGTGTGTTTTAAGGTACTAATATGAAATTCCTTGCTTGCTCCACCATATTACTTTTGTCGTTTTCTTCTTGTTCACTGTTTTCAGTGTTTGTGGTTGCTTTTAGTGAGGGGGAGTTTGGTTAATCGTTATCATGTCATTGCTTGTGTGTTTTATGCTTTTACTTTAGTTGTTTGAGCTTCTTTCGTCAATTCGTGACAAAAAGGGGGAAAAATGTTGTCAGGTGCATGTATCTTAGTTTTCATGTTTTCATGCTACATGCTCTTAATATCTCCAAGTCGCTTTTATTTCATGTTTTTCATCTCATGCTTCAAGATAATCTTGTCATATATTTATTGCTTTTTCATATACTCTTGCGGCACTAATAGTTGTTTTAGAGATTGTGGCACTAATAGTTGTTTTGCAGCTCATGACCTTGAGAAAGAAGTTTGCGTTTGTTGATTGTAATGGGTTGGGGTGACCAGGATTTTATTTGTTAGGTGTGTTTTGTCACGGCATTGCCAAAGGGGGAGATTGTTAGGTTTTTATTCTTGGTAACCCTGTTTGACAAAACTCCTTTCAGTTGTATTTGTTTTCGCACTTTTTATTTCAGTGAGACTATGAGTTTTTAGATGCAAATCCAACTCGAATTGTGCCTTACAGAGAAGTTTTGTGATGTTAATTCTTTCAAGATTGCCACTTCGCTGATTATGACGAGGATCAAGCTGCCCGGTCAGCTCGCGGGAGTCCAGGGGGCAATGCCCCTTGGCGGGTCCGGGGCAGCACCTAGGCGGGGTCGAGGGGCAGCACCTAGGCGGGGTCGAGGGGCAGCGCCCCCGAAGCAAAATGCAAAAATGCATTCAAAGTTGCCTGTCCACTCGAGCGGACATTCCTCCGCTCGAGCGAAGAATGCTAGGTTTCAGAAGTTTGTTCGCCTGCAAAAATACTAGATGTTGTTTTTTCCTACTTGAGCGGAACTTTCCGCGCTCGAGCGTAGGTCCGCTTGAGCGGCCAATTTGACGCTCGAGCGAAGATCGCGGAACCATTTTTTATAAATACGTGTTTCAGTCCAAATCTAGGATTACTTCTCCAGATCTTCTTCTTGGGTTCTAGGGTTTATATCTGGGGATATTTTGCTAGTTTTCTTTGATGTTTTAATTGAGTATTCAACTCATGATTTAAAGAATATACATCAAAGGTTTATTTGTTTGTTCTACACAAAAGAAAGAGTTGTTCTTCGGTGGATTCTGAAGAATTTGAGCCTGAAGCTTTGGTGGATTCTGGAGTGGCTCATCGTCAAGACAATTCCGAGGTGAAGGCGGGGTTGGAAGAGGCATATATGGGTTGGTTTAATTCGGGCGTGGATTCGCTAGGTAATTGAGAGTATACCTGTGTAATTCCTTTATGTCTTTTTAGTGGATTGTTTTGTGGCTTTTGCCCGTGGTTTTTTATCACAATTGGAGCTGTCCAATTGTGGTTTTTCCACGTAAAATCGTTGTGTCGATTTGTCTTGATTGTTTGATTGAGATTGTTATATACTGCTTAAAATTGATACATAATCACAAATCAACATCTAGGGGATTTCTAAATTTTTCAACATTCAATTTTAAAAATAAAAAATCTAGTAAGTTTGCGAAACGTAACGTGACACGTTACATTATGTTTATGTAGGTGTTACGTTACGTTTATGTAATGTCCCATCTGATATGGCCACGTTACATTACGTTTATGTAGGTGTCACACTACGTTTCGCAAACTTAATCTATGGTAACATTCAATTTCCTATATATGGTTTTACCATTATTTATGATATTAACAACTAATATTGAGGGTAAATGTGTCAACAGACTTCATACAGGACTTATGGGAACATAAGTTTTTTCGTAGGACCATATGTAGTATAAGTCTCCCTAATAGGACTTATAAATAATTTTTTCTTATTTTTATAAAAAATTATTTTGATTGAATATTAATAGTTATTTAATCAGGTTGTATTTGTTTTAACAATAATTATAATTTTAAAAATTAACCACAAATAGAAATAAAATCTGATCAAGCAACTGTTGACATTTGATGAATATGATTTTTATTTAACGAATTCTACATATTAAACTATTGGAATGATCCATATGAGTTTAGTGTTCGGCCCACTTAGGCCCAACAAACTGTCTAATCTGTTCCTGGACCAGATAGGGGCTGTTGTCATTATTTTATTTATATACAACTTTAGATTAATCGTCCCCAACCTTGTCTTTGTCTGTTGTAATTCCTCATATGCATGTATGTCTTTAATTGTTCTGAGAGCAAGCGAGTGAGAGAAGACTAATGGCAAGGATGAAATGCATGGAGACTCTATACTACACACTGATTCTGCATCTATCGATTGCTCTTGCAATCCAAGCACGCCCTCTCTTGCAGAACCACCATGAAAAACCCAGTTCCAATATCTTTGATACTTCCAAGTATGGTCTTCTTCAACTCAACAATGGCTTGGCTCGAACTCCTCCCATGGGGTATGCTCTTATTCTTTCCTTTTCTTTTCTTTTCATGTCGATTTTCTCTGATTTTTCTGGTCAACCATTCAAATCAAACTTAAATTCTGTCTCGATCTGTTTGATGATTTGTCTATTTCTTTACTGTACTTTCTGGGATTGCTAGATTATTGAATGATTAACGAAATTTCTTAGAACTTGGATTTGGGTTCTGGATAAAATATGTTTTGACTGATTGAGGAAGGAGTTTTTTTTTTTTTTTTTTTTTTGGGTGTATACGTTAATTGAATCATGTATGATACTCTGTTTGATTATCCAGTTTTCAAAATTAAATTTTGAATATTCTTATTTATTTATTTATTTTTAGTTAATTTTTTTTTAATATTTTGTTCAAATTTTTTTTAAGATGGATGATGTAATAAAAAGTAAAATATTTGTGAAGAATTCATTAAAAAATTCAATAAATATTACAAAATACAAAAATTCAGTTAATTTTTGTAATTTTTTTTTTGTTGTATTTATTATTTTTTTAAAAGATTTTTTGATAAATATTTTATTTTTGTGAGTATATCTAGATTAAATGTATTTAAAAAATAAAAAATTTGATGAAAATATTGAAAATTCACTAAAAATAAAAAAATATGAATTGAAAATGGAAAATTGGATAACCAATCAGAGTTTGCAAATATGCTTGTGTGTTGAATTTCTTTTAGCTATTTAAATTGCTAATGTTTTAGTTTAAAATTCTAGATAGTTTATAGTTGGGTAAATTACACTCACCTAGGATTTGGAAAAAATACAATTGGCTCTACACTTTTGACATAATTACACTGGACATACCTTAAGATGTTAATTATATAACATTTAGGTCTTTTTCCACCAATAATTCATTAGTCGTATGAAAGAAAAAAATGATGTTGTCATCTTTTATCTACTAAAATGTATATTTTATTTTTATTTATTTCAATGTTTACCCACTATGTGCATTAGTTTCAGTCGATTTAGTCTTATTATAAGGAGGTTAGTATAATTATATAAAAAATGTGGGCTAACTTTATTTTTTCTAAACCTCAAGGGAGGTGATGTAATTTCCCCTTATAGTTTTAGATTATTTAATTTGATTGTTCTGTGTGGGGCAGATGGAATAGCTGGAATTTCTTTGCATGCAACATTAATGAAATAGTTATCAAGGAAACAGGTATTGTCTTGCACTTTGTTAGTCTAATGCATGATAGCCAGTGATTTGCTTGCTAGAAATGCAAATGTTTTCCCTTGTAGTTATTTGGAGTCAAATTCGATACTACGAATTTTTTTTGTGCTTACTGGAATGGGTATGGCTAGAGTTGTGGTGCTTCAACAGCCATGGTGCTGTAAAGCATCTGATTGGAAGTTGGTACTTCAAGAATCCAGAAACATGAAAATCAGCCTTTGAATAAACCTATGCACAAAAAAATTTCGTACTTACATGAATCTTCATTTTCTTTGGCTGCAATTTTAGGATCCCTTGCAGATTGTAAATGCATAGCATAAGATGCAGTCAAACTTCCACTTGCTTTGGTTCACTTATTTTTTTGTTTTTTATATATATGCCACTCTAATACTTGTAATTTGCTTCATTTGAATGCGTGAATAGAAATATGTCCTTTCATTTATCCCGTTTTCAAAAACTCAATGTCACAAATACTAACATATGTTCTCCTCTTTGACAGCTGATGCACTTGTCGGAACTGGTTTGGCTGATTTAGGTTATGCTTATGTTAACATAGGTATTCATCCACATGGTCTATTTGTTTTGTTCCCCTTCACAACTTGGTTCTGTTTCATACTAAATAAATTTTTTTCAAATCAGATGATTGCTGGTCGGCTCAAGAACGAAATTCAGAGGTCAATTTAAATCCTACTACATTTATGCCATGTTTTCCATCTAGTTTAATTGGTAAAGTCTTTTGGTGGTGGTACTCGAGACTTGGGATTGGAATTGTCTGTCCCACCTTTATAGCTACCCTCTCATTGTGTCCATCACCATTGCACTAAAAAAAGATTTGAACAATATACCTTGCGGTCTATTAGGAAAATATTGTTTCTCTCTTTAAAACATAGTAATGTTTACTTTGGATCTAAAGGCCACTTTTGATATAAATATATTGGTTGTTAAGCTCAGAAATAGTAGAAACTGAACTTTAAAGCCAGGTATCGTAGATAGTGTCAACTTGCAATAAATTTATTTTCATTGTAAATTGGTCTTGCAGGGTCAACTAGCCCCCAATTCAGAAAGTTTTCCATCGGGAATTAAATCTCTGGCTGACTATGTACATGAGAAAGGCCTCAAGCTTGGAATTTATTCTGATGCTGGGTATAATTAATTTCCTAATATTGTGTCAGAGGATTATAAATTAGATCACAATTAAATTATTATCTTGTTTTTATTTCTGAAGTGTTCTATACTGCTGTCCCAATCTGATTTCTCTCTTCTGACTTATTCAACTTAATTTGTAGGATGTATACATGTCAAGTTCGACCTGGATCAATTTACCATGAAAATGATGATGCAGAGCTCTTTGCCTCTTGGGTTAGTTTGTGACATATCTTATCAAATATAAGAAGAAGAAAAAGTCAAGTGTTTTCCTTAGCCCCTGTAGATTAAGGATGCCCTATAATTAAATATCGTGGGTTTGGAATGGTCAAGGGTTTGGAAATTGGATTGAGGGTTTGAGCATAGATAGTGGTCAGAATCATTGAGCTTGGATGCTGTTTTGAATTGGAAATTTAAGGAGATAAGTTGCTGGATTTTCTGGGCTGTAGGGTAAATCTGGAATTTTTTGGACAACAGAGAAATCTTAGAGTTAGAATATAAAGGTTAGTGTTTGGATCAAGGTCTAAGGGTTTTAAGGACTCACTTAAGGTGACAGAAAAGATAGATGTGGTTGTTATTTATGCAGAGGCTTTCTGGAATTTAAACATATAAGAAGAACCTTTGAATCTCATTGAGATTTTCTAGGAATCGCATCTAGAAGGATTCAATGAAGTCTCACCACCACTAAAAATGTAAGCGAAATTTCCAGAAATTTCATTATCTAAACTTGTATCGTTGTCTCTGCAAGCTGACTTTATAAGACTATCTTGCTAGACTAAGAATTTCCTGAAATTCCAACAAGTATTTCAAAGACAAACTAGAACTTGAAGGTATTCCAAATAAGGGAAGGGCACAATAATTCTCATAAACAACCACCTAAATAGTTCGTTCTCTGAATTAAAAAGAAAGTTACCAAATTACCTCCAAATCTGAAAAAAAATAATAATAATAATAATAAATAAATAAATACCCAAATAAATGTGTCTTAAAATTAAATCAGGAATTCATGAATTTAGATGAAAATTCTGCCAGTTTACCACATTATCTATCCATGAGCTTCATTAATTGATATTTTATGATGTGTTATTCAGGGTGTGGATTTTTTGAAGTATGATAACTGTTACAATCTAGGAATCAAACCACAGGAAAGGTTTGGCCCATTTTGGTCTTGTTGAATTTTTAATTCTCATAGATCAGTATCTGTAATATTGACTGTAATGCAGTTCCATAATTCCAGATACCCGCCAATGCGTGATGCTCTAAATGCAACTGGACGTACAATTTTCTATTCCATTTGTGAATGGTAATCTCAGGTTTTTGGTTATGTTGTATAGCTATCTAAGTTCACTTGGTGCACCTTAAGAGCACCCTTTGTCTCTTCTTTTGGGTTTGGCAGGGGTGTCGATGACCCTGCCTTATGGGCTGGCAAGCTTGGAAATAGTTGGCGAACAACAGATGACATCAATGATACATGGGCAAGGTTCTAAATTTCTCAACTTTTAAATCCTTGGGTGGTATAACAAACAAAATCTGTTATGTCTTATTTTTCCCAAATCACAGGCTCTTAATTTTTATTTATTTATTTATATTTTGGAAGAGCATAAACCCTAAGTTGAAAATTTTAAAATACCCATAGTGATTGAATGGTGAAGGTATTTTTGCTATTTGCTAATTATCACCTGACTTGTCACACCCTGATTACGGAGGTCTAGTAAAAGGCATTGAGCCTAATCAACGGCAGTGAATTTTTAGGGGTCAACAAAGTTGAGATACTTTTAAAATCAATCTGGTGATGATAATGACATTAATGGCATCTGCAATGATTAATCATTATAATAGGTTAATTATGGCTATGTACAAACTTCAGGTTTTGGTGTTTTGAACTTCAAAACTCAGGCCTCGCATCTATTATGGAAATGTATGATGTATGATCCATATTTTCACGTTGACTATGGAGTGAGCCATTTGACATCTCATTGCAGATCATGGAGATATTATATACATCAGAATTTGACTGACCCCTTCAAACTTTTACGGAAATTTGGCTGCTTCCAGTATGATGAACATCTAATCAAATGCATTTTTCATTTGAAATTTCTCTCCTTTCAAAAGAATCTGAGTCGGCTAGTTTTCCTCATGAATGTCATTATTTGGTTGTAAGATTGTTTGCTGAGCTTTACCGTACAGTTTGTAAGAAGGGACTGTTGGATGTAATTGGTTAACAAAAGAGTACTTGTGATGTGCATGCCACTCTTGCATTTACATTCATGTGCAGTTCATTTGCCAAATAAATCTTTACACTGACTGAACCTTCCCCCCCCCCCCCCCCCCCCTCTCCCAATTTCTGTTTTAGCATGACTGCCATGGCTGATGTTAATGACAAATGGGCAGCCTATGCTGGTCCTGGTGGATGGAATGGTAAGAATGTGATATTTACGAAGAGCTTTTGAGTGTGGGATGGCTATCAGTCTCCACTTGTGTGTATGAATCTGGATTTTCATTCTGCATATCTACCTTTTCTGGCAGATCCGGATATGTTAGAAGTTGGCAATGGGGGTATGACTTACCAGGAGTACCGAGCACATTTTAGCATTTGGGCTTTGATGAAGGTGTGCTCTTTATTAATTACTTGGCTTTTATTCACCTTTTTTCCCCCTTTCTCTTCTATTAGTAGACAATGTAAAGGAGCAGCAACCTAACTACTAGTTCAAGCCTGCTCGAGGGATAGCGTAAATTGATAAAATGCATATGTTACCTCTGACCTTATGGGGCCCTTTTTACCACTTTTTGTTGTAACAACTTCAAATTTTGTTGCTTGAATATGCAGGCTCCTCTTTTGATTGGGTGTGATGTAAGAAACATGACTGCAAGAAACATTTGAAATACTAAGCAATACAGAGGTCATCGCTGTGAACCAAGGTAGACTTTTTTGCTTCTCTCTTTGATACTCTGACGCTCTCTTTCTCTGCAAGGAGGAGAAATAGATGGAGGTGTGAGTAGTTTAAGCCAATTTTTTACGGCTTCAGAACTTTGTTTTTATTTACTAGTTCAAAGATAAATTTGCATGTCAAATCAGAGCACACATACTCACCAAACTATGTATACCCTACCATATTGAGAAAGCTAAGTAGGATTTTGTTTCTTTTTGCAGACCTACTTGGCATTCAAGGGAGGAAAGTGCAACTTTCCGGAACAGATGATTGCCTTCAGGTACTTCCTTCTTGCACCTCTTTATATCGTCTGTGATGATAGCTACAGCCTATCTCATAGTACCAACGTTAAATCTTTTCCCGATCAATCTATCAGTCCAAGTATGACAGTAAGAATTTGACCAATCATTTTCCCCCTGTTCAAATGGGGTATCACAGAAATCATTCTTATAGGATGGTTTTAGATGGAATTATTTCTTGTGTGTTCTGACAAAATATATTCTTTTACAAGAGTTAATTGTTTTCTTGTTACAAATGGTGTTTTCATTTGATTAGTTGGAGATGTATGTACAAACTAAGAAGAATATGAAAGTGGACATTCCCTTAAGATGAATGAAGGAAACAAGAAGATGGAAAGGGAAGGAACCCATATAGCTGAAGCATCCACTGCTAAGTAGGTCAACCTCTGAGTCCTCAAACTTCATCTCTGCATAGGCCAGTGTGGCTGAAGTACTGGGCCAAAGGAAACAACACTCAACCATCTCCGATAATTCCCAGAAGATGGATATCTTTCCATTTGGGAGATGTAAAACCACAAACAAGGCCAAAGCTTTAAACTCCTTTAGTGGTGTCCGAAGAATTTAAAGTAATTACAAACTACTCCTTAGTGTCATTTTTGTTAAGATAAATCAAATAATTGGAAAACTAGTGTCATGTAAGTACTCCGCCAAAATTAACTCCTGGGGAAGCCAAAGGTGAATATACACTAGATTAATTTAAGAAAGGAATTGATTATTTGCATCATACAAAGTCTGAATTCCTGCTAATTTCATCTTGAGAAAGCACACTCCTTAGAAACAGAAGCCAAGAGGAGTTGGCCAACTGCTAAAGCAAGTGTTCAAATGGTTGCTCTGTTGTCTATTGTTAATGACACTTCTCATTATTAGCACTAGCTTTTCTTGATTCTTTTTGTTTGCTTATGTTGGCTTTCTTTCTTGTTTGCTTCTTTGCTGGAAGGTTATCATCCTTCTCTTCTAGTTGTCTTTCATCACAAATCCACAACTTTTCAACTTTTCGAAATATAGGGGTATTGTGTGAGCTTATGTTATTTTTTTGTTTTTTCTTGGTTTCTTTTCTTTAATTTCTTCTTTTATCAAAGGAAAAAGTGCAAAAGATATCTAACTTAGTTCATTGATTATGATTCTATCTTCAGGTTTGGGCTGGTCCTTTGACTGGACATCGTCTGGCTGTTGTTCTTTGGAATCGATGTTCAGAAGCTGCAACTATTACAGCTGCATGGGATGCACTTGGACTTGAATCCTCTACCACCGTCTCTGTGAGAGATTTGTGGAAGGTAAGAACACTGGACTTCATGGACACCTAAGCAAAAGTATATTAAACGTATCTGGATTTTGTGGCTTAAATTCCTCGGGTGCAGGCTCTACTAAAATCCCTCAAAAATATTGTTCTGAAGATCTTGAATCCCCAAAATAATCTTTTTGTTGTTCTGCACAACTCGCGAAATGCCCAAATTTTAGTCCATTGCTGCACCACATCCAAGTCCTATTGGACACTACAATATTGTTCCCTATTTGATTAAAAAGACACTTTTTTAAGCTCTTTCTGACTATGCTTCAATCCTTCCAAGGTTTCTTTCAAATCCTTTTGACCACCAGCTGTTAGTTCGAGTAGTACTCCAAAGACTTGAATCAACATTTCTATTTTGCATTTGGATTACATAAGAAATTTTAATCATATGACAAAATGTTAAAGTTTCAGCTAGTTTGTTTGATTACTTTTTTAAGTTTTTGACCTGTCAACCGTTGTTTTATTCTTAATATTTTAACTCGTTGCAGCATCAAGATGTGGGAGATGCCGTGGCATCATTTAGTGCTCAAGTTGATTCTCACAGCTGTGAGATGTACATTTTCACTCTCCAGACAGTGTCTCGCTCTGAGATTTAAGTTCATGGTATTACCGGCAGCCTCATCCATCGCTTGGCTCAACTTTGGGCAGCCGGGTCTATACGTATGATGTTGTGCGTGTCTCTAATCTCTAAATATATTGCAGTTAGTATTGTGCATAGTTGTTATACTGCATGAACAGTTTGTAACATCTTACTCTGAAATGTCGAAGATAATAATGTGAAATATATATATATATATGTGGGACTCTATAAAGAATACTCTGAATGATATTTGATATGTTCCTGTTGTGTGGTTGTTAAATGGAATAATCAAAATGCTGAAGAAAACAGGTGTTCAAGGAAACATTTTAGAGATACCTAATTTTGTGTTCTTTCAACCCAAGGGTTTGTAAGTTGAGCCATGATAGACGTGTCAGGAAGCATGAGTCAGAGTTTGAATTTCATGAAACCCTTAAACTGTGTTTGGTTGGAGGGATTAGAGAAGGGTTTTGGAAAGGGAAGAAGAAAAGATAGGTGAAATGTGAATAAAATATACTTATATTTCACGTATTTCACACTTTTCATTTTCCTTTTTAAATTCCTTTACAAATCTCTCAACCAAATGCATCGTTAGGGTGCTAATTTTATGCAACATCAATTTTTAGGCCTTAAATCAAAGGTGAAAATGTTTGTATATAAGTTCTTTTATTATTATTATTATTTTTAGTTATCAATTATACTACAAACAATGACGCATGTAGAGCTGTCAAACAAACTATGTTATTTGAGTCTAACTTGTGTTTAATTTGTTAAGAATTTGTTTGAAATTAACTCGTTATATAAAAATGTCAAACTTGAACACATTTTAAAACTTGTAAATTTTTAAACAAAGTTGGAACGATTTATTTTTTGGCATGATAAATTTATATACATTATAAAAAATTAGACTATTCAAGTTTAATTTGTGTACGGTTCGTTAGTTTCTTCAAAAATTTATTTGTGAGTTTTGTTTTTGCTTTTGGGTTTTTTTTTTTTTTTCTTTTGGTGTGGTAAATTGAGTCTCTCTTTCATGTTGTATTCTTGTTTCAATAATAAGTAGAAGTTGTACCCAAGGATAAATATATATAGTAAATTGGACTTTATTGTAGTTCTTTTCAGTTTTTCAAGCCTTATGTTTCTCTTTCTTTGCTGCTACTATATATTTCAGCTTCTGTCAAAAAGAAAAAGCACTTTATTGGAAAACAATTGTAATAAAACTAACAAGAGAGAGGAAAATAAAAAAAATAAATAAATAAATAAAAAAAAGCTTCATGAAGCAACACCATTGGGGGGGTTGGTAGTCCGAGTCAAACATGTTATCAGAGTCAAATATGATTTTGATGTGCTCACAGATTGTTAATTGAATTTTACATTTTAGAAGACTAAACTAATTTTACTAATAGACATCATTTAAATATTGGGGATTAAATTGAAATATTTTTTTATATATTGGGAATCAAATTAACACAATTTAAACATTATGAATCAAATTGAAACACTTTTATATATTAGAAATTAAATTGACACGATTTAAATATTGAGAACTAAAATAACACAAAACTCATACTTTGCACTAAAAAATGTAATTAGCTCAAAAAATTAATGTACTATGTTTTTCTATGCTCATTTGTATCATTCACAGAAAAATAAAAAAAAACTACTAAATAAATGTATGATTATAAATGAGAGACACTGGCCCAAATCTAACATCCATTAGTCCAAGTGCTAATCCTGTTGAACCATGATATGACAAGCCAATAATATTTCAAAAACATCATGTTGGTTGTATTTTTGCCCAATAATATAAGGCCAAATGCTTACATGATCCCGAAAATAAGGAATATGTTCAACAAATTATAAAACACCATTGGACAGACACATGACAATGACGACGTGATGTATCAGTTTTATGTAATAATTTTTTTGTTTGTTTTGAGATATTGTCACGCTAAATAATGACTAGATTTTCATATTAGTCATTGTAAATTTGTATTATTCACCCAAAAAAAAAAAATTGTAAAATTGTATTTGAATATTAAATTTGTAAAAATTAAGGGAAAGGAAAATTTATGTCCCTTAAGTTGAAGCATAAAAAAATTGTTGGCGTATCAAAAAAAAAAAGGTACTTGCAGCCAGAGAGGTGGTACAAAGAAGGATGGCAATTGTTAGGCTTTGGGTCGGGTATGGACTCAAACCGAGTGCTCACGGGTATATGATAAAAGGGTTTCACCTATTGGATGGCGACCAATGTGTTTAAATACACCTTATACATAAATACAGTGTATGCGAAGCTTTTGTACTATGAATTTATGGTGTCGTTTGGTCAATCTGACCCATCACACAAGTAAAAAGTGTAGGTGAATCATTTTATGTTTGTACTAAAAGAAAAAACAAATAATCAAGATTAGATCAGAACTTTTGAATGCCATTTAAGGGTTCTCAAACAAAGTTATCCTCATCACCTGCAATGAAACATACTCTATGCTTTAAACAAATGTTTTCAAAAAGGATGATAAAAGAGTAATTTAACCTCCTTCAAAGCTGATGA
Organism: Camellia granthamiana; assembly: GCA_036172215.1. Lineage (NCBI taxonomy): Eukaryota > Viridiplantae > Streptophyta > Magnoliopsida > Ericales > Theaceae > Camellia > Camellia granthamiana. Next base: position 141,840,816 of record CM069903.1, on the reverse strand, counting down.
AGACTGGACTCATCTATCAGTCATATAATTGTGTGTATCATTACATCACACTCAATAGTTACTAAAACATTGTTTGTAACCAGCACAGGTAGCATAAAACATCTTTTACTTCTTTATCATTTATCTCCTAGAACAAAACAAAAAGAGAGAAAACAAAAGCAAATTACAGGTTCTTTGTTTGTAAAGAAAGTCAACATTTACTTGGAAAACTTGGGAATGGCAGGAACATTACTCTGCAAGCAGAAGTTAACTGCGAAACAAGAAAGTAAGCTAAAATGTCATTGGCTATACTGTTGTTTTTGTCATTCCACCTAAAACTCCTTTCTCTAAAATACGTTTCACCGAGACAAAGCCGGGAAGTCCTTTTCATCTGTCAGTCTGTATGGTTGTACCGGAATCCTGCAAAAACAGCCAGAATGAGAAAATGTGTAAAAGCCATTTTGAACGTTTTCTAAAGCCAGATAGATCTTCCATTTATTACATGTACCATTCTTATCAAATTGCGAAACATATTGTGAATCGTACGTTTCACTTTATTTAGCATAATGTATAATTTTATGTATGTATATACATATAAAAATATATATACAGTATCTAAAATGAAATAAATATCAATATAACTAAATTATATATATGTATGAACACATGAAAACCACATTTATCAACATTAATTTATCTTTTTTATTTTTGTGATTATGCAAACAAAACTTGATCGCAGTGAATTGAAGTGACTTGTAACGAAACACAATGAATCAAAATAAATCACACCGAATCACAATACAGTCATAACACTCATTTGATTTAAGATTCAACAGCTTGAATCATGAATCATAATATTCTAACAACCATGATGTGTACCATACCTATCTTCCTTATGTTCGGACGATTCTGGTGGTTCAGAGTCTGCCATTGGCGAAGACAGTATCAATGGTGGCAGTGAAGGCCCAAAAAACCCAAACTCAACTCTCTTTGAGAGGTGTGATGATTTTTTGGCTTGTGGGGACCCTATAGTGGGCTGATCAGGCTGTGGAGCTTTTGATGGTATGGTCTTCTTAGTGGCAGAAAGACGGGGAAAATCTTCCAGTGATGGATCAATACAGCCACAGCTTTCCTCCTCGGTCTCTGACAAAACATTAACATGCTCGTTCTTTGGAGACGATTTCGGCATTAAACCTAGGGTTGTCTGTCCAGCGTCAATCTCCCTTTCCCAGATATGCATCTGCTTCTTGGGACTTTCCCTCTCCTAAATTTCAAGAACAGACATACTTTAAGATAGAGGCCCAGTCACTTGTTTAATTTTTTTTTTTTTTTTTTTCTTGAAATCAGAAAAATAAAAGAATAAATAGAAAAAATAAATAAAAAATGGATATACCAATTCAGATGAGTGTTTTCCTTTCCCTTGTGATTTTGTGTTTCCTTCAACACCCACATAATGGTTGTCTATGCCAGACCCTTGTGACTCAGCATTTTTGTTGATACCCACATTGAGGATATATGTGGCTGTTCCTCCTGGCTGATATACCAATTCAGATGAGTGTTTTCCTTTTCCTTGTAATTTTGTGTTTCCTTCAACACCCACATAATGGTTGTCTATGCCAGACCCTTGTGACTCACCATTTTTGTTGATACCCACATTGAGGATATATGTGGCTGTTCCTCCTGGCTGAGATTTTTCCTCTACACCCATATCGGGGATTTTGGTTACTGATCCTTGAGATTTGTTCATTTCCTCTACATCCATATTGGGGATTTTCATTTCCTCCACACCCTTATTAGGTATAAATGTTTCTGCTCCTATTGACTTCACCTTCCCTTCAACATCCATTCCAGAGATGCATATAGCTCTTCCTAGTGACATTTTTCCTTTTTCCTTGACACCCTTATCAGGTATAAATCTTCCTTCTGACTTCACCTTGTCTTCAACATCCATTCCAACGATGCACCTAGCTTGCGGCATTTTTTCTTCAATGTGACTATTAGGGATGAACGTTCCTGTTCCTCGTGACTCCATAATCGGAATGTATGTGCCTATACCTTGTGAGTACAAATTCTCTTCAACAATCCCCGTAGAGAAGTGCGTGCCAGTTCCAAGAAACTTCATAACTTCTTCATCACCCAAAGCAGGACTTGATGACTGAGCAACATATGGAAGGTAGAATGGTCTTGGCACAAAACCTTCCATGTTTGTTGGATAGACAAAATACAGATTGGCAAATTGTAAAGATAATGTAGGAGGGCCAAACCGTATAGATGAGTTCTGATTGTGATAGTAATGGAAATACATCAAATGGGTAAAGTAACTGTTGTAGTCCACACTGAGGTCAGAGACCTCGGGTTCGCCAAAGCCAAATACTGGAACAGGAACTCTTACATCTTGCCTAGGCCCCATCGCATTCCAATTCAAAGTGTTCTCAAAGAACTTCTTCAATCCCTCATCAATTCTTTCTGGAGGTAGCATAATGACCTCTTCAAGTTTCCGAGCTGCATAGGATAAAGCATATCCTATCCGATAAAAATTGCCTAGAGGGAAACAGACCAACCAACCAACCAACCATCATAAAATAATAAACAGAGTAGCTTTTTTTCTTTTTCCCTTTCTTATGGAATAAATAATAAAAGTGCTGCCCACCAGCACCAAAAGCAAACAAACACAATTAAGGGAGGGGGGGAATTATTGTAAAAGAGATGATATGCAACAACAACAATAACAATGCATCTTAGACAAAATACTCAGGTTGCAAGTTCAAATCCTAACACACATTCAAATGGTTGGTGAATAAATAGGCCAATATTTTCTCTCTCCACAGAACTTTGGGTGTGTTCAATCTTTCTATTGTCAGATTCACTCCATCCCAGAGAACCAAATGAGTCATCTTACACTTGCAGTCACCCCACGTGATAGGAAACCATCATAAGCAACTTCCTAGAATATTGTCTTTGGTTGGGCTGCTAGTCACAGTTGTATCAAGTGTTGCGGAGTCCAATGTCCTAATTTCCATAAACTTAAAACCTTGCTTTGTTGGTTCAGGTTTTTCGAGTTCAATTAAGGAGGTAAAGGAACTGATGACAATAGATTGGAAAAAAATAGACCTGTTCATATTCATCCCTCAAAATCTCATGAATTGTTTTACACAGGAAAAAGAAAATAAATAAATAAATAAAAATCAGGCCAAGAGAATTCAAGAAATATTTTTTGACAGCCTTTGTAATGCTAGAGATCTTCATCCCTAACAGAAGCAAATAAGAAGAAAATTAAAGAGACAACAGGGTTGCAAATGATATTAAAACTCCATTCCAATAACAAATGTCAATGGTGGGATAATAAGTGCATCTAGAACTCAGTTAAGTGGGACAATATGAGCTTACAGTAACTAAGAAGTACGGACCCTTCTAAGAAGGTGGCGTGTTGGATATTTCCCGACATGTTTTCAACACATGTCCAAATGTGTCCCACTATTTATTTATTTTTAAATTTCTTTTGAAACAAACACTTGGGGGAGAGATGTATCCTTCACTTAAACACACATGAATCACATTCCAAGTTTGAACAAAATATTTTAGGATTCAACAATAAAAGAAAGGGGATTTTAACAATGGTGCTTAAAAAAATAATTTAAAAAAAAAATGCATTTCCATGAAGTGTCCCCAATGTGTCCTTAAAAAAAAAAAAAAAAAAAAAAATGACATGCCACATTGCGTGTGTTTTTTTTTTTGTTTTTTTTGTTTTTGGTGATAAATAAAGAGAATGTTTTATTAGAAAAAGAGTATCAAGACGATGATAACAAATACAACCAGCACCACCAGAACTACATATTAGACAAATAAAGAATCAACAAAATCCAAAAAGGAAAATAAATCCAGCTCCACCCTTATGGCACCCAACTAGACAACGCCAATAAAAAATAAATAAAAATAAAACTTATTCTTCAAACAAGACACCAGCACGTGTACCCCTTGAAAAGCTCGTCGATTACGCTCCAACCAAACCAACCACATTAAACACAAAGGCACCAAATTCCAAGCCTTCTGATGCCTCTTCCCCACTTGAACACGCCCCCCCCCTCCCAACTATACAACACCTCCTTCACACTCCCCTGCTACACCCAATCCAAACCAAGCACAGCAAATATCATACCCAGAGTTGAAAGGCCACAGGACAATGAAAGCAAATTCAGGATAGATTCTGCATCCTAGCAACATAAAACACTAATTGACCAAAATTTGACGGCAGCGAATCAAATTATCCAAAGTCAAAATCCTATCACACACCATCGTCCACACAAAAAATGCCACTTTAGATGGCGCACCAACAACCCACACACTCTGCCATGGAAATGAAACATCTTAAAGCCTCACCTAGAGGAGGGCACCAAGAAAACCCCTCTAGCACCCTTACAACACCACACCAAACCAAACCATTTTCCCCTAACCCAACCCCTCGAATGCTATACTGCAAAGCTAATAAATCCACCAATTGATCAATCTCCCAATCAAAAACCTACCTCTAAATCCTCACATCCTACACCACCCTCTCATCTTCTAAAGACAAATCTGAAGCTACCGCATCATCCTTATCTACTGCAAGACAAAGCAACAGTGGAAACTGAACTGTAAAAGTTTCTTCTAAAGAAAAATATGACGCTGTAACTTCTCCAACACGGACACTAACACGATACCCATCTTGAATTGTCAATACTTCTTAGCCGAAGAACTAGATGGCATAGTGCATGTAATGATCAACCAACCAAGGTCGCATATGACAAAGCCATTGATGACAATTGAACAAGGGCATTCACAAACAATGATGTGAACAACTCCTCAATGAGTATCAATATAAGCACTGGTCAATCTCAATCCCATCCATGCAAGCTTGTGCCTATATTGGCACGAAGGATGTGACTAATATACATATGGCTAATAAAATACTTCATACTAAAATTTAGTAGCCTAATAAATTATCAATAATTAACAACACCTACATCCTGGTATAACTTCAAAAAAATACTACACAATTCAATTACAGACAAAAATGGGTTCCTAGTGTAGATTGTGTTAACAGTTTTTGCAATACAAAAAACATAGCAACATGTCCCATATATGGCACTTGTTAAAGCCTCGTTTGGGAACATACTTTTTTAGTAACTTTTTGACTTTTTGGCTAAAATATGATGTAAAAAAAACTAGTATGTTTGGGATGATTTTTTGATTTTTTACAAAAAGATGTGCAAAAAGTAGAGAGAAGAAAGAATCTTTGACTTTTTGGTATAAGTTATTGGCTTTTTGATTTTTTTAGTGACTTTTTGGCTTTTAGGCTAAAAATGTTACTTCCCAAACTCTCATTTATATTCATTAGCCCTATAAGTTCCACACTCTAACAAATAACCAAAACACTCTCCTTTATTAGAATCATTGAACATGGTTGTTAGAATTGTACGATTCACAATTCGATTCATACGATTTGATGCGATTTTCAACTAAAACGATTCAAATCGTGCTGTTGAATTGGAAATTGAGTGAATCGTACAATTCAATTTACGATTCACTACAATTCATTGTGATTCATTACGATTAACAAGATTCACTGCAATTTAGTTCTATTTCTATTTTTGTTTACAACCAAATTATAAAGATATATAGAAGAGATTAATTAGTTCTATTGATATACGTGATTTATATGTATATACATGTATACAATTTAGTCATATTGATAATTACTTTATTTTAAACACTATGTATTTTTATATGTATATAAATATATAGAATTATATATCATATTGAATAAAATGAATCTTACGATTCATTATTCACTACTTCAGCAAAGCGATTCACGATTCGATTCACGATTTGACAACAATGATTGAATATGAATTATGCAAAAAAAAAAAAAAAAAATTTCACACTTTTAACAACTTTCACACTTTAAAACAGTTTTCAAAAGTGTGAAATTACATTTTCGAACTAAAAGGATGGACTTTTACCACTTTTTTTTTTCTTTTTCTTTTTATATAATTTCATATTTAATAGAGATCTATAAAATTATGTGAAAAAATGTTTAAATTTCCATTTTTTTGAATTTAGAAGCCATGAACTTTCACACTTTCAAAAGCAGCTTTCAAAAGTATGAAATTTCAGACCCTTGGATTAAAAAAATGTACTTTTTACTTTCTTTCTTTTTTTCTTTACATAATTTCATATTCAATTGAGATCTTATTTGATTAAAAAAAAAAAAATCATGGGACCTAATGGCAAACAAGTCCACTCGGTGGGACTTCCCACCAATTTACCCTAAAAGAAAAATGATGTACATTTATAAAGCATGGACACAAATACAGACACGGACATGGGACACGGTGATTTTAAAAAAATGGGAACACGGATACGGATTATAATTATTTTTATTATATATATTTGCTATGTAGATTAATATTATGTTACCAAATAATCAAAATTAATAGAAAATAATATCAATTCAATATCACTATATTTAAACAAATTAATAGATTATCCATATTTGAACACGTGTCCCTGCCATGTCCCTTGAAAAAAAAATAAAATAAAATAAAATAATTAAAGGGACACGCCATTTGGCGTGTCCCTCCCATGTCCCCGACGTGTTCCTACTGTGTCCCTGCCGTGCACCTTACAAAAGAAAATAATAAAATTAAGGGGAAACACCATTTGGTGTGTCCCGTATGTGTCCCCGGCGTGTCCCTGTGTCCTACACAGCTACAACGCCTATTTTTAAGTGTCAGTGCTTCATAGTTCATGCCTATAAACCGTCCTCCTCTAAACTTTAGAAATCAGTATTTTGTTGCATTTTTTATTATATTTGAATGAAGTATTCATATGATGACATATAGTAAATATATAAACCTATATAGTTTGCGTGTCTTCTCCATTTGTTGTGTCTAACATTTTTTGAAAATTGTCCTGTTAGCCTGTTTGTGTCTATGCTTCTTAGGGAGTCAAGATAATCTGCTCAAGACCAACTTTTTCAGCTAAATTCAATGAGTTTGAGCAAGCTTGTTCCCCACCCAAGCGTGCGCTGTTCATCAACAGCTCAGCCAATTTGTAGCCCAAATGATCATCTAGTAGTACACACCATATGAATCTTATGACCTCTATTATTCATTTGAACTTATCATTTAAAAACCCTAGGAGAAGGGAAGGAAAGGTTTACATTTTCCGAAATCTACAGGAAGTTTAAATCACGAAAGGTCAATAGATAGCCTCTTAGTACAGCTTTCTAGGAAGAAAAAAAAGTCAAGTACCTTGGCAGACGCTTCGCCCCAGGTTGTTGTTGTCTTTCAGAGGATCAATGATGTTAAGATGCTTTAAAGGAAATGCCTGCTCTCTAGTCTCAAGTCCCCATGTTGAAACTGAGAAAATATCTGTTTCGTTCTTCAAAAACTCCTTACTAAGCAACAAGTCACTCCCATCATTTTGTGGTGCCCCTACTGTACACCAAAAAAAAAAAAAAAAAGGGGGAATCAGGAACAAAGAGTATCTTAAACAATTAAAACGAAGGACTAGATCGAGAATAAATAAATAAAACCCCCTGCCACTACAATCTGCTATGAGTTCTATTTAAATCAACATCACACAATGTTTATTTCAAAACACAGATCCAACCATTTTTGTCTGGTTCAGACCACAAAAAATGAAAACCATTTTCATTGGCAAATGCATAAATTAATGCCAGCCAACGTATCATTTTCTTTTTTCTTCTAATTTTAGTTGACAGACTCCATTTCTTAAAAAGTCATTCATGCATCTGACCATAGTGTAAAACTTTTGGAGCCCAAATTTAGAATCTAGGATTCACTTGGCGCTTAAAATGATGGTTTGCTGTCTGAAAATTGACATGTGCCCAAAATGTGGCAATTACAAGGAGAGCTTAGAGCAAGCTCAGCACACTCCCAGTATCCCTAATTAATAAATATCACTTACCCATTATTTCTGGTAGAGAAGATATGGCAACCGGACCATTTAAACTAACACAGTATTTTTTCCAGTCAAATGTGCTGTAGTAGTCCAAAAATCTAAACAAGACCTTCAAATATAACACAGTTAGCAGAACAATCATTTACTTAGATAATGATGCAAAAATGGAAATGCAGACCAAAAACACTCACTGAAAAAGGACCATCTATTGACGAATGAAAGAGATTAATTATATGCAAGACTAGCAAATCCAATGCATATGTTGATATCAAGCCATGGAGTGCACCAAGAATCCGGCTCTCATAGTGGCACCAAGCTTTAATTAAGATTATACTGCGTTTGAAAAGATGGTCTCTCCCAATAAATTGATCAACCTAAAAGAAAGCAGCAGAGAGATGTCAAATAATCAAAAGATCAGTACTGTTAGTGAGCTAAAGTGAATGTAGAGAGAGAATGATGGATGCTTTCACTTCTTTATCAAGCTAACGTGAAGCTGGAACAAGAAAAGAGAAGAACAAAGATATTATTTTCTTAACTATTTACTAGGAGAGGAAAGGAGAAAAAGAGAAAGTTATTAAGCATGGACACTTCTAAGAAGGTGGCATATCCATGTCATGTTCGTGTCGGACACCAACACTCGTTGGACACTTCCCGACACGTGTTTGACACTTGTCAAAACGTGTCCTATTTTTTAAAAAGTTTTTTAGATCCAGACACTCTTCGGATACTTGGAAGACACACGTGTCCATTGCTTAAACACATGTGTCCATTGCTTAGATACTAATGAAACTAATTATAAGTTTGAACTAAATAACTTAAGATACAATGATAAAAGAAAAACAATGTAAATTTATAAATTAAGTGTTGTATTACATTTTTAATTATCTTTGAATGATATATTCATATATATGACATATAATAAATATATAAAACTATATATTTAGTGCGTTTTCCCCATGTGTTGTGTCTTGCTTTTTTAAAAAATGACGTGTTGGCGTGCCCGTGTTGTATCTGCGTCACGTGTCCATGTTCATACTTCTTTTATGATTGCCTTAATTTTAGAGCAAGAATGGGAATGTGGCATGCTATATGTTCTATATTGTGAATCTTTAGGGGAAGGTTTATTTAGATTGTGCCATTGGAATTTGTTAAGGTCTTCTAAATGTGAGCATGAAGTTAATTAACAATTACACATTTAATAAACGGTGTTGCTACATGCACCAATTAGTATACTAACTAGTGTACCAACACTAGTTATGACATTATTATTGACTCAACTCATTATACAAATTATAAATACCAAAAACCTTTTCAATTATGCTACATCATCAATAAGTACACTCGTTAGTACGCTAATTGGTATATATAGCAATATTCTTTAATGAAATACATTCATACTCACTTCAAAGTTTTCCTATGTTCAAATTATTGTTGCATAGGGCATTATAGCCCTTTTCTTTAGATACTCTTATGCCAAAACTCTCGTCTTTCTAGATTTTCTTAATTATATGTGACTTTTTTTCTTACAAGAAAAACGCTAACGAAATAAAATAAAATAAAATAAAAATTTGAATGGATAAAGTTTGCTATTTTGGAACAAAAGTGTACCAGATTTCGAAACGCGCTCTTATGCCAAAACTCCGGTCCTTCAAGATTTCTTAATTATATATGATTTTTTTTTCTCACGAGAAAAACACTAACAAAATAAATAAATAAAATTTTGGATAGATAAAATCTATGTTACATGGACTCAGGTACGAGTATCGGGTGCTAGTGTGTATCCAAGAGTCAGACATTCATTAATTTAACTCTTAGGATCTTGAGAAACATATCAAAAATTAGATGTGAGTACGGGGACACGTCATATATACACACACATATATATTGCATATTACATAATATTCTCGGATGCGATGTTGTAAATTATGTAGAAATATACTAAAAATTAAATAGGATTAAGGAAAAATATGAAATTTTTATATCTAATTCATGTGAGGGATAAAATATTGCTTTACTAGCAAATGTGAGTTTCTTTCTTCATATATTGTAACAAATTAAAGTATTTAAATTGGGTACGAGTGTCAGACACATATCCCACACCCTGACCCATGTTATATCCGGTGGATACGAGTACTCTTGGGGAAAGAGGAGAGTCCATCTAACACAGGATAAAATTCACTATTTTGGAATGAAAGTGTACCATGTTTTGAAACAAGCATTTTCCAAAATGTAAATAGTTAGGGATAGTGTATTTGGGTAACTATGATGAAGACATTGTTCTTTCTCTTTTCTTTTTTTAAATAAAGTCGGTGAAAAATTAGTTAAGCTAAAGAAGAGAATAAATAAATAAAAAAAGAGCTAAAATCCCAAAGTAAACAAAGACATTATCCTCAGTGCAAACCCACCAATATATCGTAATAATAAGCTGAAAATGAGTGAAAACTACAAGTTTTGAGTTTGCGAAGACAAAAATGAGGAAAAAAATTAATGGAAAGATACTTAATGGTGAAGATTTTGAAAGAGGATCATAAAATAAGATGTAGCCTGTTACTAATTACCAAAAAAATATATCCTCTTAATTAAATTAATAATTTATTTATATATTTTTTGTTCTTCATATATATATGTATACTGTATTTTATTAAACTAAGTAAGATCTAAGGGTAATCATAGTACCAACCCGCTCAAGAAAGCACAGAGCACTGAGCCCTGCTATTTGATTGAAAGAGATGTCTACTGCTATATCCTGCACAACGCATTTCACAAGCCTAACCTGTCACCAAAAATCCTGGTGTCAAGGCCAGTATATACATGGGCTAGAAAAATTATGAAGAAATATTTATTTTATTACAATGGAAAGATGATAACAATGTCCTAGGCAAACCAAAAATAAACAAAAAGCAACTAAACAGTCAACATGCTTCTACATTTAATACTAAAGAAAGAAATTGTTTAAAGGGCAAGAAATATCTACACCGAATTAATATGAAATAAATGTATAATGAAAAGTTAGGAAGTTTAAGAAAAAGATGATGGTCCTAGGTTGAACTAAATGGTGATTAACACTTCCTATATTGGACCACGAGCTGTTGGGGGTCAGAAAAAAGTAACTTAAAAGGCCAACCCCCACTGTGGAACCCATTAATCTAAGGAGCTAAGAGGGGTAGAATGGGTACAAACCTATCATTTTGCATTATTTGCACAAAGCGGCCAGACTCAGACTTGAACCTGTGTGCTCAAGCTTAGCAGCCCTAGTTTTCACCATGGGATTAATAGAGAATGTTTGGCAACAGATATTGCTTGTTTTCTAGGATCATTTTCCACTTCATGTAAAGATTTTATGAAAGGTGTCTGAAACTTCTTTTACAATTTAGGAAAATTTGTTTCCTCCACTTTGGTTCGGTCAAAGTATTGTACATCTATCATCATAACTGTGGCTGTAAATTTCTGTGGACATATACATGCCACCATATATATGTATTACATAGAGAGAGAGAGAGAGAGAGAGAGAGAGAGATCCACCACTGTCTTGTGGCTTCTTCTTTGAATTCACTTCACTTTTGCCATACTAGGTTATATCTTTCTTCCGATCCACCTATTATGCTTTCTAGTTATGAAATTAGTGAAGTTTTAAATAAGAAAATACTGGCAATTAAGAGCATCCGCATCAGACTGTAGAGAGCATCAGCATCAAATTTGTTTTCCATCAGTCTCAACAATTTTTTTCTAAATTAACTTTTTGTTAAATTTGCTACAATAGTATCTCAACAACTTTGTTGAGCCACTGTTCATTAGCTACATGATTTTTTATTATATTTTCTAGAGCAAAACTGGGCCAAAATCTTTAAACCGATCGTCCACCCAGATGTCCTCCCAGATATCCTACCGAATGTCTCGTGAGTGCTTGTAGCAGAAGAAGAAAAATGGCCAAAATTAGCCTAATCAGTCGACCGGCCGATCAACGGTATTTTTTTTTTTTTTTTTGCATTTTTTAAGAATTGTTTGGGTGGCATCTCATCAATTTAATAAAAAAATAAAGAATAACAAATACAATAAGAAATTAATATTTTAATAAGATTGAGTTAGAATACAGAGTTTGATGTAGCGAGTACTAAAAAGGTGACTAGCTAAAATAACAAAAGTGGATTTTGGGTTATAATTTGACTCAAAATTTATTGAGGCTGATGCGGATGCTCTAAGGCAGGTAATATTACATATCTAATTATGTTAGGCGGACATCCATTCTAATAATCATCATTTATGGTGCATATGCACAAAAGACAATTTGTTGAATGACAACTTGACTATCACCTCTGACAGCTTGAGAACCAAGCAGAAACTAGCCTCCAGTTTCAGAATCATCAGCAAAGCTTACACCAAATTTGCAATGGCTTTATGCCCTTAAACTTCTACATCAATTTATCAAATCAAAAGTTGGTAAAAATAGCCAAAACTCTATCTACATTGTGCTCTCATCCCATATGCAGCTGATCCCAAGCCGAAAACTGTCACTTCCTTGTGTAATTATTAGACAATGCTAACAGTTGGGAAAGGTTTTGGATGAGTTGCATTATATTACTCACATTAAATTCACTTGTCCTGCCTAGTGACATTTTCTCTTTCCTGATAATAAATCAACTCTTTAAGAGTGCCAAGTAGACAACCTTATGTACAAGTAGTTGAATTTTGTAATATGACTATAAAGTTGAATATGGAGAGATAATAAAGACACAAAAGAGAAAAGAAAGAACACAAAGGTTTAGCGTGGTCCAGCCAATCTAGGTCTACATTCACACACATAAAGTCCTATAGGTTACATCTTTCATTCACTCAACTTAATACTCTTGTTTACTTGATACACCATGTATATATAGAGTGGGAGATACAATTTGACATATTCTGATATCTTAACAATATAATCTTATCTTCAACACTCCCCTCTCAAGTTAGAACACAGAATAGTTGAAGTGAAATGTCCAACTTGAACTCGAAAATAGGATTATCATCACAAACAACTACAATTAAGTTCTCCAAAAACGCCAACAATTGTAATAGCTCCCTTCAATGACAATTTCGGAGAACATAGGTAAAGAATCTACATTTTGCAATAAAGAAATGTGCATGAAATCAGTCATGATGGCAGCAAGAGAAACCAACCAAGAGAGAAAGCAATAAGGTCGAAACAACGGCAAATCACCACAAACAAAAAGGTCGGAAGAACGATGTATCACAAAACAAACAAGATTGCCAAAGAAGCAGCGTCCCACAAAGAATGCTATTGAACACACTGGTAGTCCCAAATACACACACACACAAAAAAAAAAAAAAATGAAACATTCGCTTATCACATCAGCAACACTACTCGAACAGGGAAAAAAAAAGAAAAGAAAAGGTTAATACGGATCAACTTAAGGAGTTGTGAGAATAATGAAAACAAATGGACTGGAAACTCGACATATAACAAAATAATGCTACCAAACATACCAGCAGTCCTGAAACAAGTAAAAATCATAGAATTTGCTTACCACATCAGCAAACCAATGGTCAAATTAAGGAAGAGGAAAAAAAAAACACATTGATTTAGTCAACACCTTGACTTTTTTTTCCCCCTCTTCCTTGAGTTGACCACTAGATTGCTGATGTGATAAGCAAACTCTATGATTTTTAGTTGTTTCGGGACTGCCGCTATGTTTAGTAGCATTATTTTGTGATATGCCAAGTTTGTAGCCCGTTTGTTTTCATTATTCTCGTAACTCCTTAGAGTGATCCATATCACCCCTTTTCTTTTTCCCCTGTTCGGGTAGTGTTGTTGATGTGGTAAACAAATGGGATCTCCATACATTCTTATATCTTCCATATATTCAGATATCTGTAAGGATTAGAGAATTCAGTAATTGTATTTATCTCAATAGAGGTATATTATATATAGCTGTTGCAATGAGTATAAAAAAGGCATTACAGAAATTAGGTGTAATCATAATCAAACAGAATCTTAAATCTAGGCCTAAATATATGAAACAGAATATTTGCAAATATACAAATATGGAAAGAATCAATAGACAGCTAAGGGGGGTACCTAATACTCCCTCGCAAACTCGACGGCCTAGGAAGGACGAGTTTGGAACGTAAAAACTCATAGCGATGCCTGTGAAGCCCCTTAGTGAAGAGATCTGCTATCTAATCAACAGATGGAACATACTGAACATGATGGCTGCATAATCCAAACTGTCTCAGCACTTACACAAGCTAGGGACCGGTATTTTGACTCAGCACTTGAACAAGAAACATTAGTCTGTTTCTTGGCACTCCAAGAGATGAGGTCTGGACCTAAGAAGATACAATAGCCTAAAGTGGATCACCGAGTATCAGGACATCCAGCCCAGTCAGCATCAGAGTAGGCATAAAGAGCTAAAGGACCAGAGGAAGGGTGAAAAACTAACTCAGTGTCTAAAGTGCCTTTGAGATAGCGTAGAATGCGCTTAACAGTAGCAAGATGTGTGGTTCAAAGGGTGCTCATGAACTGAGCAACATGATGAACTGCAAAGGCAATGTCTGGACGAGTTAGAGTCAGGGTCAGGTATTATAGAGAACCAACCAGGTGACGATACTCGGTAGCATCGAAAAGGGGATCCCTCTCTAGGGCAGAGAGTTGGGTTTTTGCACTCAATGGAGTATTGCACGATTTGCACTCCACTATAGAACTGTGGCGCAAAAGATCAATAGTATACCTAGTGTGAGATAAATGTAAGCTAGAACCTAGTGAGGACACTTCAAGATCCAAAAAGTAGTGAAGGGGACTAAGGTCTTTTATCTCAAACTCGGTGCCAAGAGTAAAAACAAAGCAGGAGAGCAGAGATGACTCATTTCTGGTAAGCACAATATCATCCATATACAATAGGAGAATCATATCTTGAGACGAGCATCGATATACAAACATGGAGTGGTCAACTCAACTTTGAGTGAAACTATACTGAATAATAAAGGAGTTGAACCATTGAAACCAAGCACAAGGTGCTTGTTTGAGACCATAGATAGCCTTACGAAGTTGGCAGATGTCATTAGGACATTGGGGGTCTATAAACCCTGCCAGTTGAGTCATAAAAACAGTCTCTTGAAGAAATCCATGCAAAAAAGCATTCTTGACATCCAATTGTCGTAGAGACCAACCAGAAGAAATAGCCAAGCTAACAATAGTACGAATAGTGGTTAGCTTAACCACGGGGCAGAATGTCTCATCATAATCAAGGGCATATTGCTGATGAAAACCCTTAGCCACTAAGCGAGCCTTGTAGCGTTCAATAGAACCATCTGCTAAGCGCTTAATCTTGAAAACCCACTAGCAACCAACTGCATTATGATGCGAGGAAGGAGGAACCAAGTTCCAAGTTTGATTTTTAAATAAAGCATTAAATTCAAAGGTCATAGCAGCCTGCCATTTCGGATATCGAACAGCTTAAGAAAAACAAGTAGGCTTCTCACTAGAAGACGAAATCTGAGCTGCAAGGGCACGTGGCAAAGGATAGCGCATAGTGCCATCCGTGCGAACCAATGGTCTCTGGATCCCATCACGAAGACAAGTGACCATGGGATGCATTTGAATAAGTGTTGACAAAGATGACCCAAGGTTTGAAGAGGACCCATTAGGTAAAGAGCCCAATAGTGCTGGTGGAGAGCTTGGCATAGAGTGTGAACTAGGAGCAACTGAAGGTACATCTATCACAGGAGCAGAAGGCGTTGATAGTGTTGTGGAAAAGGTTCAATAAGCTTGGATGCAAGATTACTGGCAATAGGAGAATCCGAAGTTGATGCATCAGGGGCTTGCTGGAGAGGTGGATTGCGAGTACATTGACATATAGCTGCTGGAGAAAGACAGGCACAAAGGTAAGATTTGAAGTTTCTTGAGAGCGGGAGACATTGCCTTTGAGTGTAAGGAAATGGCGTCTCATCAAAGCGTACATGACGGGAGATGTAGACCCTGTTGGTTACTAGATCAAGGCTTCGATATCCCTTGTGCTGGGAGCTGTAACCTATAAAAACACATTCAATATATCTTGGCAATAGTTTGTTAGTAACATAATCACCAAGATGTGGGTAATAGGCACACCCGAAGACTCGAAGATCAACGTAACATGGTGGATGACCAAATAGATGAGAAAAAGGAGATTCCCATTGCAAAACTAGAGTAGGAAGGCGATTAATAAGATAGACCGTAGTGGACATTGCTTCAACCTAAAGATTGAGTGAGACAATTGGATTCAAGAAAAGTACGGGTCATTTCAAAGATGTGGCGATGCTTGCGTTTAGCTAGACCATTTTGTTTTGGAGTGTGAGGACATGAAAGGAGATGGTGAATCCCTAGAGTCATGCATAATTCAGCAACCGAAGAATTAACATACTCTATTCCTCCATCACTTTGAAAAGATTTTAGAGAACTATCAAAATGATTTTTAACAAATGCAAGAAAGGTTTTAAAATGGATAATAACCTCTGATTTGCAACGCATAGGATAAATCCAAGTGTAACGCATGAAATCATCAGTAAATAAGACATAATATTTATATCTAGATGCTGAAAGAACTAGAGATTGCCAACATCATAATGAACTAATTCAAAAGGAGCAAAGGCACTTATTTCATTATTGATGGAAAAGGAAAGATGTGTGGATTTACCCAATGCACATCCCTTACAAAAGGATTTTTGAAAGCGAAAATCAGATGATAACATTTTATTAGACCCTAAATAAGGCAAAACCTTATGAGATGGATGACTAAGGCGACTGTGACAAACTGACGAAGGCAAGATAGTAGAAGCAAAAGCTTGTGGAACAGGATGAATATATAGTAGAGGATAGAGACCATCCCTACATAGGCCCTGAAATAGAAGAGCACCAAAGGTCAAGTCCGAAATGTAACAATGATTAGCATCAAAGGCAAGTGAGACATGATTATCCTTAGTAAATTGAGCAACCAATAGAAGGTTCTTACACATAGCAGGAACATGATAAACATTGGGAAGCTAAAATAAAGAACCAAGGGGTAAGGACATGTTACCAGTGTGGGTGATAGGAAGATTATCACCATTGCCAAGAAAAACTAAATCTGATCCAGTATAAGGGGTGCGATTCTACAGAGGACGAGCATCTTCAGTCATGTGATGGGTAGCACCAATATCAGGATACCAGTTTGGGTTATGAGCTATCTCGGGCTAATAAGACAAATGGGATTGTTGAAAGGGCAATGGAGAGGCCTGTTGCTGATAAGCTTGGGGAGGATAAGTCAATGGAGGAGATTGTTGTGCCAATTGAAGACCAGCAAAGGTAGTATGAAGAGAGTTAGCAGGTAGGCGAGTACACCACCTAGGATACTAAAGAGCCATGTGCCCAACACCATTGCACAACTGACAAAAGGAGCTCGAAGATCCAGCAGAACCTTGAGGAGCTCTGAAACCATGATTGTTGTGGTTGTGATGGCCTCTATTGCGATTTCAATTCCTATTATGTCCCCCACAGTTACCAAGACTAGTGCCTTATCCAAAACTAGGATGGGTTTGGTTACCATAATACTGTTGGGCCAAAAGAGCAGCTTGTGGAGATGGAATAGCAACAGATGCTTGAGCCTCACAGGATAGGAGGCGAGCACGAAGGTCCTGAAACGAAGGTAATGGGGAAAGTATAGGGTGGCAATCATAATCATCTCATAGCCCGAGCCCAAACCACGAAGAACATAAGTCACTAAATCATCGTTGGACACCAGTTGGCCAATCGAAGCTAAGACCAAACAAATTGAGGAGACTAACACCAAACAGATAAAGTAGGCCAACATCCAACTATAGATAAACAACCAAGCCTAGAATGGGCTTAGATAAAGTAGCATTGAGGAGACTAATAAGTGTTTGATTAGTATGAAACCAAAATAAATACTCAGGGTTACGGATAGCAGGTTGGCCTACAGTGGTTGGGAGAAACTCCGAGGGTTAAGGATAGGATCCATCAATAAAATGCCAAAAATTGTGGCCAATAAGAAAGGGTTTCATTTGAGAACACCAAAGAAGATAGTTAGAATCAATTAATTTCACAGTCATTAGATTGGTGATGTGAGTAACTGAAAATGTAGAACTAGAGGCCATAGAAACAGATGAACTGGAAGTGGATGTCATGGCGCAGCAAACAGAGAAGAAAATAAGTTGTTGAATCAAAGAGGAACCGACCCAACAAGAATAGAGGACTAGGTAGTTGATCAGGGAAAGGAAAATTGTGGAGGGCAAAAAGGCAAAGGTGGAAGGTTAGGTCGTGAGACCCTCTGATACCATGTAAGGATTTGAGAATTCAGTAATTGTATCCATCTCAAAATAGAGGTATATATAGTTGTTACAATGAGTATGAAAAAAGCATTACAGAAATTAGGGGTAATCATAATCAAACATAATCCTAAATCTAGGCCTAAATATATGTAACAGAATATTTGCAAATATACAAATAAGGAAATAGTCAATAGACAGCTAAGGGGGTTGCATAACAATGTGTTTAACAATATAATCTTATCTACAACACATGTGGCCCATACAATAAAAAGGAATAAAACAACTAAAAATTACATTATTCCCATCTCCCTAAAAAGAAAAATCAAAGGAATTGAAAGGAAAGGAATTACTCTCCCAAATCTAGATATAAAGGGAGGTAAAACCAAAATTAGTTGTAGACCCTACTTCCCCACTCTTTGAAAAGAGAGCTAACTCTACTCATTCCAAACACTCCGCCAAAGGCATAGGTGCCGTGTCCACACTAAACTCTCCACCTTAAAGATGACAAAAGAAAAAATAAATTAAAAAAAAGGGAAGAGAAAAAAAGGGAAAGGGAGAGGGATTCCTCTACAGTCCTTATCACAACAAGGGACCATGACTTCCTCCCATTGAAAATGAATCAACAAATGATCCTATACAATGAAGATATGTAGGGTCCTAGATATGCAATATCAATTAGAAAATAAATGACCTCTTCACACAAAATTGTCAAGTTTAGAAACCTTTTCTAAAGTTGCTAGGATCTATATAAGGCCACTTTCAAGAGGCATATTCGTGTGCCAAATGAATTTAATGTGGAGGCTCCAACTTCAGGGCACCCTCCTCGCACCATAGATCATGCGAAGAAACCTTTGTGTATCCCCTTTACAAAGGAATTTTCTTCAAGAGCCTCCTATCCTTATGTTTTCCCAGTTGGTGCATGGGTTTTTTTTTGGGGGGGGGGGGGGGGGGGGGGGGGGGGGGGGGGGAGACTTTAAAGTGGTAAGGTTTCATTCTTGAAAACTCAATGGGTCTATGGTTACTACGGGTATGAGGAATTTTGATGCTTTTATTAGGGAATGTGACTTGATTGATCCCCTTTGTCTAATGCTTGTTTTTTTGTGGTCTAACCTTCAGTCTAATCTGGGGTGTTGTATGTTAGCTTTTTGTTTTCTTTGGGTTGGGAGGAAAGGTTTTCAAATATCAGACAGGGGGTGCTCCCTAAAGTTGTATTAGATCATCGTCCTATGGTGATAGAAAGTTGTCATTTTAAGTGGGGGATATCACCGTTTAGGTAAAAGAAAATATATAGCTGGACCATCAATCTTTTAAGAGATCTTTCGAAGAGTGTTGGAGTAGGAGTAGTTGCCACGAAAGAGGGGCTTTTAAGTTTATGAGGAAATTAAAAATGATCAAAGGAAAATTGAATAGGGAGATATTTGGAAACATAAACGGGACAAAGAATAAATTCATTAGAAAAAATGAAAAGTAAGATGAAATTGAGTCCAGGGATGGTCTTGATGACAATTTGTTATTAGAAGGGATAGGATTTGAATGTCCAGTTACAGTATATAGATGATACTATCTTTTTCTCTTATAGGGAAGATTCTAAGGTAGTTTATTTGCTTTCATTATTACAAAGGTTGGAAGTAGTTCTAGGATGTCCCATAAAGAAGCTTCTACTTAAGTATTTAGGTCTGCCATTGGAGTCTTTTTGGGCCCAGTGATAGAGAAGATTGGTAAGGTTGGAAGGCTGAAAAAGAGCCTTGTTTTCTAGAGGATGTAGGTTCACTTTGGTACAGTCTATGTCGTGTAACATTCCCATTATTACTTGTTGTGTTTAAGATTCCAATTAGGATGGCTAAGAAAATTGACCAAAAAAAAAATGACGAGGGACTTTCTTTGGGAAGGACGGGTGAAGGGAAAAAAGATTATTGGTGAATTGGGAGATTGTCTCTCCCAAAAGAGGAAGGGGTCTTGCCATTGGAAACATCATGGCAAGGAACATTGCTCTACTAGGAAAGCTTCTATGGAAATTCCCTTCAGAAAGTAATACATTTGTCATTCCAATATAAAGACTAAATATAGGGTTCAAGCGAATGGTAAAAGTTCTTCCGTGGTTAATAAGGGTAATTGTTGATTTCCATGGAAAATCTATATCTAAAATATTTCCTCTTTTTTTTTTTAGATTCTTATCATCAAAGTGGTTAATGGTGCGTATACTTGATTTGGGAGGATGTTTGAGTGGGTGACTCTTCCTGTGATGTGTTGTTTCCACATTTGTATTGGTTGGCTCACTCCTATTCATTTCTATTGCGTTTATGGTTCATTTCTATTTGGTTCTGATTTCTTGGGATTTCAATTTTTTAGAAATCCCAATGACCGGGAGACTCTTGAGTTGATGTCTTTGTAGGAAATGCTCAATGGTTTTTCTTGAGACCAAAAGTTAGTGCGAAAATTGGATATGGGTATGGGGACACATCATATACACACATATATTGCATATTTTATAATATTCTCTGATGAAATGTTGTAAATTATATAGAAATATACTTAAAATTGAATAAGATTCACAAAAAATATGAAATTTCTATATCCAATTCATGTAAGAGGCTAAAAATATTGCTTTATTAGCAAATGCGAGTTTTTTCTTATCATATAATGTAACAAATTAAAGGATGCAAGTGTCTAAATTGATACGAGTGCTGGAACACATATCCCACACACTTACCCATGTCATATCCGATGGACACGGGCATTGTGTGGGAAATAGAAGAATCTATGTAACACAGACCATGAGTAGTTGGATTAAGGCTCATTACGCCAATCTAAAAGATTTCAATGCATCAACTTTCTGTTTCAAATAATTCCTTAATTTATTCCAGGATATGTCAATTTGTATGGGCTTGCTATGAGATACTTGTTCTCGCATTCACATTTCCCCAGTAATAGTGTCTATAAACTTTTTTTCCCTCTTCAACAAACAATCATTATCTTGGCATCTTAGTTATTGTGTTGATGTGCATTACCAATTTGGTTTTTTAAGATAATAGCTTAAAATATATTCTCTAATTCCACCACTTCATGAAATCTTAGACTGTTTTCCATGGCTAACAACATTCAATAGGGTTTGATAATATTATGCATTTGTGAGCTCTCCCTAACATGGGTATTTTCAAACCATTTGAAAAAGAAAAAAATAATACACAGATTTCTAAAATACCATCGCCGCCCGCTGCCTACCAGCAGCTAAGTTTGGCTTGCAGATTCTGAGCCCCCAAACTTGGTGGTGCATTTATCAGCAAAAAAAGGGGAAACGCTGAACAAGAACACTTCATTGATAGTTATATCTCCATTGGAATTTGGTGTCTCTGGCACTGCTCATATTACATATTGTCATCTATTTTTGCTCTTTGAATAAGTCCTGGAGGTGATTTTGTTTGCTTTCTGAAAAGACTGCTCAGCAGTTCAGCACTATCCACAAATGTCTACCTCTATAATATATGTTTCCTACCACACATACTGCTTATCAAAACAAAAAACTAAATAAGGAGATCACAAACCTACCTGCCTTAATCATCTTAGGCATTTGATTTAGATGCAAACAATTGAAGGGCATGGAATCAAGCATGAAATAAAATTTTGTCCATTGCAAATCCATTGTCAAGATATTAGAACCCAGCAGTAATACATCATGGAAGGAATTCACTTTTGCATGTAAAAGTTTTGTTCATTGCAAATGTAAGAATTATAAACACTTCTAAGAAGGCATGCATCCAAAAGTGTCCATTCTTTTAGTCTCTAATTTTTTGAATTAGACACTTGGGGCCACACATGTCCTTCCATATGAAACACATCACAAATTAAAAAAAATAAAAATAACGACCTTGGGAGTCAATAATTAAAATCAAAACATTGCAGATTTACACCTATTAAATTTCCTCTTTAATACATATTATTTTAGGAAACCTCAAGTAAAAAACTTTCAAGTTGTTTAGGGCTGAGCTTTTAAAATTAATATTAAGACTTCATGTTCACACAACATCTCAAATGTGGAAAATGGTTTCTTCTATAAATCTATTTGCAAATTATAACACAAAACTCATGTACACTAATAAAATATATTTATTTCCTGCCAGGTCCATGTAAGTACTTGTTGAAAATTCCCATGTCAGTGTGTTGGTCAAGATGATGGTGGAAGTGGAAGTTGTTTTATGGCAGCAAAGTGATGGCAGCACTGCCACGAAGACAATGTCAGTAGCTGCACTGACATTGACAGCATATTTGCAAAGAATCTAAGAGTCAACCTAGGACAGATTTCTTCAAAACATTCCCTCAAATAATTAAGACTGAGTTTCGTGTCATTCTAAAAGATCCCAAAATGGGACAAAAGCATAGGAGTTAGCTGAATAAATTTGTCAATAAATTGAGTCAAATGTCTATCGTTTCTACCAACTGATGTGACCATGGTAGTTTTGAAATTAAGGGAGAGAATCGAAAGTCATTTGTTCTTTCAGAGTGGGGAAATGAGGATTCACAGCAACTTGTAGATCACCCATAAATACAAACAGTGAACATATTAGCATATTACAACATAGATGGCCTTTTTAACATCTTAGCACTCTTCCCCATGGCAGGTATGGGCAAGGTAAACCAAAAACTCATGTCAAGAAAGAAAAAAAGATTCAAGTCATACATAAAATTTTGACAAAAGATAAACCTAAACTTAACAGAAATTTTTTAGGTTAAATGTAAGTTCATTTCCTGAATTAAAAAAAAAAAAAAGATAAATCAAGTTAAACGACAAAACCTGTGCATGAATGTATTCAACTTTTTTTATAACAAATTCGGTCTCCTTTTTCCCTTCACGTTCAAGGAAACTGCATATATATCCGGCCAAATCCTCCACAGTGCTTTGACGGCAGACAACCGTCAGGTCGATATCTCCATCAGGAAGATAGGTTTTCAGTGGCACTGAGCCAAATGGGAGAACCTGCAGAGAAAATTCAATCTGTTACATTTTGGACTTGGTGAATAGCTTTATGCAGATACTTCACTTAACTAATAAGCTAAGCACAGTGAACTCAACTCAACAGCCTTAATCCCAATTACTAAAACAAAGCATGGTTTCTTGTTTCCTTTGAAATTAGTGAATGCACAAAACTGAAAATTGCCGTTGGTGCCAACAATTACAGTAGTTATCTGCAATGACTTTGTTTCTGCATGTAGACATAATCATAATGATAATTTTGATGCATTGCACAGAATAAAGAAAAGAAATTTTAGGGGAATAAATAGTCAAACATTGAATAAATGTTCTCATAAGTTAAGAAATAGGAGCATAATAAGTAAGCTATTGACAACAATAAACTCCCATGCTGAATGAATGTTCTCATATGCTAAAAAAGCTCAATGCGGCTCGTAAGCATGAACCTCAGGGACAAAGAACACTTGCCCGAGTTTCTCTAATGCTTCAAAAGGAATAAAAGAATGCTAAATTTTTTAAGAAAGAAATTTTAAATGAGCAAGGATTACTGCCATCACCACTCCCCGTCAGGTACCCAGTGCATTTGAGGATAACAAAAATTGGCATGCTAGTTATTTCAATGAAGAAGCAAATAAGATGACGTACTAAGGTATAGACTATAGTTTGGCTAGTATTTGGGCAGTGTTACTGTTATCCTAGTTTGTCCAACAGCAGCAAGAAATACGTGTCTAAAACAATAACCAACCATAGTTACCCAAGCTTTTTGCTAAAATGATGCATGTTCAGTTGCATTGAGGAGCCAAACAAATTAGGAAAATGAGGTATTGAGTGCCAAATACTGAGTGCTAGGTACAAACATCTCATCATCAAAAGGGGTGTGATATCCCCCAAAACTTTCATCTTCGTAACATCTTTTACATTTTAATTTTTTAATGAATGGACAGGGTATGCCCCCTTTTTGATTTTGTTCATAAAGCTTTCTCATAAGAAAAAGACTAAAAACTAATAATGACATCCTAAGAAACATAATAAGTGCTAAATCAACATAGTAAGGATGATAATTGACATTCACGTGTCATACATGATATACTTTAGTACCAATACCATTGCAAAAGCTTGAAAACAAACCACCCCACGTCATGAACATTGAAGAAACATTATGATTGTTTGTATTTCCACGAAAATCCAACTTGTGAAAACCATGTGATTCAACAGCTATTGCATGGCCAAAATACGAATGATAGGCTTTGAAAGACTAAAGCAAAGGCTATGGGACAAATGATCATCAAGAAGCCTTTTGGGTCCAAAGAGAAATGTCCAAGGCAGAGTTTGGGGTCTTTAGTTAGATAATTATTCTAGCCTAGTATAATGTTGGACAGATTTTATAGCATTTATTATATCAGGTTTTAGTAGTTAGCTGTATTTTGATAATTTCAATAATTGCTAGACATAGGAAGTATATTCATAGTCCATGAGTCATAAATTGGGCCAAGTAATGTCATTTAATTTTTATTCAGAGTGTAATTGATCTAGAAGATCTAGTTACCAAATATTGTTAGTCTCCAAAATTGGACTCCTAATCTTTATAGAAGTAGGATCATCTTTTAGCCTATATGTGTAATCTCAATGATTCAACGTAGTTGATATTATGAACGATTAATATTGTGTTTTGTGTGAGATTTCCTTAACCCTTGAGAGGGCAAGCTATTGTTTTCTTCTTCTTCTTCTTCTTCACGAACAGACTTTAGTTACTATTCTCAGGTTTACAGTTTACAACCATCAAAATGTTACCTTTTCAACTCCTAAACCCTAGCAGATCAAGCTTACGTTCTTCCTTACCCTTTGGCCACTAATTCACACTACAACACCATAAAATAGCTGCCCACATAAATCCTTCAACTAATTTCAGAAATCCTGTAAGTGCAACTTTTGATAGGCCTCCTTTGCCACTCCACAGTGGCTCTGCTTGGTCTTGCTCCCTTCACCCGCCTATCATATCAGCCCGGCTTCGTCTTGAAAGTTAGGAAAGACAGTAATATAAAAAGAAATATTCAACTATGAGATTATCGTACTGCCCAACCAAAGTTAGCCTTCCAAAGACCCTCTTTCTATGTCCCAAAGCATGCTGGATTTCATGTTCTATTCTTCAAACTCAACAAGGCAAAGTCTACTTTGGCATTTCAGTGGACTGAATGTTCAAAGCAGAATACAAAGAAAAGCAACTGAGATTAACAGATAACCAGGGAGGATAGATCACCGATGGAAGTAAGTACAGAATTATGAATCATCAGCACCTGAGAGAGGGGCAGAGGCACAAACTAATGACAAAGCATTGAACTAGTCCTAGCTTTGAGCCTGTGTCCTAGGTTTGACTTGGTTGGGACATGGGACAAGGTTGTGCATTCACATGGGATAGATGTGGTTGATACTTTGCCTTCCTTTTTGGTTTGAACTTATTGGCTCCCCTCTACCAGAGAATCCAAGAATTCCAGGCACCTACAATAGCAGCATGGATGGGAAAGACAAATAACCAACCAACTATGTATGCCTCAAAGCTTGCCTTCCTTTTGTAACACGTAGTTTAATAAGGGGTGATGCTTAACCTACCCTTCATTCAAGACAGGAATGGGCTAAGGGCCTCCCTTTGGAATATGAGCTGCAGGTTTCAGCATTTTCGGAGAGTCCAGAAGGTTCAGTGCTTGGACATGACAAGGGTGGGTTCTCAGAGCTGAGGACAGGAGGCCTAGGTAGGGGGCAGTTTTCAGAGAGCTAGGAGTTAGCAAGGGGATATAGTCAGGTAAGTCGTAAACAATTGAATCTAGTTGTTCAGATAGCCTCCAACACTTGCTATACTGATTGAGCCTCTCTAGGAAATCTCTTTTATTGAGTCAATCAGCGGCTACTATGCTTCCTTTCAGAGTCGACGTGCTTCCTTATTCTCAAGAATTTCCACCCTCCAGTGTTGTCTAATTAAAAGCATTCTTCTTGTCGTTTCAACATTTCCTCATATTTAAGCTTTTTTGGCCCGAAGTTTTTGTTTAGCCTGATCAGATAATGGTGGTCTACTTTTGGACATAGGGTTTTCTATTACCCAACTCTTCGTTTACTAACATAAAACTCATACTACACCGATTTGATGTTTCAAAGAAGTAGGTG
This sequence comes from Camellia granthamiana, assembly GCA_036172215.1. Classification (NCBI taxonomy): domain Eukaryota; kingdom Viridiplantae; phylum Streptophyta; class Magnoliopsida; order Ericales; family Theaceae; genus Camellia; species Camellia granthamiana. The sequence goes on along the minus strand of CM069903.1, from coordinate 141,814,451 downwards.
GTTGTCAACCACCAATGTTTACATATGTAACCTAACCCCTTGTTCTATTTATATTATAGAATTTGACAGTGCACTCTCCAACAATGACAGATTAGATTTACCTTTGAAGGAGAAGTCCGGTAACACCCCGCCAATCTCTAGGTCAAACCAAGCCCAAGCCTGAACACCTTTTTCATTCCTCTTCTTTATGAATTAACTCTGAGAGCAATTTTGTAACGAAAAATCTCGGGAAAATGGTAGAGAAGGTATCCTTGGGAGATATCTCAACGAGGAAAATGAGTTACTGTGAAAGGCACCAACAAATGGCACGAATGAGAAAGCAGCCAGCTGAGCTGGAAGACCAGGAAAGCAAGCACGCTTGGTTTGGGGCACCTTCAGTTGAAAAGACTAGCCCACACTTCTCCGTAGAACCCAGGTATTAAGGAGAGGGAAACTAAAGCTTTATAACTAGCACATATGGGGCAACTCCAAACGATATGGGACACATTCCAACACACCCTCCTGGACCACAACACACACTAGCTAGACAAATAGCCCACCAATCACAGGCCCAACCAAGCTCTGATACCAAGTTGAAAAGCCCAGCCCATACTTCTCCTTAAAACACAGGTATTAAGGAAAGGGAAACTAGAGCCTTATAACTAACACAGATGGGGCAACTCCAAGCGATGTGGGATACATTCCAACACCTTCTATTCACCTTAAAGTACAAAGAAGGCCAATCCAGTTCTATACAAAAACCAGACAGGCGTACCCAGAGGCCAGAGGCAAATCAATTCAAAGTCCGTAGGATCAACACCATTCGAAGGTGGGTGGCCCGCTCGCCAAGAATAGTTATGTTTGACTAAGCTTACACATACACTCACTTACGTGGTTCAACCCCAAGACTTCACACAAAGCCTTCAATGACATAATATGTAGAAAAATCAAGCCCAACCTAGCCTTTTACATGTAGAAACCTTAGAAACTTTCTCCCTCAAAACTCTACCCTATAAGTTTTCCATAATCAAAACCAAATACAATACCTAATGCAGGCAATATTAACCCAAGTTTCATAAAATTGTCCTGCATTATCATGGAAAGCTAAAAGCACATAACATAAATAGAGCTTAAATATACATATATACACAAGAAAAAGAAAAAAGGAAAATTATAATGAAAGTAAGGAAATGCCTAGCCATACATTTAACATTGTAACTGAAAAAAACTCATTAAAGTAGGTGTAAATGATTTCTCACCTCTGTCCCAAAATATTCTCTAATTATATTTTGAAGGTAGCCAATAACTTCATTCCTCCTATGCTCAGAAGCCACAGTTGGTTGTATGGTAGACAATATACGTTGGACACTTTGCTCAGCCACCAGCCAAGAATGGGCATCAATTGATGTGTGTGAGGGTGCATTAAACAAAGAGGAGGAAGATGGCAAGGATGAAAAATACTCTGCTCTTTTCATTACTGGAAAAGCCTGAAGTTTTGGTGTCCAGAAAGAAACAACAGAAGCCTCACAAACTTAATTCCCAGTTTCGATTATGCAACCAATGGAGTACAAAACATCGTCAAAGACGTCTAGAATAGAGAGTGAAATGAATCTGAGGGCTTTCAGCAAAACTAAAAAAAAAAAAAAAATGGGTGCATCCAGTCTTAGGAACAGCCTAACAATGATTTACAGAGCAAGAATAAAATGAAATCATCATCCAAAAAAGTCTTGGATGGACAATTTAACTAAAACAGGGCAGAACTTACTCAAGAAAATGAGAAGTTTAAAAGGAATTGAGAAGATAGCCAGCTGATTTGCCACTCCAAAATAGCTCCAACATACTTCTGTTTTGTGAAGCTTTAAGCACTACGTTTTCAGGAGTACAAATACACAGAAGCTTCATGATAAGAAACCCCAGGATTACTGTATTAGCTAAATACATTGGTACTTTCTTGGAAAATTGGACAAATTACAGTTACTTTGGAAAGGAAAAAAGAGTGTGAGATATGCATTCTCAAAGATAAAGGAACTAGGGTCTCTTGCTTCGGGTATAAACGGGAGGCAATTCTCTTCACAACATGGGAGAAATCAGGTTAAAGGACACAGACAAATGAGAAACAAGCAAGAGAAGGAAAAAACCTAAGTCTTCTCCTTAAGGAAAGTCTAGAAATGAGAGTTAGGGTTTCAGGGAAAAGGAAATGAAAATCAGAAACAGAAAGAGCACAGATTTGAGTAATATGAGAACAGATCCTACCATTGAATAAAGTCCGATTATTGAAAGAAAAGCCCAAGAATTGAGTTTGACCAGCAAATAAAGGGAAAAGATTACGAGTTCTCTGAAAGTTGAAATGATCTTTATTTGTTCAAATGACGGAAAAGAGGTACAGAGTGATTATACTACTGGGTTACAATGGGAAAAAACATTTTTTTTTCCTATCCATATTCGCAACATTGCAAGGCTGGCATTAATGACATTTAATGCATATTTGGTACTTTCCCATTTTGCATTGTTCATACTAATTACTGATAATGTTCACATAGGAAGATAAGTATGTATTTAATACCCCAACTCATTACTAAGTTCCAGGCCATCTTTCCTTCTAACAACTGTTAAATACATCAACTTTAGAGGAATCTCCCATACATGCCACACCAACACTCGAGCAACTTGTCATTCTTGTAATGAAGTCTAATACAAATTAAAGATGCAATTTTGGAGTGTTGTGAGTTGTTTGGGAGGGTCCAAAACATTCAGGGGTCAGGATTAAAATCATCTAAACTCTTTATTCAATAGAAACCCCCAATCAGAACTGAACTTTATTATTCTGCGCATACAGAAAATTATAATCTAATCTTCCATTCCACCCTTGTTTCTCCCTGAGAAGGTTGCATACATTCTTTTAGTATCCAAAATTGAGCAATTTAAAATAGTTTAAAGCATCACACCTAGTAAGGGAGTGCCTCATCCACTAGACCAATCCCTTGGTCTTAAAAAACAAAGGTAACAAAAAAAAAAAAAAGAAAAGAAAAATTCTTTCGTTTTTTTGCACAAAGCTTGTGAAGATTGAACAAGCATAATCTAGTGGGGAAATAATCCCTGGATCTCTACTTGATTTTATTCTTACAATCTATTTTTTTAGGCAATTTCTAAAACTTGAACTTAAGAATAATCTCTGGAACTTAGACGATTCGTTAAACCTGCTTTAAATAATGATCTCATTTCTTTTTTACACATAAAGGCAAAATAATGTCATTTTTGTATGAACCATTGCAACTACTAGAAAAATGAAATCATATCATTCTCTTAAAAGATACACATGCATGCTCATTGCACAAGAGAATTGTTTATATTTGGTTGAACAAAGAGAAAATCTCCTCAAGAAATTTCTCGTATGTATTGCACATGCTTAGTACACTAAGGCAATAGTATTTGGCAATAGATGACAAGTAATGAACTCCGCACCAGAGTAGAAACTTCCAGGACTCCCATAAGAAAGAAGAATCAGGGGCAGCGCCACTACCTAACTTCGTTTTTCTTTATGTATATATACATAATATATGTATGTTAATCAACCCAGTCTTCATAATTTGAATACTCAATTTCACATATTTTGAATACCCATCTTATAAATTTTGAACACTCAACTTTTCAATTAAAAATTTGCATACCCACCTTACAATCTACTCATAGTATCTTTTAATTCTGAATGTAATACTCTCATAAAAAATGTTAGTACCCAGAAAAAGTGACCAAAAAGTATATATATTTGAACTTGGAGTGATTTGAGCCACATTCAAAATGCATCTAGTCCATACACTTCATTTCTGAGTACTTTTCTTGAGACATAGTAGTAGTGTACAAAAACCAAAAAAAGCTCCCCTCACATTAAAAAAGAAAAAGAAAAAGAAGGTAATACCTGAACAATTTTTAGTCAAAGTTCTTGAATACCCTGACCAAAATTCCTAGAGCCACCACTAAGAAAGACGTAAAGTGAAAACAAAGGAAAAGGTATCCAAATTTTACCAGCGCTGCTGCCATGACATAAATATGCTACATTATCCTTCTTTCACAAGTGACTCTTTTTTTCATCTCTTATCTTAAAGAAAATATAACATAAATCAGAACCACAACTGGGACAAAGAAGTCCAAATTCACATACCACATACGAAAGTGCTAACTATTGGAGTTATGATGGAGACTCTCCCTACAATTGACTCTAGAATCTCCCTTCTAGTAATACGGAAGTTGTAGATAAACATGAATAAAATACAAACTTGCAAACTTATGGACCTCTTAAACTCGGGGTCATGCTGCAGCTGGAGCCAAGCTCAAATCCCATCACCTATCAACACATAAAATTTAACAAAAATTTCCACACAAGGACGATTATGTTCATCTATGCTTCAAAATAGGACCATGACAAACGCGTATCTCATAACAATTTCCATACCACCTTACTTATCAGGAAAAATTGCCATACCCACCTTGTCTTGTGTTTATGTGGGTGCTTCTGCTTCCCGTATTTTTTTTCATTGCTCATCTTAAAGAAAGTGTAACATAAATCAGAACCACAACTGGGAAAAAGACATCCAAACTAACATACTAAATCTCAAAGGAACTAACTATTGGAGTTATGATGGAGAGATCTCACTACAAATGTCTCCAGAATCTCCCTTCTAGTAATGCAGAAATTGTAGATAAACACAATAAAATGTACAAACATGCAAACTTATGGACCTCTTTAACTCGGGGTCATGGTGTAGCTGAAGCCAGGCTCAAACCCCATCATCTATCAGCACATAAATTCAACAAAAAACTTCCACATAAGAACGATTACACTCATCTATTCTTCAAAATAGGACCGTGACCGGTGAACATCTCATAAAAATTGCCATACCCATCTTTGTTTTGTGTTAATGTGGTATTTTAGTTTTCATCAGGTAAACCAGGTGGTGACAATATCCATAACAAGAAACAAACAAGGAAAAACTAGTTCATCAAAGATGTCAATAATTGATTCTTCCAAGAGGTCATAATTACCGCGAACAAACATATTAATCACGAGGAAAGCATTCTTATTATGTTCTTTCTAATAAAGTATACAAATATAATGCTATGACAATATTATACACATAAAGCTCAGACTTGGGAAGTAAAGAACCTCATTGATGAAAGCAAAAACTGTTTCTTCTTTCTCTTATGCTTCCTCTTCTCATTTTCAATCCATTCTTCTTCTTCCTTTTGGGTACCCATGGAGTCTGGAAAGCTCAAACACAGCAGTTCTAGAGAGAGAGAAAGAGAGGAGTGAGAGAGTGAGAGAATCAGAAACCCTAACCCTTATGGTGAAAGAGAACAAACACCAAATCTTGATTATGTGGGAGAGTGAGGTGTGTGTGATATTGATGAAAACCCACTCTTGTAAAACGACCGTTGATGGGGAAAAAAAAGTTGAATTGACTTTGACTTTTAACATAACGATCCAATATCAACCGTTGATTGACAGAGTAGACAAACACGCGATGTACACAACAACGTTCTGATGATAAAACTCATCCAAAAACCCCGCGAAAATTGCAGAGCCCAACCATCTTCCACCATGATAATTCTCTCTCCTAAAACCCTATCCCCTCCCCCATTCCTTCACCTTCCTCACAAAAACCCTAACCCTAAACCACCCAATTTTGTCTGCAAATCCGAGCTCCGAACCGAGAGAGGGCTCGAATTCGAGATCGGCGAATCGTTCTTCCGCCATGAAAGCGCCATTGGCCGCGACCTCGGCGTTCTTGCGGCTGCGCTCTACAAGAAATCGAAAGGCGAACTCAAAATCCTGGACGCAATGTGCGGCTGCGGAGTTCGATCTCTGCGGTACTTGGTGGAAGCAGAGGCGGATTCTGTGTTGGCCAATGACGCGAACGATGAATACAGGGGGATTATATTGGAGAATCTCTCTAGGGTTCCGAGGGGTTTGGGAGATGAGAAGAGGTGGGTTGTGACTCATTTCGATGCTAATAGGGTAATGACTGAGTGTTATCTTCAGAAAGATTATTTTGATCTGATTGATATTGACTCGTTTGGGAGTGATTCGAGTTTCTTGAGGTCTGCTCTTAATGCTTTGAAATTGGATGGGTTGGTTTATGTCACTTCCACTGATGGTTTCTCTTCTGGAGGTCACAGGCCTTACCAGTGAGTTTTTTTTTTATTTTTCTTTTACTTTCACATTTCCATTGTTTAGCTAGTTCATGTTGCTCTGTACATTGTCTTGAAACCATTTTTTATTCATCTTGATTGAATGGATCAATTTGAGGTGGTTACTGTTAGTTCACATTAGGGCTGCAAATTGAACTAAGCTACTCGAGTTCGATTCATGTTTGACTCGTTAAAAATTTGTTCAAGATCGGCTTGGTATATAAGCAAGTCAAGAACTAGTTAAATTTTCAAGTCAAGACGCTCGATAAATATATGGAGACTATGAAAAATCAAGCTATTCGGGTTTGACTCGTTAAAAAATCCGTTTGAGATTGACCCGTTATGTAAATCACCAACTTGAATAGGTTTTGAAACTCATTAAGTATTCAAACTAAGCTTGAACAACTTGTTACTCTACTTGACTTGTTTACGACCTACTTTACATACAATAGGTTGTCATATACGACATGGGATGTTTACCCAGAGAATGTGAAGTTTTGCTATTTTTGTGTACATTGCCTGATGCAATGGTTATGGCTGTGTTTCTGTTTTTTCTAGTTCTTTAGCTGCATATGGAGCATATGTTCGCTCTGTGCCATTTTCGAATGAGATTGGTCTGCGAATGCTTATAGGTGGAGCGGTGAGGGAAGCTTCTGTATTGGGCTATCATGTTACACCACTTTTCTCTTACTATTCATACCACGGACCTGTTTTCAGGGTGATGCTCCGGTTTAACCGTGGAAAGCTTCCCATCAAAAGGTGTTGTATGATTGTGATTTTGTTCAAATGGTATAAATTTTTAATAGTTTGGTGATCATATATGTTCATAGCCAGGTATTATGGTTTCATCGGCTACTGCAAGCAATGTGGGCATTCTGAAGCATTTTCATGGGATAAACTTGGTTGCATCACTTGCCCATGCAATGAAGCAAATGTTTGTCTTTATCCCCATGTTTTTTCTTTCCAGCAAAAGATCCAGAGCATTGATAGTTGTTTACTAATATTTTCAACCAATTAATATCTTGTTGAAAACATTTGTGCTATGCGCATTTCAAAATTCAAATGGAAGAGTCTCTGGCCCTGCACTACACAAATATAATCGAGGCATATGTATCATATATATATATGGACATTGCGTATCAAGAACAAAAAAAAATAAAATGTGGATATGGTCAAATGGTAAAATTTCTCTTTTACAAGGAAAAAGAGGCTGGTTCGATTCCCACTAATTTTTTTAATATGATAAAGGATTTCATATAGTTGGTTGTGATTCCTGTCTTTTTAAATAAGAATAAGGGAGGAAAGAGAGAGAATAAAAGTGGACTCAACATTTTCGAAACTCACATTGTACTCTGGCCTTCACCATTAATTTATTGTTTTGGACGCTTAATATTTATATCAAAATTGCATAATTACTTCAATGCATCTTTGCATCAAGTCTACCTTTTATCTTATTGTTGGTAAATGCAAACAACATGAGATTGTTTAATTATTATTTCTGATTCTACTACACACCGAGATATCACATGAGATTCTTGGTTTATTCTTTCACTACGTGAGAATTCTAAATTCCTGTTAGTTCTTTTCAGGTTTCTGGTTCACTTCGCGTCATAGGGCCCCTTTGGACAGGACCTCTTCACAATGCTGCCTACATGACAGAAATGCTAAATTTGGCTGAAGAATGGGGATGGACAAGCAATGGCATGGGACTGGATCTGGAAAAGCTATTAATACAGATGATTGATGAAAGTGACCCCGAGTTACCAGCTGGATATATCAAATTGGATGAGGTTTTTGTTGAAAACTTCACTTTTTATGTTTTGGGTTCTTGGTGTCAATGGGATGATATGCTGTTAATTACTCTCAGAAAATGCAACTGATACCTTAATGTTGTTTGTAATTTCATTGTTGATTTCTTCTTGATTTTGTTTCAGGTATCAAGACGTGCCAAAGTTAATTCTCCTCCACTAAAGACCATGATGAGCATCATGCAGAAGGTAATGCTGTAGAGTCCTACTGCCCTAGTAATCTATTTTCAATTTTAAATGAGTGAACAGACAAGGCAATCAATGTTGCTTGAGAATTTTTGTTACTAATTAATAATGCCAAATCATAGAAGCATTGGATTTTGGGCTGTCCCTATTGCCAGTGCATTTTTCGCTCAGGTCCGTCGCACGATACACACAATCAATGCATTACTGTACTCTGAACCCAATTAACAATGCTCTGTCACCCGAGGTATTTTTAGAGTAATGAACATGAGTGTGAGTGATTGGTAAAAATTTTTGTATAATATTTGGGTTCTCTAGCATTTTTGTATATCTCTAGCATTTATAGAAAATTTGCAGATTTATTTGAGAAAGAATCATATAGAAATTTTGAAAAGACTCAAGGATATAATTTTTTGTGAAATAGTATCAGTAGTTCTTTGAGTTAAATTTAATTAAGGGCAATGCTAAGCATACAAATTATTTTCTCAAAATTTTTACCAAACACTCACATGGGTGTGGGATCCACACTCACATGAGTGTTTAGTAAAAAATTTAGAGTTCCTAGCATTTTTGTTTATTTAATCTAACCTTCAATTGAAAGTGGTACATTGCATTATCATTAGTCTTGCTTTTAAAAAGGGTAGTGAATGCAAACCAAAAATAATGTTCCTTAATGGGCCTTATTTAGGCCTACGTAGCTTTTGCTTACTTTTTATATGTTTTATTTTTGAATTTCTACCAAAAAATGCTTATGTAAATACTTGATAAAAATTAGTTTAATGATTTTGAAATTCAAATAGATAATTCAACCTAAAATTATGAATTATTTGATCTATTAATTTTTGCCTGTGTTAAAATCTTTAATTTATGCTTTTTGGGATGATAATTGATAACATGGTATCATTTATGTTTTTTTTTCTTCTTCTGTTTGTTACTTTAAAGGTAATAATTTTGATGTAAAAGGGAATCAGTTTTTTCAAGTTGAATTTAATTTGTGGTACAAAGCATAATTATCAACCAGCTTTTCCTTTGGAAAATGGTTGGTCAAGAGGAAAGCAAGGAACAAAGAACATCGCTTATTTGGCAGCTATTACCAAAACCTTATAAAATAACTAAATCGGGATTAGTCAGAGCTTCCATGGCAAGTTTAGGTTTGATTCCATATATGGGTGATTTAGTGTAAATTATTGGATCCCAATTGAGTTTTGGCATAGTGTAGATACTTTGGAACAGCGTAATCCTAATTCGTGTTTGTGACATTTCCAACTGGTGAAATGGCTTTGCAGGAAGGATATGCAGTTAGTAGATCACACATTGTCTCCAATGCAATTAAAACAAACTGTCCTATGGCAATGTGTGTGAAGATTGCCAAGGAAATCAATGGTTCAGAATGATCTGTGAGCAAATTAGTCTTGTAGATAAAACAAACTGGCTGTAGAGGCTGCAATTGTTGCTGTTGCCTCTTGAGAAAGCATTGAGTCTCCTGCAACAGAAAAAACAAATGTCAATCAGGTAAGACTTCAAATTAAACTCATTGAAGGCCAACATGTACTTTAATGATGATTATTAGGAGAGGAATGAAAGTATTGTATGCTTACACGATATTCAAAATTGCTTGTTGTTTGACAGATAGTTTCATAAAAAATTAAGGACTTCCATTCCCAACCTGCAAATTTGGGAAACCAGAAGCTACCAATGGAACAAGCTGTTCACTGGCCTTGCATTGTAAGCCATTAACTTAATTGAAGGCTTCCATCGCTCAAAATGCGGGAAAACTCTTGACAACTATAAGAACAGCTGCGTTAGTGTATATATGTGAACTCAGAATTCTTGCTGGAGCAGACTCTTTTCGCTGACTTAACAGGACCCTCTATCTAACAATGCTTCATGACTTATGGGGATGAACAGGACTTCGATTATTTTCCCATGCTTGTAAAAGAACAATTCCAGCAAGGCTTGATCAAATCACAAATTTGACATAGTGGAACATGTATAAACTTTGTTTGGTATGATCAAACAAGAAGATTCTGGTCACCATAAGATGTAATTGTTGGCTTAGCAGACATAAAGCTTTTGGCTAGTTCGAACAAAAAGCATACTTAGTCTTTTATGATATGGACAATTCTCGTTGTCTTGCTTCTTGGCACGGGAAAAACTCAATCCAATGGGGAATGTCAAATACATTGCTCTTTTTCAACAAAAACCAATGACACTAATACCTATTTTGTGATTTTCAAATGCAATAGAAACAAGGAAATGTTACAATATGTACCCACCCCTAAAAAGGTTCACTTAGTAAGAAAATATATAATTTTTGTGATGAAAATTATGATTGGTAAAATTATGGTATGCACCCAAAAAGTTATGAAAAGCAAAGTTATATTTCGTAATAAAAATTATACTTTTTGTAATGAGCAAAAAATTACATATGCGGAGAGTTATATTTTTTAGATAAGCAAAATGTATAAAAATTATATTGTTTGTGGTAAAATTATATTTTTTTGAATCAAATGCATATCATATGAACATTTTTCAAGGTACACAAGGTAGCCTTTCCCTATAAACAACAAACAAATTTGACATCCAGCTCCACAGCCTTGGAATGGAAAATTAGTTCAATTGAAATAAATCCATCTAACCAAGATCACAGTAATCTGAAAAGTCATCATAAATGCCAAAAATACTTCAAGAACTGACAAAACCATCCTCATCCTTCCCAATTAACTGAGCTAAAACACCCAGTCATTTCTTCCATACAATAGTCCATTTGATAAAAAAGAACTGCAACTAACTGAGCTCAAAAAACTAGTCACACTCACAAAATTTGATTCATTTGAAATACGATTTCGTGTAAGATAAAATTACTTCAATAAGCGGTTGTCTTCAGTTTTGAGTCATGTGCACACACCAGTGATTCCTTGCTTCACCAGTGATTTCATATCTCAAAGCATCTGATAAGCACGGCAATACCTTTACATTTCGATATCTCATTGTAATTCTCCATGTAATGCAGAACAAACGTCAACCATTGCAATTAAATCATGACATGTGCAATCTCCAGGAGGTTTGGGCACACAAGGGTTGAAAAGGGATAGTTTGCCAGACGCTAATTGGAGAACTATAGAACAGCAGAGGTCATAAAACATGTTTATTGATTTTTACACATGGAAAACATAAGAAAGAAGAAAAAAAAATGTCATAAAAATATTTTTATTTCTTTCTTCTTTTTTAATTTTTTGATAAGGCCCGCATTAGAAACATGAGCCCCCTCAGCTATGTAACACCATTTTATTTCCTCTCAAAAACCAACAGAAGCATAAACACCGTCTCTGCAAAACCAATTCTGATGGAGAGTTCGTTCAAGGGCACTCTTTTTCATACAATTCACTGGCATATTTCCAGTTCAGAACTTTCCAAATATTCTTCAGGTAGTCCAGTCTGACATTTTTGTACTGCATCCAAAATAAAGAGTAATAAGCGCATTGAGAAGAAAAGTAAATAGCGAAGATTCTGCAGATTGAACGGGGATAAAGCAAGAGCTACTTTTCTAAAACACTTCCTAATTTATATGCAACCTAGATACACTAGAATCTCTTAATTCATGTCCTTCAGTTAATGTCTTCCCATCATATTTACAACAGTCACCCGGTAACAAATTTATAGCTCATTGATGCTCAAGTTTGAACATTTAAACCAAGGATAAACAAATATAAACATCTCATACAGACCCTTTGATGTACAGCATTGTTGAAGACATTATCTCAGCTCACACATTTAATTTTCAAATTTTTGGTTCAGAAGTTGATTTCCAAACCAAAAAGAAGTGTGTACTGAGAAGAAATGATGTGTGGAAATAGAAGCTCCCCCCAACAATTACCCAAATTATAGTTGACCCCATTAGTACAAAGAAATTACAACAGCTACCCTGATGGGCCTGAAGCATTACCTCCATTAACAAACATAAGAAATGACAAATTTATCTTTTTTATTGGTCAAAAATGTTAACATAATGAAGCATTTTTATTCAAAATTTGATGACATTATCAAATTTCATCCAATTGCCTAACAGGGTTAATTAATGACATGGGGTGTAAGGGTGATGCGATTAACCCATCAGGGATGGTGGTGTAATTTCTTCATACTAATGGATTAGCTGTAGTTTGGGCAATTGTCAAGGGAGGTCAATATGATTTACCCTTGTAATAAATATCCATTGAAACAACTGAAGGACAAAGAACTACCTGCAAGTAGTATGCATGCTCCCAAACATCTATACCAAGCAGAGGAGCTAAACTTGGTCCTTTAGTTACTAGTGAGCCCTGTAACAATAGTTCAAAACATTATAAATATGACCACTTAGTTTTATAATAATAATAATAACAACAACAACAATAATAATAATAATAATAATAATAATAAATGCAATAAAATAGACAATAAGCAATCAATTATTATAAAAAGCATAAAAACTACATGGCCAAGGAACTCTGCAAACTTGAGGGATTCCATGGCAACAGAAGTACTTGCTCTCCTGAAATGACAGGTCCTCACCAAATAATGAAAACAACAAATAAGCAAAATAAATAAGAATATTGCTATTAGCACTTCATAATTTATTTTGGACCCCCTCAATTTTTAACCTTTTTCTTATTACAAAATACCCTCAAATAAAATTACTAAAAATGACATTATTAATTTTGGGACACCCCATCTTACAATTAAACCTACACACCCACTGCATTATGAATTAGGGTTTATGAGAGTACTCACCTCCATCACCACCCACCCATCTTCCCCAAATCCCACCTTCAAAACCTACCCACCCTCAAAATCTTGAAAACCCATTGGTGGCAATATTCCGACTGTAACAATGGTAATCATTTGACTACCTACACTTCTTCGGTAATGGCAATGAATGAAAGTTTTTCTGGTAGTCACAACTCCATAAGACGAGAGGAATACAACAATAAAAGTTTAGAGAAGGTTCATAGCTTTGATGTTGTCCTTAGCTCAGAGGAGATTGGCCTTATAAGGGTAAGCTTTTGAAAAAAAATGGCAAAAATAATAAAATATGTTTGTCATTTTTTCGGGATTGAACTTCCGAATATATGACCGAAATTCGGGAACACAGAGCCAAACATTGTTTATTTGTTCGGGAAGGCATTCCTGAACAACTAAGTAATGTTTGGGAATGCAGGTCCGAACATGAAAATTTTTTAACACGTTGAACGGTCAAAATTGTTAACATTTGCAGTAGTTTTCATTTTTTCAAGTTCAGGAATACAAGCCCAAACATTACTTATTTGTTCGGGAAGGCATTCCCAAACAAATAAACAATGTTCTGGAATGCAGGTCCGAACATGAAAATTTATTAACACATTGAACAATCAAAATTGTTAATGCTTGTAGAAGTTTTCATTTTTTCAAATTCGAGAATACAGGCCCGAACATGAAAATTTCTTAACACATTGTGTACGGGGAGCAAATATTCCGACGAAGCTCGTACTCCTTTCTACCAAGCTCCTTGTCTATCCGATCGTCCTGCGAACACAACGGCGGTGAGCTACCCGGCGGTGTGTAGCCGGAAAACCCCTCCGATGGTCAAGTTAGCACACACTCAGGGATAGAGAGAGAGAGAGGAGAGAGAGTTCAGTGTTTAGTGCATCTCACCAAATGATCATCTGTCCAGCATGGGGGGCGCAGACATGTTTATATACCTTCTGCGCCCCAAATCTACTCCCATTAGTCTCTCGACACGTGGTGCTGTTATCCCATCTGTCAGCACAAACCCAGCAATCACCACCTAACCAAACTGTCAGGCTATCTTGGTGGAACCCGGCAGACCGGCGGAACCACCTCGGCTTCTTATGACCGCGCTGCATGGCATATCTAAGTGATCCACTCGCCGAGCCCCAGAACAACTGAGCTTGGTTGCATTCCGGCAAGCCGAGCTCAAGATAGGTCGAGCCGGTTAGCTATAGGCCTTCATGCTGAGCTGAACGAACCATGGAATCCGGAATGGCAGGCAGTCATCTCGGCCGAGCAACTTCAAGTAGCCCGGTTTCTACACAAACAAGCCCAAGTAGCTCGGTCCAACATGGCCCTGTGCCTTAACCAAGCAAAACCTCTTTGGACAAGCCCCAGCTACCGCGGCCCAAATGTGTTCGGCACTCAACTTGCCCGGCCTTTGCCATGGCCCATTCCAGCTCATAAAAATCTCCCTCTCAATTGCCCCTTAATTCTGTCCGCACAAGCGTAACTGGGATTACATGATCCGACCGGGGTAGACTCTTCCTCGGTCCTCAGTTTGCAAGTTGTTAACCGCGCTAGTCAACATGCCTGGTTTCCAAACTTGCCCGGTCGACGCCTCATCTCCCCTCCCTGTCTCTTCAACTCTGACGCCGCCATTAATTGGGACACGCGTCGCTTGTTTATTGGCCTCGAGCAGCCAACCCTCACGTCCTTTCACATTCAAAAATTTTGGCGGTCTCTCTCTCCCATATATACGTCATTTCTCCCTTCATTTCGTTCTTACTGACTCTCCTTCAATTGTTGACGTTCCAGAGCTCCAGAGCCTTCGAAGAGCTTCCTTCTTACGTCTTGCTGCGTTCGTGCTTGAAGACTCACCTCCAGCCCCATTCTGGTAAATTCTTCGACCCCTTTATTGCTATTTCATTTGGTATTCTTCGTTTTAGGGCACAAAACCATAGATTTTAGGGTATAGCTCCCCGAAACCCTCTCATGCCCCTTGTCCTCCTTACTGTTCTTCAGTTCCAGTGATGAACACCTGAAGATCTGGGGCGGACCGGGCTCCAGGTCTTCTCTTGATCCCAAAAAACATTAAGACCGAGCAAATTGCTAGTTTTAAGAAAACTTCTGTAGAAACCAAGGTAGGCTGAGTACTTGTCTGGTCGACCGGGCTAATATCTGGTCCGCTTGACCGGTCATGCTCCTGAATTTACCTTCATGACCGAGGTGGTCTGGCACTCCATCTGACCGAGCTAAAGCCAAGCTCGTTTTGCGCGACCGCGCTTCCACTTACACTTACTCTCCTTTTCCTGCAGAGTCCAAGGGGACCACAGACCAACACCGAGGCTCTCAAAGACCGAGCAGCCATCAAACAAGAGTCTGTGCCAAACCACCTCGGCTAAGCGAAAACCTGCCGGCTACTCATGGGGTGATACCGCTTCATGGTCGACACGCCGGTTGCTCTGGTCGCGTTCTGGGAAAAGTACGATATCCCGAACGACGTTCACCTAGAGCTCGGTGAAATTAACACAAACCCATGGGGCAGATTAGACCAGTGCCCCTTCACCGTGCTATCCATCATAGAAGGAGGCCTCCGCTTCCCGGTTAACCCACTTATGACCGAATTTTTGCGGCGCACAGGACTTGCACCTACCCAAGTCTCCACCAACACTTACAGAATAATCAACGGAATCCATGAGCTGAACAACCAGCTTGGAACCAACTTAGGGATAGCCGAGATACTCCGCCAATACACCCTAGGGCACACAGGCGACGACCTCGCCTACTATTTAAAGATCAGATAGGGCAAAGAAAAGATAGTGACCGACACCCCGGACAAGGACTTACATGATGATGACTTTTTCTGGGTGTCCGGCAACTACGAAACAGCCGACGTACCGGGCTGGTTTATTAGCAAGAACTTCAGTTCAACATGTAAGCCGTGTCACCTGCTCGGTCAATTTTTCTTTCTTCACTATTCTGTACTTAGCATTTTTTCTTCTTTCCTTTGCAGCAATCGAAGCTTTGCAAGCCAACTATCACTACCCCAACGAAGCAGCCATCAGGACCGTGCTTTGTTACCGCAACCGAGATTGCCACGAGCTCCTCAGTTACATACCGACATACCGATATTTAGCCCCTCGCCGGAGTAAGGTAACAGACTTTCTCCGCGCTCCGTCACCTCCTCTAGACCCCACATTGCCAGACGTGCCCCTCATCCGGTTAACCGAGTCAAAAGAGATGGCAAAGAGAAACCGCACCAAGAATCTCATCACTGCAACTTCCACCAAGCTACCGAGCATCCCAACCCGCACAGCCGTTGCCGGGCAAGCAAGCAAAGACAACCGCCGGGCTGGAAAAAGGCCACATGCAGACCCTTCCGCCGAGCTGGTCGCAGAGCTAAACATCGAGCAACCTGCCGTCACAACTGACCCAACACCGTTATGGAGGCCGCAACTCAAGCACCGGGGCAAGGAGATCCCGGCAACCGCCTCAGTCAAAGGTGACAAGGAGCACCTACTGGCCTTCGATCTGACCAAGGCCTTGCTGCTGCCGAGCGACGTGGTCGGCAGCGACCACGTGCCAGACACCCGGCTGGTGAAGTCTTCGGTGAAGTCCATGACCAGGGTAAGAACTTCGCACACTTTGCCTAAAATTTTTCCAAGTGTTGCTCGACTTTCTTTATAAGCAAACCTTCTTCTTGCAGGCCATCCAAAAACAACACTTGGTCATGGAGCGCATTCACCGACTCCGGCAGAAGGCCACCGACTCTACCAACCAGGTGGAACACCTTCAAGCCGAGCTTGGTTGGTCCAAAGCTTCGCTGGAGATGGCAAACTCTGACAATTCTAGGTTGCTCGGCCAGCTTGGAACCGCCGAGAAAGAAAGGGACACGCTCCGGGCCGAGCTGGAGACTTTGAAAGAATCAAATAAGAAGGAGCTGGAGGACCCCAACAACGTCGGTTTCAAGGAAGCCGAAGAGAGCTACACCAAGCAAGTCTATGCCATCCAAGACATCTTCTTCAAGGCGGGATGGAAGGCTGCTTGTGAACAACTAGGCCAAGGACCTGGGACCGACGTGTTCGCCTTTCCCCCATTTGCCTTCCTGCCAACGTACCTTGTGCCATATGCCAACGACGTCTTCAGCGCGTTGCAGGCTGAGGCCGAGGAAGAAGAGGCAGAGGATGCCGAGGAAAATGCTGAGGGTGACAACCGCCCAAAGCAGCCTGGCCAGGAGCAGACCGGTGTCCAGGAGACCACAACCACGACGATCGACCTAGAAGCGACCGTAACCGATGATGAATTCACAAACCTTTCCCCCCTTAGTCTAGTTTTCTTTGTCTTCTTTTCGTTTACAAATGTAACCAGGCTACTGCCCCACCTTTTGTAATTGGTTTTCACATCAATGAAAGTTCTAATAATTTTTTTAAGTGTTTTGCACTGTCTTCAAGCCGAACAACTTCAACCGGGTAAACCACCTCGGCTGAGCGGATCAGCAACTCTTCTTTGAACAAATCGCCCCACTTAATTAACCAGAATCTAACGTCTCGGTTGAAATAACAAAGTTGAACACATCATCAACTTGTTTGACCGGAATAAACATCTCGGTTCAAATAACAAAGTTGAGCAAATTATCAACTTGTTTGACCGGAGTAAACATCTCGGTTTAAATCTCAAAGTTGAACAAATCACCAACTTGTTTGACCGCAGTAAACACCTCGGTTTAAATCTCAAAGTTGAATAAATCACCAACTTGTTTGACCGCAGTAAACATCTCGGTTTAAATCTCAAAGTTGAACAAATCATCAACTTATCTAACCGGAGTAAACATCTCAGTTTAAATCTCAAAGTTGAGTAAATCATCAACTTAGTCAACCGGAGTAAAACATCTCGGTTGAAATCTTACAATAAGCAACGAAAACACGCAGAATGCTAAAGCAAAGACAAGACACTTCTATATATTAACAAAAAAAAATATTACATTCTGAAGTGGTGAGGTAAAAAATTCCTTTGCACAAAAAGAACACAAACTATGAAAAACTAAAAATAGTACAGTTTGAGGTTGGCCGCATTCCATGGCTGGGGTATTCCTCTGTCCTCTAAATCCTCCAAATG